>CM065393.1:22825000-22910000 GCA_033060915.1 Euryodendron excelsum
AATGAAGAAGTATGTGTTGGTCTATCTCTTCTCAGCTCTTCTAAAACAATCTTACTTCTGAATTTGTGGTTCATTACATAGTCCTCTTTTAAGAATCGGGCATTGGTGCTAACAATGACCTTCTAATCGTTAAGACAATAAAATAAACCACTTTTCATTTTTGTAGGGTACCCAACAAAGAAACATACATCTGTTCTTGATTCTAACTTATTTATTTTCCTTTTCAACATGTGTGTTGGACTCCCCCATATCCGAACATGTTATAGAATAGGCTTGCGCCCATTCCACAATTCTATAGGAGTAGTAGGTATTGACTTAGCTGGTACTAAGTTTAGAATGTATACTATTGTTTCAAGTGCATGGCCTCAATACGAATTAGGCAAATCTAATTAACTCATCATAGATCTGACCATATCCATAAGAGTTTTGTTCCTTATTTCTGTTACACTATTCTGTTGTGGCATACCCGTGTAGATAATTAGGACTGAATTCCCTCATCTGATAGGTAATCCAAAAATTCTCTCAAGAGGTACTCGCCACCGCAATCAGATCGCAGTATCTTGATACATTTACCATGATATTTTTTCATTTCTGCCTTAAAAACTTTGAATTTCTCAAAGCATTCAGACTTACGGCATATTAAATAAATATATCCATACCTTGAGTAATCATCAATGAAAGTAATGAAATACTCAAAGCCATTTCTAGCCTAGATATTAATGGGGCTACACAAATCAGAGTGAACCAATTCTAATACATCCTTTAATCTATTGCCTTTGGCCACAAAGGGCCGCCTGGTCATTTTACTTTCCAAGTAGAATTCATAGACTGGCAGTGCCTCCACTTCCAATGAACCTAATGGCACATTCTTAACTACTCTGGAAAATCGTCTCAAATTAATATGACCTAGGTGTAGGTGCCAAAGATATGTTTGGTTAAGTTTAGAAGGTTGCTTTCTCTTACATGATAGTGTATTAGTGTTATTCGGTTCATTTAGTTGTAGTATAAGAAAGATATGATTAACAATATAAAGACCATCCACCAATGTACCAGAAGAGATAAAACATTTATTTAACTTAATAACAACAGAGTTACTAAAATAAACGGAATATCCATTATCAACCAATTTAGAAACTGAAATCAAATTCTTTCTAAGTGAAGATACATAAAGAGAGTCTTTTAATACTAAAATCCTATCTCTACAAAAGAAATACTAATATCTCCTATTGTAATTGCTGACACTCTCGTGTCGTCTTCCAAAAAAATGTAAATCTCTCCATCACTAAGCTGGCGAGTTTGGTGAAACCCTTGCAAAGAATTGCATATATAATTAGTGGTTCCCATATCTACACACCATGTACCAGTAGATAACACAGCTAAACATATTTCAACTACTTAGTAAATGAGATTTAACTTTGTTGTTCTGTTTGGCTAGACAAATCGAACATTGCAACTTTCAGTGCCCTGACTGCTTGTAGACAAAACACTTGCCCTTAGGCTTTTTCCCTTCTCCTTGAGGCCCATGAGCTGCCTGAGGAACTACTTTCTATTTCTGAACCTTTTTATGCTTCTTCTTGCCTTTCGATTTAAAAGTAGAACCTTCCTCTATAATAAGAGCAACAACTAGTTTCTTGATGAGGCCCACAGTTGCTTAAAGCTCTTTAAGAAGCTCTGCCATTAAATAAGAAAACTTATTCATGTTGTAGTTCAGGCAAAACTGGTTAAAGGAATCAGGCTGCGACTGGAGAATGATATCAACTTAGGTTTCCCCATCAACTTCAGCTCCAAGGATCTCTAACTCATTCAGAAGACTGATCATCTTCAGAACATGATCCCTCACCAAGGTCCTTTGAACCATAGTTATGTTTATTAGGTCTCTCATGACAATTAGCTTAGCAACACAATTATGATCCCCAAACATGTCTTTGAGAATCTTCATCATGACATAAGCAGTGGGCATAGCCTGATGCTGATGTTGCAGAACATTTGACATAGATGCCAAAATGTAACACTGTGACATCTTGTCAGCCTTTATCCACTTTCGGTAAGCTCGGGTTTCCTCATCGGTTGCCCTCTCACCAGGTTCTGGGGAACAGAACTCAATGAGCACAAACTTATACTCTTCAGCAATTAGCACAATATCTAATTTCCTTTTCTAGTCAATTTAATTTGGTCCAATCAATTTGTTTTCTTTGAGAATAACAGCAATTGGATTGAAAGCTATTTTAATCCTGAGAATCACATATTATAACAAAATATAATAAGCAATAATACATTTAGAATTCAATCATTTAAAATATAGTTCCCTCTACCAATATTTTAAAAGAATCTGCTAACAGCCTTGTATACTGTAAATAGCATGCCTCGACGGGAGGTCATCTACTATTAAATATTTATATAGACAGGTCAATACCTATTAACTTTACTATCTAGGCAAGTGACTATACCAAATAAAATTAAATAGCTGACTTAGTTTTGGTCCTATAAATAATAACAGTAACTTAGATGGTGAGGATACTTTTATTTATAGCTAAGTGTATACCATCACTAAATTCTAAACCTATTGTCCCATAATGAGTGACTTAGATGGAGAGTTAACCCAATACTAACAACTACTAAAGTTTATACTCAGTGAGTCTACAACTTATTCCATCCGATGGGGAGGTTGGTACTGAAATCAACACATAGAATAAATTACTTCACTTACAAACTAGTGATGGAGACCATGAGATTTATACGTAATAAATTCCCTCACCCACTTACATATTTAATACATGAAGGATGTTATGTGTTTAATTATCTAATAAATATAGTATTTCAATACTAGTGACTCATATATGTGCAACAAATAAAATTTTAAATTTTCTTAATTTAGAAAAAAATATTTAAATTAAAACATGGGAATTAATTTTACTCTCGAGTTGAATATATATAAACCAAAATTCAAATTTTAAATTTATATAATTAAAACACAACTTAAAGGTCATTTATCTATTATTCTTATTCTCCCATATTAATAACATAGAACATAAAATATAATAATTATAGACAAACAAGATAAATAAGATATTATCAAGATCTTAGCTATTATGGTCAAGAAGTCACTCCAAAGTGATGAAGAGTCTAATCGCACCATGACATCGCCAAGAATTTTTATTCGCCATTTCGCTGACGCACGAGGGTTCGGGGGCAGCGCCCCCAAAACCTAAATGAAATACCGCATCAAGTTCTTAGGAAGATTCCTTACGTCTTTAGGGCTTTTTCAGTTTTTTTCCCCAGTTCTTGCGCTGCTACTATTCCTCCATCTTCTTTGATTACAACAAATCGTATTCCCCACAACAGTGGAGTTACAAAATACAATAAATCAAAATCTCCAAAACAGTGGAGTTTCCATGCTTCAAAAAATAATTATTACATCTAAGTCTATGCCTTCTTAAACCAGAGTTCACAATCTAAGAATCATGTAAAAAATACAATCACACAAGATATATCTATGTGATCATAATAACTAGGCAAAATGTTACAAAATAGAGGTTAACATAAACCCACATTCTACCCTAAACATGTATGGAACTGATTTTTGGAGAGTATGGTAGGTATTATACGTATATTATATCAACCAAGGCTCTGATACCAATTGCTGGGAACTGCAAAATTTCTCACAACCTGGCTGTAGTGCATACACAATACATAAAATTCTGATATGATTAGTAGAGCCTAATTTACGTGATTAGAATTATACCTTCGAGATCGCTTTGGTTTGATCCTGAATAGCAGTAGGTATGAATTTTTAAATCCTTTTGCTTTGATCTCGAGCAACAAGCAACAGCAACAAGCACAAACCAATTGCTCGAACTCAATTTTCGGACTTCTGCTGTATTCGTCGTACACGCCTTACTCTAGAGAGAGCAAGCTCACAGTTGCTAAGTTTTTTTTCTTCCTCACAAAAACGTGTATCTCTCAAATATGAGCAAGTATAATCTTAGTTGCTTTTAGAGTGTGTATATACAGAGGTTACAATAGAAACTATATGATTAATATGACTAGGGCTTCCTACACAAATAAGAATTTCTAATACAATCAGGATTAATTCCTATTTACGTAAATTATAATTTATATCACTAATGAATTATAATTGCACTCCCTGTCATACTAGGAATTATATTTTAAGCTCCACATTATTAAATGCTTATTTATCTCCCCGCGTTAAGATCACAAATATCTGTCTATTAAATTAAATCACTACCAGTTAAATTTAATAGACTTATTTAATTCCTTGAGACCTTCCACTTAACTTATTTGATATGTTGGATTCATAATTCCCTTGCAAGGTTTGACATAATCAAAGTTTATAAGCTTTCTTAAAAGGGTATCATTAATCCTTATATCGGAACGTGGATTTCATCAATAATTAATATTCACCATACACGTAATGTTATTGTCCAACTTACTGAGTTTATTGACCCACAAAGAATCTCATTCTTCTGTGGATCAAAACAATAAATATTAAATGCAAGTGTCTATTTATTATATTAAGATTAAGAGTATAAGCACTCAGAATAATCATGCGGTATTAATTGTTTTATATAGTTAGTATAAAAACAATTATCTCAACATGGTCCTATTTAATACATACAAAGTGTATTAGTGCAAGGAGTTGAAACTATACTGTTTTTCATAGTCAAAACAAACCTATTAAAACTTTGTGCTACGTTCTACTAATAGTGTGTCCAGTTTCATCTAAGATTGTGAACGATAAACTTATATTCCATAAGAACCGATGATCTGATTTTCAGTGTCTAAGTTGTACTCTACACACCAATATCTACTATTTAGAATACGAGACGCACATGCATAATCATTAAATAAATAATATAAGACAAACGTTACTCACACATATTCTCATTAAAATGGAATAACTAATTTATTAATAAATACTAAAGTTGTTACACAAGACATATCTTTTAGTATAAATCCTTAACAGAAAGCACCCAAAGTGTAATTTTTTTTTTTTTAACCAAACCTAGCCAAAAAAAACTTATCTATCAGATTGAGTCTATTTTGAACTTATTTATCAAATTCTGTTCCTTTTTTAAATTATGATTTCAAATCACAACTTCAATGAAGTCGTATTTTCAAATCAAAACTACTATACCTTATTTTGTATATTTTATATGAACGTCATGAGATCAATCTATAAGCAATGCTTTGAAATCACAACTTTAATGAAATTGTAGATTGAAACCACTACTTCATCTAGACTTTGTTTTACATAGTTTATTTAGAATTTGTGAGAGTAAAAGACAATTTGGGAAGGTGCTGGATTTGATAAATAAATTTAAAACACACAGAATTTGGTAAAAAAAAAATTTTAAGATAGGGTTTGGTAAAAAAAACTCCCCAAAGTGTTTCCTACATCAGTTCTTCAAAATTAGCCTTAAAAATAAAAGCAAATGACATTTCCTTCCCCTACTCCAACCCTAGCCTTGCGACTTTTCAAATTCATGTAAATGATTGAGTCCGCTCACTGTAGTCCTTATGCTCTATTTGATACTTGAGGAAAGAAAGGAAAGGAAAGGAAAGGAAAATTTTCCTTTCTTTGTTTGGTTTCTAATTTAGGAGGGAAAAGAAGAGAAAGGGAGGAGAAAAGGGAGATAAAGTTGTTTTCTACCCACTTATCTTCCCTTTTCTCTTTCCTTTATCTTTTAAAAGTTATTTTCTTATTTTTTTTTCTTTCCTTTCAATGTCACACAATACAAAGTAGTTTTCCTTTTACTTTCCTCTTATTTTCTTTGCAAAATCAAACAAAAGAAAGAAATCATTTTTCCTTCAATATTCTCTATCATTTCTTCTCTTCTTTTTCTTTCCCATGTATCATACAGACCCTTAACCCATCAATCATTTGAAACCCAAAAACTATTTTCTTACTGTGTTCTTTTGTGCACAGTTTCTCTCTATGCCATTGAATGAATGCCTCTCTATTAAGGACCATTACTGCTCATGTTTAGAACTTTTCAAGTTAGGAAACTGGTTAAGGTTATATATTTTGCTTCTCTCGTGGTGAATTTGCATTAAATTTTTTCATACTGAATGACTTCTAGTGTTACACAGAGGTCAGTTTATAATTTTTCGTTTAGCTTTCATGCAATTCAAAAATAAAATCTTGCTATCTAACTTTATAGATTTGTTTTTTTTTTTTTTCTTTCTATTTGATCTTTGCTATTTTTGGATTTCACCATTTTTTTTTCATCTTTACCTTCTTTCCATATATTGCGGACCATTTGTTTGCTTGTTTTACTACATGACTCATTCCAAGTACAAAATTCACATACTTGAATGATTAAACTTTTCCTTAAGTCAAGAGCTAATCAATGTGGATTATGCATCTTTAGAGTTGTAGTTGTAAAATGTAAACCATGTTCTTTTTCCAAAAGAAATAGAAAACAACAACAATTATTCCAAGTCCATATATTTAGAACTTATCAAGTCTTAAACTTGAATTATGCATTTTCATCTATATTGAAGGTATGATGAATAGGGAATAGTTTTCTTTCCCAATTGCAAACTCTTTCATTTCATCTCGAAATTTTTTTTAGTTAATGTTTGTCAATGATGTCTTGGTGCTCCTTGGTCACGTATTTGAACTGTTCTAATTTTGTGTAGACAAAGGACAGGTTCATCTTTGTGCCAAACAACCTGAAATCTTTGCCAAGTCTTAGCATACAGTTTACAGGATTGAAGGTGCTGGTTAAGTTCTGGTTTTATTTTTTTATTTGTTAGCATCACATGTTTGTTCTGACAAGCCTAGCTAGGAAGTTGGGAGGAACCTTGATTATCAGTTCGCAAAGTTTTCTTTGCTTCCTTCAATATGATTGATAATATTTGGAACTTTTTCTTTCTTTTTAACCCCCCAAATAATTAAGCAAATTATATGCAATTCAAATTTATGATTATCAGTTCGCAAAGTTTTTCTTTTGTTGAATGACTTTAGAAGAATGAGTATTCTTTTATTAATCCTTTTTTCTTTATGCTATCATTTTTTTAAAGTGAAGTTTAAATGCCCCATAATTGTGATCTAACGTTGTTAATGTGCATCCATAAGCAACCCTGCGTAATCTTACCCAAGACCGGTTTCTTAGACAAAAATTGTCATTTTACTTTAAGTTCTGAAACTTTCGTTGGGGTTAGGTTGGTTCATTGCTCTGTATTGCACTAGCCATTACTTGTGATTTTTGATTTTTTGTTTCTTGCATATTTGAAGTCTCTCTTACCCCATTTATCATGAATGAAATAGGGAAGTGATGACTCAGTGTTGTTACATGTTCGAAATTACATTTTTTAGTTTGAAAACTTTTTCGATGGTGTTATTTGCATAGAATTTGTAGGTAGGTCTCATTTCTAGCTACAATGTTAATTCTTTAGATTTTCTGCTCCAAAGGAGAGACTAGCTTTCAATAGGAGGGAAGGTATCAATTTTTTGGGCCATCAGTGTTGCTATATATGCATATTATCTGTCTATTGTGTGCATGTGTTTTGGGCCATCATGATTGGATTGCCAGTGATGGCCTCTATTGGCGTGGCAGGTGAGGGGAATGATCGGCACCACCCCAACAAGGTTTGCTCGGGCATGGTTCGCTCGATCGTGCATAATCATGGTCTGCTAGGCCTTGGTCTGTTCAGTCATGATCTTCTCAATCATGCTCTAGTCGGCTGGAGCTCTCAGGGTTGACCTTTTTTTGTGATGTTTTTCCTTCTTGTGATCCCATCTGTGTCCCTCGAAGTATCAACATGTTTGGTGCTGAAGCCCTGACCATTGTAATGCACAGTACGTTATCAGCTGAATCTAACAGCGAATGTGTGCCTACTCGTGGTCAGCCCGTCAGGGGTATTCCTGATCGGTCCCCATCAATAGCCCCCAATTCCTCTGAATATCCCAAGCGTGGTTAGGGGAATTCTTGGTCAGCTCGTCAAGGGTATTTCTAATCGGTCCCCATCAGTAGCCCTCCATTCGTCTAAGTACCCCAAGCGTGGTCAAGGGAATTCATAGTCAGCCCGTCACGGGTATTCCTGATCGGTCCCCATCAGTAGCCCCTAATTCCTCTAAGTACCCCAAGCGTGGTTAGGGGAATTCTTGGGACGAAAGGTGTCGCTTCGTAGAGGCGGGATGCATTTATGGTGTCGTAGGCGCATTTATGATAAGGCTGGCGAGGAATAAATGCGTCGATTGATATTTTGTCATGCGGTGTATGCCTATTGGTTTTCAAAACATGACGTGACTCGTGGACTGTCAGCCGTTGGATCTGCAGGTGGGTGACCCACGTTGGACCGTTGATTTCGAAAAAGAGGCTTTTGGCCTAGGCGGTTACACCCTTTGGCTCCTGCTTTGCATACGCCATACTTGGGGATTTTCAGACTGTTCACCGGATTTTCTTCTGCGCTGTTGCTCACCGCATTGATTCGTAACTGCTTCGCAGGATTCGTTACGTGGCTTGGTAAGTCTCTTCGTTGTAGCTTTAAGCCTTTATGCAATTCTTCCTGAGTCGGTTGTTTTGAGCGATTGTTGAAGGGTGTGAGAGCAATCTCTGAGTCACTTAGGTGGGTTGAAGAACTAGTTGGGGCAGAATCCAAGTCTAGGAGAAAGGGGTACTTGATAGGAACCATGGATGAGAGAGAGGTGCAATCATCGGATTCTGAGAATACTCCTCCTCAAGATCTGGTTAAGGTTAGGACCGGGGCCTCTGATAGTGCATCAGTGGGTCCTTTTAGGGTCTCTGAAGGGAAAACAGACCCTGGAGCCGAGACGATGGTGGTGCCAAAAGTGAGAGAATTCAATTTTGCGGCGAGGGGGGTGTCCTTTGTGATGACAGAGAAGAGGATTAAGAGGATTTGGAAGGAGTACCAGATGCATCCTTTGCTGCATTATAGGATTCTGAAGAAGGGGGAGTCGTGTAAGCACCCCATTTTTGACCGCTCGGCAATCTACACTCCGTCCAGACTTGTTTTCAAGTCATTTTGGGCATATTCCTATCGAATCCAACCCTCTAGGTCCAAATTCCGTCTTTCCATCGCTTCGCGGGCCTGTCAGGCCCAAATAGAGGCAAAATGACCAAAATGCTCTTAAGGGCATTATCCTTTCTTATTCCAATTCCAATCCCTCTCTCGAGACAGTTTATTCCTCGAGACGGTCCGAGTAGCAAAACTACTCACAGAACCGTTAGAGTGGCGGAAACACTCACAAAACCGTTAGAGTAGCGAAAATACTCACAAAACCGTTAGAGTGGCGGAAACACTCAAAACCCAGGCACGTCTCTTCGAAGACGGTAAGACCCCTTTCCAATCCCACTCTCGAGACAGTTTATTCCTCGAGATGGCTCCAATCCAGGCACGTCTCTTCGGAGACGGTAAGACCCCTTCCAGTCCCACTCTCGAGACAGTTTATTCCTCGAGATGGTCCGAGTAGCAAAACTACTCACAAAACCGTTAGAGTGGCGGAAACACTCACAGAACCGTTAGAGTAGCGGAAATACTCACAGAACTGTTAGAGTAGCGGAAATACTCACAGAACCGTTAGAGTAGCGGAAATACTCATAGAACCGTTAGAGTGGTGGAAATACTCACAGAACCGTTAGAGTAGCGGAAATACTCAACCCCGTCCGAGTAGCGAAAATACTCAACCCCGTCCGAGTAACGAAAATACTCACAAATCATCAACCCCGTTCGAGTAGCGGAAATACTCACAAATCATCAAACCCCATCCGAGTAGCGGAAATACTCACACCGTGAGAGTGGCGGAAACACTCAAAACCTAGGTCAACACTAGTGGCTGTTAGCCCACTTCGGTGGAAAATGACCAAACTACCCTTAGGACATTTTCCGAGACTTTCCGGTCAAGATGACCATTTTGCCCCTAGGCATCCGAACGCCCCGGGAACCACACCGGCTCTGGGTATCAAACCCGTAATGTCCCAAGAATACTTTTTAGAGTATTCTCAACCTTCCTTTACCTTTCCGGATCATTCCGAGTCAGTTCCGACCAACCCGGTACAAAATGACCGTTTTGCCCCTGGAGGGCCGGTCTCCTTCTTCGACCACACCGGCTTTGGGTATCAAACCGGTAATGTCCCGAGAATACTTTTTAGAGTATTCTCAACCTTCCTTTACCTTTCCGGATCATTCCGAGTCAGTTCCGACCAACCCGGTACAAAATGACCGTTTTGCCCCTAGAGGGCCGGTCTCCTTCTTCGACCACACCGGCTTTGGGTATCAAACTGGTAATGTCCCGAGAATACTTTTTAGAGTATTCTCAACCTTCCTTTACCTTTCCGGATCATTCCGAGTCAGTTCCGGCAAACCCAGTACAAAATGACCGTTTTGCCCCTAGTGGGCCGGTCTCCTTTTCCGACCACGTCAGCTCTGGGAATCAAACTGGCAACCTCTGGGAACATTCTAAATAATGTTTCGAGATCCCAAGTCTTTTTCCGGGACAATCCGAGTTCGCCCCGGCAGTTTTCTGGCCCGATTGACCGTTTTGCCCCTAAAGGCCCGGTCAACCTTTCCGACCCACCTTATCCTCACTTTTCAAGTCAAATACCTCTAGGACATTGTTTTAAGTGTTCCTGCTCCCTTCCGGCCTTCCGGGCCATTCTCAGCTCCTTCAAATAATTCCCGGACTTTCCGGAGTCACACCTAGTGAAGCCAGGCTAAAGTTTACATGGTAGTCACTAGTACAGGCGCCCAAATCTAGTCAAACATACGTTGCTTGCCAACCTTAAATCTTTCCTAATTGGCTGGCGCCACTAGTGGTGGCGCCAAGCCAAAAAATGGCCTGGCGCCACTCCTAGTGGCGCTAGTGTAAATTTTGCCCTGGCGCCACTGCAACAAGCGCCAGGCTTGTCCAACTTCTATAAATACAGAGCCTCGTTCAACGTAAAAGGGGTCTGCAAACTTAACCTAAAAATCCTATATTTCGATATACAGAGCTCGAGCACTCCCTAAACCCTAGCCTCCCTAGGTTTTCCCAAACCCTAGCCACCCTACACTAAACCCTAGGCTCCTATACATCCCTATACACTTCTATACACTCATACACTAGCCTTCAACCCACCTTCAAAGACTTGAAGAGCTGCCATCTAAAGCTTGAAGACAACTCTTGAAGACTGAAGGTGAAGATCAAGACAAAGACCAAAGACCGAAGACAGCACAGCACGCAAAATAAACAAGACATACGGTAGGCTCCCTATTTAAATTTCCGCACTTCCCCCCTCTCTCTTCTCTCTCCAACCCACTTGGGTTTTCTTTATTTTAATCCCCCATCTCTTTCCCGCCCTTTCTTTGCATGCTTGAAACAAGGGGATTCCCGGTCCATGTATAGGATTGGACTATTGGAGAGTCACCGTGTCGGGGGCTTTCTTCTAGTCTAACCAGAGACCACGTGGGTCCGACCCCCTTTGATTATGTGGTGAAGCCTTAGCCTTGTATGTTCACGACCCCCAAATTGCATTGTGCATATCATAGTCTTGTATCTTCCAAAAACCGTTTTCAAAGTTGTTTTTCAAAACGTTTTTAAACTTGTTTTCAAAATTGCATCCAAATCTCTTTTTCAAAAAAAACTTGTTTTCAAAACCACAATTCTAGGGTGATTCTAGCCTTTCCACGGCTAGGGTTGCTTTAGGAAAGTGTTATATTAAAAGTGGCCATTTGGTCTATATTTTCAAACCTTGTTTTCAAAACCACTTTCTTAAAGTGGTTCTAGTTCTCTTATGGCTAGAATTGCTTTAGGAAAGTGAGATGTTTTTAATCCTTCTAAAAACTCTCTCTTTTCAAAAATTTCTTCCTAAAAATCTCTTTTTCAACATACTTTCCTAAAACTCTCCTCTCCAAAATTGTTTTCAAAAACTCCCTTCCAAAATCTATTTTTCAACTCCTCTCCAAAATCTTTCCCTCAAAATTCACTTTCTAAAATCACTCCCTAGATTCACTTTCCTAAAAAAAATCTCTCTTAAAAATCTTTCCAAAAACTCTCTTTTCTAAAATCTTCCTTCTAGAAATTCCCCTCTAGGTTTTCCTTCCAAAACCTTCGTTTCCAAAAACGCACTTTCTAAAAATCCCTTTTTCTTAGAGCCCAAGTCAAGCTTTAGAGCCCACAATTAGGAAACCCTAATTTTCTTTCCAAAAACATGATTTTCAAACTTTGCCCCAAACCTAGGTTTCCAAAACCTCTTGTTTTCATATCCGAACTATACATGTTTCCAAAACCTCTTTTCTACGTTAAAATTCCACACTTCCAAAACTAGAGTTTCTAGAATCTCCTTTTTCAAATCTTTCCCAAATCTAATCTCCCCGTTTAGAAAACTAGATCTCGTCCTCCGTTTTTGGAAATAAAATCCAACCTTTCTCTTTTAGAAACCAAATCCAATCCCTTCCTAATCCAAACCTTCCTAATTTCCTACCTTCCTAAACCATAAGTTTCCTAAGTTTAAACTTTAAACCTCTCCTTAAATTTTAAAATCCAACTCTTTCCTAATTCAAATCATTCCTCATCTTCCATTTTCCTAAATCTTAAGTTTTCAAAACTTGAACATAAAAATCTTTCCTAATCCAACCCTTTTCCTAATTCAACCCCCTTTCCAAATCTTAGCTTTCTAAATTCAAGCTTTTAAACATTTCCTAAATTCAAACCTTTCTTAATTTCAAGACTTTCTAAAATCTTAAATCTTTCTAAACTCTAAAACTTTCTAAATCCTAAACTTTCCAAATTTCAAATCTTTTCAAATCCAAAGTTTCCTAAATTCAAAACTTTCTAAATTTGAAACTTTCTTAAGTTAAATCTTTCTAAACTTCCAAGCTTTCTAAATTCTAAATCTTTCCAAAACTTCAACATCTTTCCAAATTCAAAACTTTCCTATTTTCAAAACTTCCCTATTTCAAAACTTTCCTACTCTCAAAACTTCCCTATTTCAAAACTTCCTATTTTCAAAACTTTCCAATTTCGAAACTTTCTTAAATTCCAAACTTTTTTAATTTCAAAACTTTCCAAAAATGAAACTTTCCTAATTCGAAACTTTCCTAAATCGGACCTTTCCTACTTCAAACATCTCCTAAAATCCAATCTTTCCAAATCTTCCAAGCCAAGTCAAATCTTTCCTAGGTTTCTTCTCTTTCCTAAGTCTAGGTTTTCTTAAACCTTCCCTTTTCCAAAGCAAGTCCAAATCAATCTTTCCAAAGCAAGTCCAATCCTCTCCATTCCAATTTCAAATCTCCTTTTCTAATTTCAAATCAAATTCAATGTCCAATTCAATTTCTTTCTTCAATCCAACCTTCTATTTTCAATCGGACTCTGGTCCGAACTACGACTGACCTGATTCCCCCAAAGGGATACGTAGGCAACCTTCATAGGTGCGGTCACAATACTTTTCAAACTTTCAATTCCACCCTCATGAGTGCGGTTTCCAAAATCTTTCCAAATTTCAAATTCCAATCAATTTTCAAATTCCAATTTCAAAATTTCTATTTTCAAACTTCTATTTTCAATTTTCAAACTTTCCAATTTCAATTCTATTTCTTCAAATCTATTTTCAAATCAAATCAATCTCTTTCCAAATCTATTTTCTAATTCTCTTATTTTGCACTTGCATCTCATGCATCATATTTTTCAAACATTGTTTTTCAAAGTGAATAGGATTGAACATATGTTAATTAACGACTCTTATAGGTGAATCTAGGGTAGATTGACATGTAGGTACTGAAAGGGCGGGGTAGGGTGATAGCTTTGTGCGTCTTCCCTACACGTAACCAACCTCCGAACCTAGATCACTGTTTTCAAAGACCAAAAAGGAGTTATTTTTCTAAAAAGGGCTAAATGTTTTCCAAAGGTTGCCAAACAACCTGTTTTCCTAAAAACCCTCTCTTGAGGAGATATTTTCAAAATCGTTTTTCAAAAACCCTAAGTGTAGTCTTCGGATTATGCTTAGTTTTTAGGTGACCTAACTCACCTTAATCAAGTTAGGTGGCGACTCCAAACCTTTTTCAAAAGCCCTTTATTCAAATCAATTTTCAATTCAAACATAGTCGCACTCATTCTTTTAGGAGGGTGAGTTCTAACAAGAGAGTACAACATTTTTCCCGCTTGGGCGAGTATTCCTTGAGTGCGAAAAATCTGGGCGCGACAAGTGGGCCTACTCTACTCGACCAGGGGAGATCTGTGTGTACGAGGCCGCTTTGGCTAACAGCTTTAGATTCCCCGTCCCTGCTCGTATTAAGGAGATTATGGGTACTTTGGGGCTAGCTCTTGGTTTGCTCATGCTAAATGCATGGAGGATTCTAGTGGTGTGCGTCGTGTTGTGGCAGGCGAGTAGTGGTGGCAAGGAGAACCTCACAGTTGGTGAATTCCTGCACTGCTACAAGATGTCAGAGCCTGAGAAGGGGTGGTGGTACTTCTCTGCCAAGAACAAGGGCATGGTGTTGGTAAAAGACTTGCCCTTATCCCACAAAGGGTGGAAGGAGGCCATCTGGGAAGGGTATGCTCTCCAAACCTGGTGCTTTTCTCTTTTGTGGTTAGATTTTTAAGCTTGTAGAGTACTAACTTAAGTTGTTTGCTTTTAGCCCGTGCTGCTCCCACTTTGAGCGAAGCATTGAAGGAGAGGGTGGACCGAGCTATTGAGCATGGCGTTACTGACGCCTGTGCCTTAGTGAATGTCAAAAATCTAAGTATGTTCCTGTTGGGCCCATAGCTTACAAATTACACTCTAAGGGAAGAACATGCAAGGAGTGAGTACTTTGTGTTTTGTGCTTAATTGCAGCTTATCATGTTCTGATGTTCATGCCATATGCTTGTTGCAGATCAAGGGGTCGAACTGCCCGAGGACAAGGAGGAGG
Source organism: Euryodendron excelsum (assembly GCA_033060915.1). Classification (NCBI taxonomy): domain Eukaryota; kingdom Viridiplantae; phylum Streptophyta; class Magnoliopsida; order Ericales; family Pentaphylacaceae; genus Euryodendron; species Euryodendron excelsum. The sequence goes on from CM065393.1 coordinate 22,839,875, forward strand.
AAATGATGCTCAACAGAAGTTTCTTGAGGAAGGCTAAGCTGACCATAAGGGCCGACTCTCCCACTCTAGCCAAGCAGTTTAAGTTAACATCTGGCCAAAAGGCTCCTGCTCTAGCCACTGCGGAGGGGGGGCAAGGGGAAAGCAATAATCCTTGAGGATGACACTCCTTATTTGGGTGGCACCCCTCCTGTTGAGAAGGCTCTACCTCCACCTTCCCTGACGCCTGCTATAGTCGCTGTTGAGGCGCCCTAGCAACTGCTCTTCCTCTAAGGCGATGAGGAAGCTTGCGAGCATCATCCCCACTTCGGATACCAGCAAGATGGCCGTTCTAACGTCACAGATGTTGGCTAAAGAAGCTTGCCAGGATTTGCTGAAGGTAGGGGGTATTGACTTGTGCTTGGCACGTTAACTTTCTTTGACTTTGTTATTGCCATTCTCGACTGTTAAATCTTTTTTTATTGTCCTGTTTCTTGTTCAAGCTGCTGCCAGAGTTATGATCCTTGGAGGCTGATCAGTAGACTTCGAGAAGGCCTTCATGGAGGAGAGGAGAGCCTCTGACCAAATTCGGGCTGAGCTAAACATAGCCCTAGGGAAGATGAAGGAAGTTGCGGGCAGAGTGCAGGCCCTTAAGAGCGACCAGGCGAAACTGAGGGTTTCAAAAGGAGAAGGGTCAAAAGGAGGCTTGCTGGGAAAAACTGGCAGCCGCGAAGGCTACCTAGGACTAGATTGTAACATTTGCTGCTCAGCTGGAGGAAGCCAAGAAGAAGGTTGAGCAAGAGTACATGCAGGGGGCAGAGCGCCAGACGGCTTTTTCCAAGATCTATATAAACGGCTTCGAAGAAGCCAAAACTCTGGTTGCTCAAGCTTATCATAATCTAGACCTATCCACGATTGAGCCCGAGGTCGAAGATGATGCCACCTCTGAGGCGGCGTTGAAGAGTAGGGTGCAGGACAAAGAAGGGGTGGAGAAGGATGACACCCAGTCCAAGGGTGTTACCCAGTCGAAGGTTCCAGAGAAGGATGGCGCCCAGCCCAAGGCTGCAGCCTAGTCCAAGGCCCCAGAAAAGGGTGATGCCCAGTCCAAAGCGGCAGCCTAGTCCAAGGATCCTAAGGCCAAGTAGATTTTCATTTTTTGTTTTGTTTTGTTTTGTTTTTTTGTTTTTTTTATTTTTGTAGAAGTCTTTTCCTTTTTCCTTTGCAGTGACTGTCATCTTGTAACACTGTCTTGGCTTTCGTAATCTGCCTCCCCTTTTTATTAGAAATGGGAAAGCCCTGTTTGCCTCTATTACTGAATCTCCATTTTAATATATAAACTTTGTTACCTTTCATGGACAAAAAAAATCCCATAAAATAAAGCAACAGATTAACAAAAACGTCGATTTTTGTTGAGATTGGCAAAAATGTTGGTCACCATTGCCTATTGAAGTCTACCTGCTCGGCCATGGCCTGAGCAGGGCTTTTGTTGCTCTCCCTGCTTGCCAATGGCTTGAGTAGGACTTTTGTCACTTTGCCTGCTTGGCAATGGCCTAAGCAGGACTTTTGTCGCTTTAACTTATAGAGTGGGCATACAATCTTTGCCTGCTCGGTCATGGTCTGAGCAGGACTTTTGTCGCTTCTGCCTGCTCAGCCATGGCCTGAGTAGGACTTCGTCACTTTTGCTTATTGGTTTACCTGCTTGGCCATGGCCTGAGCAGGGCTTTGTTGCTTTTTGTCTATTGAAGTCTGCCCACTTGGCTATTGCTTGAGCATGACTTTTGCCGCTTCTGCCTGCTCGACAATGGCCTGAGCAGGACTTTTGTCGTTTCTACCTGCTCGGCCATGGCCTGAGCAGGACTTTTGTTGCTTTTACCTGCTTGGCCATGACTTGAGCAGGGCTTTGTTGCTTTTGTCTATTAAAGTCTGCCTACTCGGCTATTGCTTGAGCATAACTTTTGTCACTTCTGCCTACTTGGCAATGGCTTGAGCAGGACTTTTGTCGCTTCTGCCTGCTTGGCCATGGCATGAGTAGGACTTTTGTCACTTCTGCCTGCTCGGCCATGGCCTGAGCAAGACTTTTGTGGCTTCTGCTTGCTCAACCATGACCTGAGCAGGGCTTTGTTCCTTTTGTCTGTCGAAGTCTGCCTACTCAGCTATTGCCTGAGTAGGACTTTTGTCGCTTCTGCCTGCTTGGCCATGGCTTAAGCAGGACTTTTGTTGCTTCAATCTTGTCGAGTGGGCATATAGCCTCTGTCTGCTTGGCCATGGCCTGAGTAAGACTTTTGTCACTTTAATCTTGTCGAGTGGGCATAAAGCCTCTGCCGGCTCGACCATGGCCTGAGCAGGATTTTTGTTGTTTCTGCCTGCTTGGCCATGACCTGAGCAGGGCTTTTGTCGCTTTAATCTTGTCGAGTGGGCATGAAGCCTCTGCCTGCTCGGCCATGGCCTGAGCAGGACTTTTGTCGTTATTTTGGATGGAAGCCTTGCAAAGGAAATGTTAGGGAGTTTGCAAGCAAAGAAAATTACGCAGAAACTTAAAAAGTCGTGAATCAACTTGCAGTTATAGACATAAATTGTGTTAAATTTAGACAAGTTTCTGTACAACATCAACAAACAAAGGCTTCCTTTTTACAATTATGTATTCAAATGAAAGGAAACCACTTATACATAACATTTCCTCATGTGTTCAGCATGCCAAGGGTGGGGTAGTTCTTTGCCATTGGGGCCATTCAGTCTGCAAGTCCCCTTTCTGGTGAAGCCTATCACCTCGTAAGGTCCTTCCCAATTTGGGCCCAGTTTCCCATCTTGCGCAATTTTGGTAGATTGGTTTACCCTCTTTAACACCAAGTCTCCCGTCTTAAAATCCCTCGAGCGCACTCGGTTGTTATGGTACTAGTGCATTTGTTGTTGATATGAGGCCACTCTGATTGCTGCCTGGAGCCTTTTCTCCTCCAGTAGGTCCATGTCGACTGCCAAGGCCTCGTCGTTTGTCTCTGGATTATAGCTCTGAGTCTTGGGGCTGGGGAGGCCAATTTCCACAAGTATGACCGCCTCGGCTCCAAAGATGAGGGAAAAAGGGGTTTGACCGATGAAGACCCAGTCAGTAGTTCTGTAGGCCCAAAGGACACTCGGGAGCTCCTCCACCCATAACCCTTTCGCTTTCTCGAGCTTGGTCTTGATGATCTTGAGAAGGGATCTGTTGGGGACTTCCACTTGTCCGTTTGCTTGGGGATGTTCCGGTGAGGAGAAATGGTGGCTGATGTGCAGGTTTGAGTACAACCCGCTAAACTGCTTCCCTTCGAATTGCTTACCATTGTCAATGATGACCACTTTAGGTATTCTGAAACGGCACACAATGTTCTTCCAGAGAAAGTTGGTCATTTTCTGCTCTGTGATGGTGGTAAAGGCCTCTATTTCGACCCATTTGGTAAAGTAGTCGATGGCTACCACAGCGAACTTATTCTGCCCCCTGCCCAGGGGCAATGGGCCCACGATGTCGATCCCCCACTAGGTGAAGGGCTATGGGCTTTGGATGGGAATCAGCTCCTGTGTGGGCTGTCTTGAAATGTTGGCAAACCACTAGCACTTGTCACACTTTTCACGAAACTCCTGCAAGTCCTTACTCATGATTGGCCAGTAGTACGTTGTCCTGAGGATCTTGTTAACTAAGGATCGTCCTCCCGAATGGTTGCCACAAATGCGTTCATGGACTTCCCTTATGATGTAGGTGGCCTCTTCTTCGGTGGCACATCTGAGAAGGGGGTTGGTGTGTCCTCACTTGTACAGGACGCTGTCAAACATCACATACCAACTGGCCCTAAATTTGATCCTTCTTGCCTCCAGCTTGTCTTCTGGGAGGGCGTTGTGCTCTAGGTAGTCCCTGATTGGTTTAGCCCATGAGTCGTCTGTTTCCAGCGCATTAACTTCTGGGGTTTGAATGCTCAGCGAATCGAGAGTTTTCAAGGGTACTTCGGGATCAGGCTATTCTAAGGATGCTATTCTTGCCAACCTGTCTGCTTCTTCATTCTCCAACCGAGGGACCCTTTGCAATACTACTTTGGAAAATTTTTTGACCAAGTCTCTAGCCATCTGGCAGTACTCCTTCATTTTCTCCCCTCTAGCTTCATATTTCCCTTAGATTTACTTTATCACCAATTGCGAATCTCCCCAGACAGTTACCTGCTTTGCCCCCATTCGTCGAGCAATTCGAAGCCCAGCAGTAAGTGCCTCGTACTCTGCCTCGTTATTGGTTGCAAGGAATTTGAATTTGAGGGTGTACTCCACTTTTTGGCCATCTGGGGTGACAAGAACCACGTCTGCCCTGCTTGACTATTCGGTGGAGGATCCATCAACATTCAATACCCAGCTGTTCTCGGCATTCTCCATGTCGGGTGGGTTGTCTAGGGGGCATAAACTCCACAATGAAATTTGCTACTGCCTGTCCTTTAACGTCTGTCCTTGGTCTGTACTGAATGTCGAATTGGCTGAGCTTCACTAATCACTTCATGAGTCGACCAGAGGTCTCAAGCTTGTGCAGGACTTTCTTGATGTGCTGATCTATCAGGACCATGATCGTGTGAGCTTGGAAATACGGTCAGAGCCTTCGCGCTGAGTTTACCAGAGCAAAGGCTAGCAATTTCATCTTCGGGTATCTTTCCTCAGCTCCTCTGAGTGCTCTGCTCGTGTAGTACACCGGCTTTTGGACTCCATCACTCTCTCGCACGAGGGCTGAGCTCACTACCGTTGTCGAAATGACCAAGTAGAGGTAGAGCTCCTCTCTTGTGACTGTTTGGCTCAGTAGGGGAACAGAGCCCAAGTACTATTTTAGCTATTGAAAGGCTTCTTCACATTCGCCTGTCCACTGCAATGCTTTCCTTAACGTTTGGAAGAAAGGTAGGCACTTTTCGGTTGATCTGGAGATGAACCTATTCAGGGCTGTCACTCTTCCTGCTAGTCTCTGAACATCCTTGATCATCTTTGAGGCCTGCATGTCCAGTATGGCCCTGACCTTCTCTGGGTTTGCTTCAATGCTCTTCTGTGATACCATAAACCCCAGGAACTTCCCCAAGGCCACCTCGAATGCACATTTAGCCAGGTTTAACATCATGTTGTAGTGCCTGAGGGTGTGAAAGGTTTCTTTCAAATCCTCCAAATGGTCGGCAGCTTGCTTGCTCTTTACTAGCATTTCGTCCACATACACTTTCACATTTTGTGTTATATGGAACTTGAACATTTTGTTGACCAACCTCTTGTAAGTTGCCCTAGCGTTCTTCAGACTAATAGACATTACTTTGTAGTAGTACAATCCTCTGTCGATGATGAAGGCAGTGTGTTCCTGATTGCGTTCTGCCATTTTGATCTGGTTGTACCCCGAGAAAGCATTCATGAAGGAGAGCATCTCGTACCCAGCAGTAGAGTCAACCAGAAGGTCAATGGTAGGCAAGGGGAAGCTGTCTTTGGGGTAGGCCTTGTTGAGGTTAGTGAAATCTACGCACATCCGTCATTTCCCATTTTCCTTCTTCACCATTACAACATTCGAGAGCCAGGTTGCATACTGTGCTTCTTTGATGAATTTGGCTTGACAAGCTTGTCCACTTCTTCTGTGATGGCCTCGTTACGCTCGGGGGCAAAACTCCTCCTTTTCTGCTTGACAAGTCTGGCCTCTGGTTAAATGTTGAGGTAGTGAGCAGCGATCTTGGGGTCTATACCTGGCATGTCTTCATGGGTCTACGCAAAGACATCAGTGTTGTCCTTCAGGAATATTCGCAGCTCCTGCTTGAGCTGCTCAAGAGCGCCAATACCGATCATGACAACCTTGGGTGACTGTGTGTTGGTCACCTAGGCTGTGTGGTGGATGGGGACTTATTCCAACTCTTCCACAGGTTCTCCCCGTCTAAGTTCTTCCTCGTCTCTAACTTCTAGCTCTTCTATCATGAGGGCCTCTTTGCCGGCATCCCCTCATTCTCTCGCTGTCACCTGATTGCCCTTTACAATTCCCACCCCGTGCTTTGTAGGAAACTTCAATCTCAGGTGATATGTGGACGTGGCTTGTTGGGGGTCGTCCCCCAGGGTGATGGGCAATTCGATGGACCCTATGGGGGTGACCCTATCAGTAGTGAACCCCATTAAGGGGGAGGTCGTGGCTTTTAGTGCTTTTCTCTATATTTGTAGTTGTTCGAAGGCTCCCCAGAAGAGGATGTCAGCCGAGCTGCTATTGTCAATGAGGATTCGTTGGGTTCTAAAGTTGGCAATGATAGCGCTGACCACCAGGGTGTCATCATGCGGGTGACTCAACTTTGACGCCTTGTCCTCGGTGAACACTATGTCCGGAACATTAGGTCGGGCCTTTTTGCTCGGTCTGTCTACCGGGAACACCTCTGCTTGCTTGACTCTCTTAGCATGGTTCTTCTTGGTGGATGAAGACTCACCGCCACCTCCGAAGCCCCCAACAATGACCCTTATCTCTCCAATCGGGCGTTAGTGTGCTGGGGCTCTTTCTGGGCTCTTCCTCTCTGACGGTCATACTCTATCTTGCCCCTAGCCAGTAACATATCTTCCCAAGCCCCTCCTTGATCAGGTTCTCTATTTGTTGCTTGAGGTCGAAACAATTGTCTGTGATGTGGCCGTGATCTCTGTGGAATCAACAGTACTTCCTTCGGTTCTTCTCTTCTAGGGACCCTCTTAACTTCCCAGGCCATTTCAGGTCTGGGTCATTCTTGATTTCGTTTAGGACGTGCTCCAATGGCATGGTCAGGGGGGTGAAATTACATTTAAAGACAGCGAACCGGTTTCTTGGTCGCTTGGCCCTTTCCGACCGCTTGGCCTTTTCCGACCCGTTGTTTCTTGGGGCCTTCTTGTCTTTATCGTCCTAGTCTTCAAGTAATCTCTTCTTCTTTTCTGACTAGGAGGTGGCACCCTCATCGCACTCCCGTTTGGCGTTCATTACATCTTCTACATTCATATGTTTCTGGGCGTTGATCATAAGGTCTGCCATAGTCCTCGGAGGCTCCTTGGCTAATGAAAAGATGAACTTATGGGCCTTGACTCCACTCATGAAGGCGGTGACCATGACCTTGTCGTCAACATCATCCACTTCAAGGGTTTCCAGGTTAAAACAGGTGATAAACTCACGAAGGGTTTCATCTTTCTTTTGCTTCACATTAAGTAGGCTGGTTGTCGGCTTCCTCTGCCTCTAAGCTCCAATGTAGTGTCTGATGAACAGTTTGCTAAGCTGAATGAAAGAACTAACTATGGAGGGTTGAATCCGGTTGAACCACACTCTAGCTGCTCCTTTAAGAGTGACCGGAAAAGGCTTACACATGATCTCGTCTGGGACGACTTGTAGCTGCATCAAGGCATTGTAGGTTTCCAGGTGGTCTAATGGGTCCTTTGTCCCATTGAACATCTCTATAGTTGACATCTTGAACTTGGGTGGTAGGGGGATTTACATGACCGCTTAGGTGAATGAGAATTCAGTTCTATTCACCATCTCCTCAATGGTGTTTAGGGTCTTGGTCTTCACTGCCTCCATGACTCCGGTCATCTGGGCCTGGAGGGCTCTAAAACGCTCATCCCAGGCCGGGGGGTTGTCCACTCTCGCTCCTTCAACCTCGGTGTGCTGGGGGTGATGTCGTAGGTGCAGACCAGGGGCCCGGCTTTGTGCTTCATCTGGTGGGGCGTTGCCCTTTCGGGGCGGTAATGCACCTTCAGGGGGTAAGACGCCATCGCCAGAAAAAACAGGGTTTTTATTCACGGGTTTGCTGGTATGACTTCTTTCATTCTCCGGTTGAGTTCTAGGTGGTTGTCCTCCTCCGAGGGCAACAGGGAGTCATTGAAGCAACTACTGGTTCTGGGTAATCAGCATTTGCATGCTGGCCATGACACCGGCCATCTGGGTTTCGAGGGTTGCAACTTTATTGGTGTTTTGGTCATTCGTGACCCTGTTGGTGTTTTGATCATCCATGGGTAAGGGGATGCGTGAAGTGCCAGACCTAGTGACGACCATGAAAATAGAAACAATCGTTTCCACAGACGGCGCCAACTGATAATGTAGTAAGTCAGTCTCCAAGCCGATGGCAATCTGCTTCGGTAATTTGAGAGAGAAAAGGAATAAGGGATACCAGTGTAATGCCTGCCAAAGTTAGGTTTCTAAAGATATTTTGACAGAGTTTTGGTTAGGGTTTATGTTTGCGTACCTTGTTGGGGAAGATGATTTTCCCTTTTATATGGGTAGGCATCATGGTAGCCCTAGAAGGGCGTTGCATGCATGGAGAGAGTGGGAGACGGCTGTCTCTCTACGTGGCAGCGCGACATTGGAGGTTCTGACTGGTGGCAGGGTAATGGAGGAAGTGGTTGTCCAACCCCAAACATGGCACTCCCCTAAGCGTGTGTCAGAGTAAATGAGGTGACTATCTCCTGCTACACGCAAAGTCATAGAGTTGGAAGCACATTATCATGATTGGGTTGCTAGTGATGACCTCTACTGGCGTGGTAGGTTCTCCAAAATTTCTGAGAATGAAAGACAATAAAACATGAGACAAGCCAAATTTATGCTGATACGTAATTTATGAATCTAGGTGCTACTAATGTTTTTAGGATACTACATCGGTCAAGATTTTACTCGATGTGTATTTGATGGGTTTTCTACTGTAAAACTTTCATTTTTATTAATTAGTGAGTGTCCAAGTTTTTGCTCGACTACTTCTTTAAACTCATGCAAATTTTAAGTAGTATAAATTGGTACTGCATTTCCTTTGAAAATTTATTCTCTACACATGGATCCAAGATTTTAGAAATTCATTTCTAAGGTTTATGGAAGCGGCCCAATCAATTGGGGCTGTTATTGGGCTTAGGGCTTGTTGTATAGCCCAATGACAACCCAAGTTGAGAACAAAAAGAGAAAAGAAAGTGAAGATAATAGTTTTTTTAATGCACAAATTAGTTTTCTCAATCTATTTTTTCAATCGCAAGACAATGCAGTGAGACCTACATGAATTAATTCATGTGAAACTTAGTCATTTTGTGTTTTGTAGTTAAGAAAATAAATTGAGAAATTGATATATGCATTATATTTTTTTTTTATTTGGTTTCTAGTATAGGAGGAAAAAGAAATAAAAGGAGAAGAAAAAGAGAGTTATTTTGCTTACCCCTTTCTTTTCGTTTCCATTCCTCTTTCCTTTTCAATAGCTACACTTTTACTTTCCTTCCACTTTCAATTGAATTTCAAATAAACAAAAGTGATATTGTTTCTCACTTGTCTTATTTTATCGTCTTTTGCAAAACCAAATGGAGGAAATAAATTACTCTCCCTCATTTATTTCTCACTTCTTTTCATTTTCATTTTCTTCCATAAGATCCAAACAGGCTCTTAAAAAAAAAAAAAACCAAACTAACCTAACTAATCAAAAACTAAAAAATAGAAATTTTTTATTCTTATTTTTTGAAATACATGTTCAAACTCTTCTTTGTTTATTTAATTTCTTGATATCTAACTTTAAACTATTCAGCCCTTCCTAGTCGCCCCGCGTATGCAAAATGGATAGAATGGATGTGAAATTATTTTGTGATTGTTTAATAAAAATCCCAACAACTTTAGTATCACGTTTTCAATATTTTTTTGTATCGATTTATAGTAAAATATTTTATTGTATATATAACACTAATAAATTACCAATACACAATAATTATTAGTAAATAAAATATAACAGCTTTACTAAAAACTGATTAATCAACTAAACAAAATTAGTTGATTAATAAGAAATATTTCTAGGACTTTTCAACCCATCGAGAATTGTTTATGATTTTGGATAAACTATTTTTACTTTCGGAATTTGACACACTCTCTCTCTCGGATTGATCATTGGTTTGACGGCCCTCTAAGCCGGGTTGACCAAGTACTTACAGTCTTAAAACTCTAAAAGACACTCGTTTGGTTCCAGTTGGTGTAAAAATATCCAATTGGATCAAAAGTTAAACCGCTAGAAAAATTAAAAGACAAAAGGTCATTTATTTCTATATATTATAAGAAAGATAGAAAAAAAATGTATAAAAGTTTTTCTTTGGGTGTAAATTTTCTAAAAGAAATTGAATTAATGGGTGACTACAAAAGAAAAGGTTGTCAATGTTTTAAAATATTTAAAGAAGGAAAAAGCAATGAACGCGAGACCTGCTTAATTTATGAATACTGCAAACCTTTTTTGAAACATTTTTTTAACATTATTTTGCTCTCTAATCTTTTTTGGTTAAGTGTAGTAACTGAAATTGTTTTTTGGATGAAAAAAGGATAAGAATCTAGATAGATTAAGAAATTCATTTGTAATGTGGATATGAGTGATAGCGAAACCTCCCAGGCTGACTTGTCATTAATTTCGGCCTTGTTTTTGGCCTTGGGCTTGAATAAATTCAAACACTTACGCCCAAAAGCTAGATTCATCTAATTGATTAACTGAACAAACCACCTAAAACTAAGGCATTGTTTGATAACTCTATTTAGTACTTAAAATTAAATAGATTAAGTAAAAATAAAATAAGTTGGTTTGATAAACTAAAATAAAGGAGCTAAATATTTTAAGTGCTAAATAAGAGTAAGAAACAAAATATTAAGTAACTCTCCCCTACTTATTACTTTTTACTTAACACGTTCAGCTTTAATATTTTTTTCCAAACTTAATTTTCCCATCGCATCCCTCTCCTCTTATTTCATAAAATGAACACCAGAGAACCAGATATCGAAATTCTCCTTAACGAAACTTTTCGCCATATTCAGGTTCTCTCTCTCTCTCTCTCTCTCTCTCTCTCTCTCTCTCTCTCTCTCTCTCTCTCTCTCTCTCTCTCTCTCTCTGTGTACATGGGTTTTTTCGATTATTTTGTATATATTTACTTTTTGCTCTTCTCTTTTATTTTTTTTCTCTGTTCTTCGACTGAATCTGTATTTTTTTTTTTTACTGATCTCCTCCCGTTTTGTCTCACTTTGTCCCCTCTTTTTTTTTTTTTTTTTTTTTTCTCTTCTCCTCCCTTCTATTTTGCCTCTCATCCTCTAATCTGCCTCCTCCTTTTTTTTCTTCATTTTCTAATTCTCTTCTTTGTGTGTGGCAGATCGGTTTGTAACATGGGTGCTGGTTAACGCCATCCCACGTCCCTATTTAGAGATTCTTCTCTTCGACTCCTTCTTTACTTTTTTTTTAATTATTTTATTCTTGAATCAATTAAGACTTTAAGTGATTCTCCTAGAATATATATATATATATATTATTTCGTCTATTCCTTGCCAAACCGAATTACATGAAACTACCAATCAATTGAAAATTATTTTATACGTCACGTGGGTGTATCCAAATTCATGACTTTAGGATCTTAAGTGGATTGAATCTTGTAAGCACCCCATTTTTCCTTCTCAGCAATCTCTGGTCCGATCGGATTCAATTTTCAAACATCACGAAGCATGTGAGCCCAAGACGGCTTTTTCAAACTCCAATCCAATCAACTGGTCACTTCTTGGGTCCACAAAGCCCAGTTAAAGTTGAAAAGACCATATTGCCCCTAGGCAATCTAGGCAGCTTCCGAAACCAGGCAGTCTTGGGAACCAACACCATCTAGGCAGCTTTCCGAGACCTGGCAGTCTCGGGAACCAACAACATCCAAGTAGCTTCTCGAGATCAGGCGATCTTGGGGACCAACACCTTATCAAATTCCAGACGGTTTACTTTTAGTGCCTGCTAACCCATCATTTGGTAATTCTCTAAGACTAAGCGTTCTCGGAGACCAACACCACCCTCACAGGTAGCTTTTTAAGACCAAGCGTTCTCAGAAACCAACACTCTTTAGGTAGCCCTCTGAGACCGGGTAGTCTCAAGGACCAACACCACACAAGTAACTTTCCTAGACCGGGAAGTCTAAGGAACCAACACTTAGGTCAACACCAACGCCTACTAGCCCGACTAGGTGACAAATGACTAAACCTGCCCTTTGGGCCTCTAGACACGTCTTGAGAAAGTTCAAAATCTCTCGAGATGGTAAGTCCACCCTTCTAAAGTGTTCATGGACAGCTAGGCGTACTCAACACGCCATCCCGTCCAATTTCTGTCCCATTCTGGTCAACTCCAATCAAAATGATCGTTTTGCCCCTAAACACCCCAACACAGTACAAATCCCACCAAATAGTGGAAAACTATTCTAGGACCATCCCTGAATGACCCGGCATGCTCCTTATACCACTTCAACCCATTCTAACCTTTTTCAACCAATTTCAGTCAAAATGACCGTTTTACCCCTGGTGGCTTGAGCACGCCCCGAAACCACACCGGTTCTGGGTATTTAACCAGCAGATCATATCATACACCCTCGTTCGATCTGAGGTGAATCTCATGACTTTAGACATTTCCAACTCAAACGGAAGTCCCTTGGAGCATCACAGACGCTCCGCCAGGGTTGTGTTTTCTCCCGATTCATTGGTTATAACGCACTGTCAAATGACTTGAGAAATGCGCAAACCATGAAATTTCCAAAAGCTTGACCACAGGTCTTTCTATCGATATGACACGATTGAATAGATCGCTTCCCGAAACCCCTGATCGCATGGCTCAAAAATTACCACTTTTAGTAACCCTTGGAGCGTCTCACAAATGCTCTGCCAAGGTTGTCTTTTTTTTCAATTCTATGATTAAAACGCACCATTAAATGATTTGAGAAATGCATAAATTAAGAAATTCCTAAGAGAATTTCTAGAGCACTTTCCATCGGTACGATCTGATCGGAAAGATCACTTCACGAAGGCCCGATCACGTGGCCCACAAATGGCTACTTTTGAACATCCGTGGAGCGTACCACAGATGTTCTGCAAAAGTATGTTTTTGTGCACACTTCTTGAGATGATATCGCACAATTCCAAACACCTTTCACATTTTCCAAAAATTTAAAGTTCTTTAGAAATACTAGGAGAACACTGTGAACGTAATCGATTTTCCCGAATCCTTCCCAAATTGCATAATTATTGAGATAAAGTTTAAATGAACGTTCTCGATGGTGGAGCGTATGCTACATGCACCTAGATTTTGATCATTTAGCTAGTATAATGTGTGCCACGTGGTAATAAAAAAGAGGAACAGTACTAGCGTATGTAACACATGCACTAGGGCAATTTTTACCCAGATGCATGTGCTAGATGCGCCAGGCCCCTCCAACTTTGCCTATAAGTACATGCCTCTCCCTTTGCATATTCAAGAATCGATATTGGTAGTGAAGCTCTGTAAAAACTCTTCTAGAACCTCAAATTCCTATATACATCTCACACTCTAAGTACTTAGGTTAGATTCTACCTCCATTTAACCCATACACTACACCTATATAGCCCTCAATGCCATAAAAGACCTCACTCCAGCCCCTTCAAGCCTTGAAGAGGCTATTTAAGCTCAAGTCAAAGCATCGATGGAGGTTTAAAAGGGTTTGAAGGCAAAATGTAGTGTTCTCTTTACATTTATGCAATCCCCACTCCTCGCTTCTCCCTCTTAACTTACTTGGGCTATTCTCTATTTTAACCCCCATCTTCTACTCTTCTTTGTTGCATGCTGGAAACAAGGAAGCTTTTAGTTCATGCCTAGAGGAAAGTTTGTGAGAACCACCGTGTAGGGAACCTCTCACAAACCTACTTTAAGATGGTATGGCTTTGGAGCACCTTGCAATTTGGTGAAGCCTCTAGCCTTGTATGATTCCATGACCCCTTTGCATATGGTTATCATGTTCATGTTTTGCATGCTTTGCTTTGTTTTCATGTTCACAACCATTTTTTCAAAACTTATACTATCTCTTTTCTATATCATTCATGAAGCTTCATATTCAAATGATTCTCTAAAAATGGTTCTAGAATTAGTTCCTTGAAGCCTAGGTTAATTTTTACACCTTAGAAAAGCCTATTTAAGTTCCTTGACTTTATTTTGCAACTCTACATTTCATTACTTTTCAAAGTTGCACTAAAATGGCTTTCAAACCCTCTTCTTCTATGTTGATTTTTAAGAATTTTACTCTCTTGAACTTTATGGTTGAAATGGTCCCTTGGAACCCTCTCTTGGGTGGTCTCCCCATTATTTTGACTATATAAACCCTAGTTCATTAGAGTTGTCTCTATTCACTTCAATAAGGCTTTCAAAACAATCCCCTTTAAAAAGGGTTTTCAAAATTTCATTCTCTCTAAACTACCATTTGTATCTTAATTTTCTAGAAGTTTTGTTCTCTTGAATATTGTGATTGGAATGGTTCCACAGAGTCCTCCTAGGAGTGATTTCCTTTAAGTCAACCATATGAACCCTTATTCATTAGAATGGTTTGCAAAATCTTAAAGTTGGTTTTCCAAAACCTTCCTTTTCAAAAGCAATTTTCAAAGGATCATGCTCTTTAATTTTTGAGTTTCCAAAACTATTTATTCAATGTTAATTTTCACATGTTTAGCTCTCTTAAGTTTGTAGGTGGAATAGTTCCTAGGCAATCCTCTCTCGAGTGGTTTCCTAATATCAACCATAGGATCCCAACACTTATTTGAGCGGTTTTCATAAAATGGTTTTCAAAACATACTTTCAAATTTTATGCATAAAATCACCTCTCCAAAACCACTACGTCAAAATCCTAGTTCAAAACCACCTTCCAACCCTAGGTTAACTTGACCCTAATTGTCCAACCTTAGTTCAACCAAACCCTAGGTTAACCTAACCTTAGTTAGGTAACCCTAAGTCACCTTCCAACCTTAGGTTAACCTAACCTTTGTTAGTTAACCCTAGGCCACCTTAACCCTAGGTTAACCTAACCCAAGTTAGTTAACCTTATGTCACCTTAATCCTAAGGTAACTTAACCCAAATTAGTTAACTTTAGGTCACCTTAACCCTAGGTTAACCTAACCTTAGTTAGTTAACCTTAGGTCACCTTAGCCCTAGGTTGACCTCAAGTTAGTTAGTTAAGCCTAGGTCACCTCAATCCTAGATTAACCTAACCTTGGCTAGTTAACTTTAGGTCAACCCAACCTAGGTTAGTAAGCTTTAAGGCTCCAATTCGAAGACCCCTTTTCAAATAATCCTTCAATTCAAAAACCATTCTACCCTCTTGAGATTTCAAAAATCAACTCCAAAATCTTTTCGAATATCGGCACACTCTATCCTAAAAAATGTCTCTAAGAAGTTCTCTTAAACTTACCTTAACTAAAATGGCTAGACACTTAACACATTCCAAACACTATTTTAAAAAATGTTTCCAAGAACTCACAATCCTAATGTGCCCCTACCCCTTTATGATTAGGGATTCCAAGGGAAAGTGATACATTAAATACAACCCTCAAGGTCGTCCATATTAGGATTCCGAAACCCTAAGTGTTTTAAAAAACTCTTTTCAAGAATGATTTTCAAATATCACATTCTTAAAGCAACCCTAATCCCTCCATGGTTAGGATTGGTCAAGTGTAAGTGAGATATTTGAGAAGGGTTCTATAACCCTGAAGTTTTCGAAATCAAAGGGAAGTTTTTAGCCCTCTTTTCCAAACATGTTTTCAAAACTCATAACCCTAAAGGAGTTTAGTTCTTCAATGACTAAACTCTTAAGGTTATGAAATATTGAACATGCCTTTCATAAGGTATTCAGAAAATAACTTTCAAAGGCTTTTTGAAGACAAGTTCACAAAAACATTTCTAATCCAAACTCTACCTCCAAAATTTTCAAAGCAAGACTTCAAGACATTTCCAAAACTCCTTTGAGTTGTTTCAAAAATATTTTAAAACTCTCTTGAGAAACATCTTCAAACCCGATTTCAAAAACACCTTAAAAATCTCAAGTCCTATTTTAAAGGCATTTTTTTAATACTCTCAAGTTCTTTTTTTAATAACATGCATCGTGCATCATTCATACAAAAAGTGATGACCCATCTCCATTTTTAAAATTCTAAAGTAGATATTAAGTAGATAATAGTAAACGAGTATTCAAGCGAGTAAATTAAGGATGATTAGACATGTAGGTACCGAAAGGGCGGGGTAGGGTGATGATCTTAGAATATCTTCCCTACACGTAACCAACCCCTAGACCATCGATTTCTGTTTTCAAAAGACCAAAACGGAGTTATATTAAAAAAAGGGCTTAAAACTTTTCAAAGGTTGCCAAACAACCTATTTTCTTAAAATCCCCCTCTTAAGGGAGTTTTCCTAAACCTTTTTTCTAAAACTCTAAGTTTAATCTTCGGATTATACTTAGTTTTAGGTGACTTAACTCACCTTAATCAAGTTAGAAGGCGACTCCAAACGTTTTTCAAACGCCCTTAAATCAGACCAATTTCAAGTTTAAACTTAGTCGCACTTGTCATTCCAAGAGGATGAGTTCTAACGAGTGAGCACCGTGCTTTTTCCTTAGTCGAAAGGACTTGGTTAAAAATCGGGTCGTGATAGCTGGGGACTCCACTGGGGAAACTAAGAGGGTTAGGCCATTGTCATGCCTCTTCACCCCTCAGTCACCCAGAATCTTCGGTTATTTTGTCCAGTTTTATCCACTTTTTAAAATTTTTCTAAGTTTTCAAAACAAACATTATTTTTCAAGACGATTTTCAAATAAGTGTTATCACTTATATTCATTGCTTGCATTCATACTCTTGCATTGACCATCCATTTTATCTTGCATCGAGTTCTTCGAAAAGTTATTAACTCTTTATATTTTCTTTCATAGATGGACCTTTGTTCACGTTTCATTTTTTATGTTATAATTAATTGTCATGTATGTGATGAATGAACATGATGAGATGTGTGTTGTAAGGTCTTTTCCTCCATTTTTGAAAATTTCACACACACTTGGTGTGCTCACTTGCATTTGCATTTTGCATAAATTTCCCAGTTACTACCCTTCTAGACAGAAGGGGGAACATTATATTGACCGTGGGTGGATGTTGTGTAAGTTTCTTAGCCTATGATCTCTTGATAGTTCCCCCGTTCAAATCACTAACCAAAAGTGGAGTTCACCCTTTCGGGGGTGAACGCCAAAGGTTTGAAGATTCGGGAACCGAGCTTTTTAGGAAGTATTAATAAACCCCCAACCTCATGCTCATGTAGCACTCCATGCAAAGCCGAACCTTTGTCAGATATAAGACACATGCGTCAATTTCAAAACCAAGGAAGAAAGGGTGACCGTTTTACTTTCCCTTATATTCTGTTCAATTCATGTTGTTAGGCTGCTTAATTTTTGTCACTATGTTATGTGTATATCTCTTCGCATCATAACTGTTCATGCATCCGTATTCATTTCAAGACAAAAGTTCCCAAAGTAACTCAAGTCATTGTATCATCATGCATCTGATTAACCCCTAGAGAATGGCCTAAAGACCTTCTCGCTCAAATCAAGCCAACCAAAACTCCTAAAGGTACTAAGTGACCCTAAGGACTCTTGGCATGCATCAAAGTCATCTCATAAAGAAGGGCCCTAATTCCTCTTCGCTCGCGGAGATAGGGCTGCTAAGAAGATAATGGGAAATCCAAAATCAAGGTCTCTCACTGGCCTTCATCCAAGAAGGCGAATCCGAAGACTCAAGAGTAGTTTAGGATTCCAAATGTAAAGATAGAATGGGTGAAAGTCCCAAGAAAAATGTTCCCTTTCCCCGTTTCAATGTACTTTGGAAAATTCCACGTACAAAGGAAATTCATCTCAATAAAATTGTTATTACCATTTAATGAATGAGTGTATGAATGAATGGCTACAGGTACAGGTATAGTATTGCATAACAGGGGCAAGGCCCTATCTCTAGAGCTTGAGCCAAAGCATTATGCTTAGTCCCCCTCAAAAAGCAAGGCATCCCTAATTCATGCACTGCATAAAACTTTTCTCAATCTAGAAACTAACATATGATCTCTTTCTTGTTTTTCCTTATTTTCTATTTCCCTCGTCATCTCACTAAAGGCTAAAAATAGTTTTTTTTTAATGAGATTTGCTTGCATTCTAGGCCACTATTGCTCCCAAAAAAGGAAAAAGAGCAACACAAGTGCCTCATGTACTCCGAACACCAGTCTTTACCCGACACCGAGCGGCACAAATGATAAGCAAAGGCAATACTCCTAATCAACAGAATAGCCCGATAACACAGGATGAAGTGAATGAGATGAAGGCAAAAATAGACGAGATGTTCAAGCTCGTACAACTGATGGCCTTTAAGGGACTTGCCATGAATCCTTTAGGCTCAACATCCCTCCCCAAAGAAAATGAAGCCATCCCGCCAAGGGTCATCCTATGAACTGACAATACGAGAAAGAATAAGGAAATCCTCAAAGTGGTGCACATCGAAGAAGGAGAAAAAGATAACCCTGAAACTATCATGTTGACAGCTACACTGAAAAAAAAAAAGCCCTGATCCCGTCGATTTCAAGATACAAAGTTTGGAAGAGTCCCTACGCACCCTACAAGGTCATAACACCTTCAGTGGGATATCCTATGATGAACTATGTTTCTTTCCCGATCATCCAAGGTCACCCAAATTCAAGATGCCTAATTTCCAAAAGTATGATGGAAGTGGAGATCCCGTGGATCATCTAAGATTGTATGCAGGCGCGTTAAGAGGTCATGGGTCCCAAACTCCTGATACAACTATTTCAACATAGCCTGACCAGGTCCGCCTTATAATGGTTCGCTCGCTTGGATCTGAGGAAGATAACAACCTAAAACGAGTTGGTCATGGCCTTCCAATTCCAATAGCGACACAATAGTGACCTCACCATAAATAGTTGTGCCCTAATAATGATGACCTGAGGGGAGAAAGAAAGTTTCAAGAGCTATGCTCTAAAGTGGAGAGAGGCAGCTGCTCAAGTCAACCCTCCACTAGTGGAAAAAGAGTATGTACAGTTGTTTGTGAATACCTTCCAAGGTCTGTATTATGAATGCTTATGCCTGAGCATTGGAAAGCGTTTCTCTCAGTGAATAATGCAAGGGGAAATGATTGAGAATCGATTGAAAACTGGCCGAATCACAGACCCTTATGCTAAAACAGGTGAAGAATTCACAAATGCAGCAAAGAAGGTAGCAACCACTTGAGGTACTGGTAAGAAAGAGGGAGTCGTATCTGCTATTCTGTAACGCAGCAGCAGCCGTACTATCCCCAATATCAAGCTCGACCTTAACCACCTACTCCCATTGTCAACATCCTTGTCACCAATGTCTAAACACCTGCTCCTAGACCTGTCGCAGCTCGACCATACTTCAACGCTAACAGAAGCATATGGCGGAACCGAGGATTCACTAGCTTGGCATGCACTCAAACATAGGCTTACCATGAGCTCCTCAAAGCCAAGCACCTAAACCCTATACCCCGCGGCCGTTGCTAAGTCCATTGCCTCTAACTTTCAATTCGGCCCTTACTTGTGGATATCACTCTGGAAGACAGGGGCATGACATAGAGTCTTATTTCTCTTCGAAACATAAAATCCAAGATCTCGTTGACAGCAAAGTCATCAATACCCAGGAAGTAAAACTAGCCCCCATGCCTAATGTTATAGTAAATCTCCTATTGGATCACTTTGTCAACATAGTCATGGAGGGAGAAGTAGACCCAGACAGCATTATAGTTGCAGAATATTTTGAAAAGTCAGAGACTGAGGAAGAAAGTGATTGGGAAAAAGACCTACCACCATGCCCTATTTATCTGTACAACACATATAGAGAGCAAGATTCCCTTGACTGGCCCATAGAAGAATCCATTGAGAACATTCCCACTGATAATGTGCTTGCTGATGGTTAGGGAGATGACTTCCTATACTCCAAATATACTGAGGCTGAGCACTGCCTAATAGAGGACCTTTTCAACTGTAAGGATATGGGTTGCGACATCGGTGAGCCAAAAGTACCTATACCATCGTTTGAATTCAGTAAGGGTGATCTGGATAGCCTGTTCATTGAAATTGACAAAGAAGAAATTGAAAAAGAGAAAGTCAAAGAAAAGCAACTACAAGTCTTGAGAGGAAGCCTGGGCACAAAACTCAAGGAAGTCGTAGAAGTTGAGCAAGAGAAAACCAACCAACCAACCGAAGAAGGACCAACAGGATTCCCAAGACTGGATGTGCAACCTTAATGGCCTAGCTGGAGAAGGGAAAGGAAAAGGAGACATCCCCGATTGCACTATGATTGCCCACCTCTACTATTCTGCAGTCAGTACATCAATCCGTCCAGTACAACCTAGTGAAGAAATTGGAGGATGGAGCATGGAAGAAGCAAGCGTGGTCTTGAAGCCCACCTGAAGAAATGACTACCAAATGGATGTTCTTTTATTAAACTCTGCCTTTACTTCTGTTGATCCTGTCTTTTTTTAAACTCTACTTTCAATTCTACTTTTCGTTGATCAAGAGCTTGACATGTACACAGAACCTTTAAAATGAAAAAATAATTTGAAGTTTATGTTTAAAAAAAAAAAGAAAAAAGTGGCAAGAGGCACCAACAAAGAATGTGCAAATAGCAATGCTGGGGCAAAAAAAAGAGAAACAATGAGCCCAAGATGGGCATAAGTCTATATAGAAACATAACAAATACCCAAAAGAGAAAGCTAACAAGGAAACAGCCTGCAGGAGAAGAAGAATTGATAAGAGTGATCACCGGTCTATGATAAACCCGATAAAAGTGCAACACCTTGGGCTTTAAGTATCCTTCCTTTCAAAAACCCCCATAACTTAGCCACATTACAACCTGAAACAAAGGCCCCTCGGATTAGGGAAGATTGCTTAGTCTAAACAAGTTCAAAAGAAAGTAACGACACCTAAAAAGAAAGGTGAACAAAATAGTAGAAGCTTACTCAAAGTGGTTCTGGTTCATATCACCCCTACCAAAAAATAAAGGAATTATTTGAGCCTGTATGCCTTTTATTTCTTACCCTTCGCCTAGCCTACATTACGGTCCAAAGTAAAGCCTTCTCAAATTGAGGATGGAAACTGTCGCTTCTTTGCTGAAGGCTACTTCAATTGTCACTTGGAGAGTTTACTAGTCCAAATATGAGATCCCTGAGAGGAAGTCGAGCGACTTATAGGCAAGGTTTTCCCCTTTTCATATAAGAGAGAAGAGAGATGGGTCCGAAAATAGAAACCCTAAGAATGGGGCAACTACTGTCCTATTATGACAAGAAAAGGGCATAACAAAGAAGGGAATCCTTGAGAAAAGAGCAAAAGTCCAAAATGACTAGCTCACGGTAGACACTCGATTAAACTCAAAAGCTTGGAGCCTACCTCTGGGCCTGTTTTTGTAAAGCTTGTATATTTGTGTACTTTGCCTAAATCCATACATGCAACAAATGCACCAACATTTTTCATGTCTGTCTAAAGCTTGTACATACCCATCATTTTTATGTACATCCTGATTCCTATATTCCTGTGTTAATATTTCTACTCTTTCTTTTCCACATACATACATTCAAGTCAAGATTAAAAAGAGAACTGAACATCATCCCATGTAAAGAAAAATAATAATATACATAAAATCATCTTACAATCATCATCCATAAGGGCCAACACACAGCCTCAAAACATAAATAATGTTGTTAGCCTAACAAAGCTACAACTATGTCAACAGAAGAAAAAGGCGATTCAAGGAGCAGGGTCGTCATCCAAGTCAAAGTCACTAGTATTCGACACATATGGAGAGGGCTAGCTAGAATAAGCTCCGGCATCATAAGGGCCTTGACCAAGGAACACAAGAGGAAAGAAAACCCAGTGTTAGAATACAGAAGATGTATAAAGAACATGAAAAATAAATCGTAAATAGCATACCCAGCGGGCATCCATCAGAGATATATGGGCAGTCAGAGCATCCACTTCGGTGCAGTACTGGTCTCGAGCTTGGCAAGCTGCTGTATACTCCTCCTGGGAAACAAAACCCTGGGCTCGACGCCATAGCTCAACCACCTTATGACCGACCACTTGCCCTCCAACCACCAAAACCAGCTGGGTGAAGACATCAATAGACCTCGCCCTGAAATGAGCCTCATAATTTATACTGGGCAAAAGAAGGAAGCGGTCGCCAGGTACCCTGACTATATAAGGGATCTCAACCCCAGCTCGATAAAATCCGAACATATACTGAGGAGGGTCTATAGTAGCACGGAAGTCAGTATGCAGCTGTCGCTAATGACACTCCCCCAAGTACGTCTCCCATAAAAAGGGGCCTCGAAAGGTGACCCGCGATCTAGATAAGAGAATGATGTCTCTCATGCTAGCATAATGGGGAGACCGGTGTTAAGGCACCCAAATCACATCCCAAGGTCTCAGTAGCTCCAGGTTAGCTTGGAGAGCGACAAAATCTATAAACAGGGATCATTGGACCACCTGATATCTAGCCCATCTCGTGGCCTATGGAAAGGCATCTGCAGCTAATAACCATGGCCGGCGCACAAGCAGATACTTATAACTCCACCATATGAAAAAAAGCCAGAAACCAGTTAAGCTCCCCCATGCCCTAGACGTCCTAACTCTCATCCCCTGCAAGAATCCGGCAAAAGTGAAGGCACCCTAGTCCACATAGTCTAATACGTCCAAATCAGCAACCAGGCTCACCAGGGGTAGGGGAACTGCTGATTTATTATTGTTGCAAAAGCAACTAAAGATGGCATACAATACCAGCTGGCGCCTCATGATAACTTGATTAGCTGGGGGGGGGGGGGGGGGGGGGGGGGGGGGGCTCAAGAGCGAAAGCTGTCTCTACTGAATATAGAAGCGAAGCTGAAAAACTCGAGCCCATAATCCCTGAAAAACCTAAGAGAAGGCAAGCCTCAGCGATAGTCACAGACCGTAGGGAAATCGGGATGCCCCCAAAAGACAGGCCAGTGATCATTGCCCAGTCGACAAGAGTAAGCCCCAGCTCAAAACCTACTAAATGTACGGTCCCGATCTCCCCAAACCACCTCTCCAGCAGCCCGATTGCTATCCTATGATCAAGCCTGTCTGTCTAGAGTGTCATAAAGGCACCAAAGCCGATCCGGAGAAGGAAGTCCTGATAAGATGGGGCCGATGCTTGCGTAGCTCTCAAGACAGAGATACTGACCCCCCTAAATGAATTATGAGTGGATGATGACATTTGGCCATAACACGAGTATAAGCTCAGATGGTAAGCCAGATCTCGCAAAGGTGGGACGTCGAGAACGCTAACTACTCATCTATAAAAGAAGTATCCTTCCGCCTGTCGTGGACGGATGCCATACCATACCCCGTCCTTGGATCAACAGCCATATCTACATCCTCCTCAACCCTCTCATCTGGAGAAGCAGAAGACTGTTTCATTGCAAAACTACTGCTCGAAGCCGTCTTACTCGCAGATCGTTGACATTGACCACTGCCACCTTGGGCAAAACTGCTCCTGCTAGCGTCGCCCTCCCCAAGCTCAACCCGCAGCGCCTTCCTATAGCGCCTCCTATCAGAACCATCATCGCCGGCATCCAACATCTTGAAAAGCAATAACAGAAAAAATGTAAGAAGTTGATCAACAACCGGATAAGCATGAAAGCAAAAAGCATAAAAAAAAAAATATATATATATATATATACAACAAGAAAAAAGAAAAAGCAAGAAGAAAAGGAAAAAGTAAGAAAAGAAAAAAAAAGAAAAAAAAAGGACAGAACAAGAAGAGAAAAAAAAGAGGCTAAGGCCTTATCCATTCTCGCAACTCTATTTCGAAGTTATCTAACGGTTTGTTAAGCTTTTTCCTCAAAAGTTCCATTTCAAAATTTCAAACCGATTTCTAGGCTTTCTCCTTCAAAAGCCCTATTTTAAAGCTTTCTAACTATTTTTTGAGCTTTTTCCTCAAAAAAGGTCCATTTCAAAATTTCAAACCGATTTCCTAGGCTTTCTCCTTCGAAAGCCCTATTTCAAAGCTTTCTAACGGTTTTTCAAGCTTTTTTCCTAAAAAAAATTCTATTTCAAAATTTCAAACCGGTTTCCTGGGCTTTCTCCTTCAAAAGCCCTGTTTCAAAGCTTTCTAACGGTTTTTTGAGCTTTTTCCTAAAAAAAGTTCTATTTTAAAATTTTAAACCGGTTTCCTGAGCTTTCTCTTTCAAAAGCCCTATTTCAAAGCTTTGTAACGGTTTTTCAAGCTTTTCTTTCAAAAAGTTCCATTTCAAATTTTCAAACTGGTTTATCAAGTTTTTTTTCCTTCAAAAGCCATGTTTCAAAGCTTTCTAACAATTTTCTAAGCTTTTTTCTCAAAAAGTTCTATTATAAGTTTTAAACCAGTGTCCCGGACTTTCTCCTTTAAGAGCCCCATTTCAAAGTTTTCTAATGGTTTTCTGAACTTTTTCCTCAAGTTTTATTTCAAAACTTCAAATCGGTTTCCCAAGCTTTCTCCTTCAAAATCCCTACTTCAAAGTTTTCTAGTAGTTTTTCGGGCTTTTTTCTAAAAAAAAAAGGGGGGGCTGCATTTCAAAATTTCAAATCGGTTTCTCGAGCCTTCTTCTTCAAAAGTTTAGTTCTCACAAGTAACTGTCTTTTTCTAAGAGTTTTAGAGGCGAAACTTTGAATTTTTAAAGGGTTTATTTTTTTTGAAAAATTTTCAGCAGAATTCCGCCTCAAAAAGTCACTATTCTAAAATTCAACAAATCACAAACACCTCACCAAAGCTCCCCCAGCCTTCAACCACGGCAACCGACACCATCCCATCCTCCATGGCACATGACCCACAATGAAAAATAATTTTTAAGTCGATTTCTCTGCTTTTCCAAAAGTTTTTGGTTTCATTTTAATTTCTAAAATATTTAGAAACACTAAAAAAGATTCCCACAATTTTTTAAAAATATCCTACAATTTTTCTGCCTTCTATAAGTTTAATTTTTTTTTTATTTTTCTTCATTTTTAAAAATTTAAAATTTTAAAATTTTTTAAAAAATTACAAAACTTCATACGGTTGTTCTATGTATTTTTCTAAGACATCTGGTATAAAAATCAAGTACAAAAATGCAAAACCCAAGCCTATACGAGTAATTTTCTAAACCTTGTAGGGAACCCTTTCACATAACATACAAAATCATTCCAAACACATTCAAATTTTTGTCAAATCACAAAAACAATCCACCCATTGCATTCTAAACATCCTAAAATATAGATTTACACTAATCATACACAAAAAAGGGCACACGGACATCGAAATCGACAAAATTTCAAAAATCTAACCTTTAAGTTCTCCGATAAAAATCAAGTTGTCCAACGAGAATCTAGCGACATATCGACTCCCAGCAAGCACCCAACATCCGTCGAGACTCCCCTAGCAAGACCCAATATAAATCCCTCGAAATCCAATGTCGAAACTCTCATAATCGTTTCAAATTTATGTAACCTGTAGCACAAAAATGTGACCTGCTCTATTTTTAAAACCCACAAGCTAGCATATGTCACAGATGCGCTAGAAGGAAAATCACGCAAGCGCATGTAGCACATGCATGTGGTCTATTTTTATCCAAGCGCATGTGATACATGCGCCAGACCCTCCAGCTTCTCGCCAAAACTGGTTTTCAGCACTCCAAATGCCAAAAATCATTTTTAAGGATTTCAAAAGCCAAAAATCTAGTTTTCAAAAAATTTATTCTCAAAAACAAAGTGTTATGGGCCGAACTTCGTCAAACCGGCATTTTCAAAACTCGAACCCAAAACAAAATTTCCAAAGAACCAAGATTTTTTGAAATTCCAAGTTTTCAAAAGAAGGGACTCACTAGTAGTCCAAAAGATTTCCCAACCACCGTCCCTTCGATCGCCTCGCAACCAAAAAAGGATTCTTACCTTGTTATTTTTCTGCCTTCGACTAGCAAAGAAAGAAAAAGAGGGGCAGTTGTAAGCACTCTATTTTTGCCCGCTCGACAATCTCCGGCTCGATTGGATCTAGTTTTCAAACATCATGATGCATGTGAGCTTAAGACGGCTCTTTCAAACTCCAATCCAATCAACTGGTCACTTTTTCAGGCCCACAAAGCCTAATTGAAGCTGAAAAGACCGTATTACCCCTATAGGCATTCCAAACAGCTTCCTAAGACCAGGCGGTCTCAGGAACCAACGCCATCCAAGCAGCTTTCGAAGACCGAGCGGTCTCGAGAACCAATGCCATCCAAGTAGCTTCCTAAGATCGAGCAATCTCGGAGACCAACACCTTATCAAATTCCAGACGGTTCACTTCTAGCGTCTACTAGCCCGCTAATGTAGAATGCCCGTCATTTGGTAGTTCTATGAGACCAAGCGTTCTTGGGGACCAACACCAGCCTCACAGGTAGCTTTTTGAGACTAAGCGTTCTTAGAAACCAACACCACCCTCCAAGTAGCTCTCTGAGATCGGGCGGTCTCAAGGACCAACACCGCACAGGTAGCGTTCCTAGACCGGGCGGTGTAGGGAACCAACACCAAGATTAACACCGGCCCCTACTAGCCCGACTCGGTGAAAAATGACCAAACCTGCCCCTTGGGCTTCCAGGCACATCTTGAGAAAGTTTAAAATCCCTCAAGACAGAAAGCCCACCCCTCCAAAGTGTTGATGGATAGCTAGGCATACTCAACACGCCATCCTATCCAATTCTGGTCCCATTCCGGTCAACTCTGATCAAAATGACCATTTTGGCCTTGGATGCCCCAACACTAGGCAAATCCCACCAAACAGTGGAAAACTATTCTAGGATCATCTCTTAATGACCTAGCACTCTCCATATACCACTCTAACCCATTCTGACATTTTTCGACTAATTTCGATCAAAATGATCGTTTTACCCCTAATGGCTTGAGCGCCCTCAAACCACACCAGCTTTGGGTATTTAACCAATAGATCATATCATACACCTCCATTCGATTTAAGGTGAATCCCATGACTCTAAACATTTCCAACTCAACGAAAGTCCCTTGGAGCGTCTTACAAACGCTCCGCCAGGGTTGCATTTTCTCCCAATTCCCTAGTTATAATACACTATCAAACGACTTGAGAACTGTGTAAACCAGGGAATTCCCAAAAGCTTGACCATAAGTCTTTCTATTGATACGGCTCGATTGAATAGATCGCTTCCCGAAGCCCCTGATCGCATGGCTAAAAAACTACCACTTTCAGTAACCCCTAGAGCATCTCACAGTTGCTCTACCAAGGTTTTCTTTTTTTTTTTTTTAATTTCTTAATTATAACGCACCATCAAACGATTTGAGAAATGTATAAATTAGAAAATTTCTGAGAGTATTTCCAGTGCACTTTCCATCAGTACAATCAGATCAGAAAGATCGCTTCACAAAGGCCCCACAGCCCACAAATGGCTACTTTTGAACATCTGCGAAATGCATGTATTTTCATATAAACTTCCTAATATGATATCTCACTCTTTCGAACACCTTTCACACTCTTCAAAATTTTGAAGTTCTTTAAAATCATTAGGAGAACATCGTGAACATAACCGATTTTCCCAAATCCTTGCCAGACTGCACAATTATCGAGGCAAAATTTAAACGAACATTTTTGGCGGTGGAGTGTATGCTACATGCACCTAGATTTTGATTAGACCGATCAAACTTTGCTTCCCCCTAGATTTAACCAGTACAATGTGTGCCAAGTGGTAATCAAAGAAGGGAACAATACTGGCGCATTTAACACATGCGCTAGGGCAATTTTTGTCCAGGCACATGTGCTACATGCCTCAAGCCCCTCCAACTTTACCTATAAATATAAGCCTCCCCCTTTGCTTATTCAAGAATTAAAATTGGTAGCGAAGCTTTGCAAAAACTGCTCCAAAATCTCGAATTCCTAAATACATCTCACATTCCAAGCACTTAGGTTAAATTCCACCTCCTTCTAACCCATACACTACACCTATATAGCCCTCAATGCCATAGAAGACCTCATTCCAACCCTTTCAAGCCTCTTCAAGGCTATTCAAGCTCAAGTCCAAGCATCCATGGAGGTTTAAAAGGGTTTGAAGGCAAAAGGTAGTATTCTATCAACATTTATGCAATCCCCACTCCTCTCTTCTCCCTCCTAGCCTACTTAGGCTATTCTTTATTTTAACCCCCATCTTCTATCCCCTTTTCTTGCATGCTTGAAACAAGGAAGCTCTTAGTTCATCCCTAGAGGAAAATTTGTGAGAGCCACCATGTAGGGAACCTCTCATAAACCTACTGTAAGATGGTATGGCTTTGGAGAACCTTATAATTTGGTGAAGCCTCTAGCCTTAAATGATTCCATGACCCTTTTGCATATGGTTATCTTGTTCATGTTTTAAAAGCTTTGCTTTGTTTTCATGTTCACAACCATTTTTTCAAAACTTTCACTATCTCTTTTCTATATCATTCATGAAGCTTCATATTCAAATGATTCCCTAAAAATGGTTCTGGAGTTGGTTCCTTGAAACCTAGGTTAAACCCTCAATTTTCACACCTTAAAAAATCCTCTTTAAGTCCCTTGACTTTGTTTTGCAACCCTACATTTCATTGCTCTTCAAAGTTTCACTAAAATGGCTTTTAGACCCTCTTTTTCTATGTTGATTGTTAACAATTTTATTCTCTTGAACTTTATGGTTGAAATGGTCTCCCCATTATCTTGGCCATATGAACCTTAGTTCATTAGAGTTGGCTCTATTCACTTCAATATAGCTTTTAAAACAATTCCCTTCAAAAAGGGTTTTCAAAAATTTCATTCTCTCTAAACTACCATTTGCATCTTGATTTTCTAGAAGTTTTGTTCTCTTGAATATTGTGGTTGGAATGGTCCCATGGAGTCCTCCTAAGAGTAATTTTCTTTAAGTCAACCATATGAACCCTTATTCATTACAATGGTTTTCAAAATCTTAAAGTTGGTTTTCCAAAACCTTCCTTTCCAAAACCAATTTTCAAAGGATCATGCTCTTTAATTTTTGAGTTTCTAAAACTACTTATTCAATATTAATTTTCACAAGTTTAGCTCTTTTGAGTTAGTGGGTGGAATGGTTCCTAGGCAACCCTTTCTCGAGTGATTTCCAAATATCGACCATAGGACTCTAACACTTGAGCGGTTTTCATAAAATGATTTTCAAAGCATACTTTCAAATTTCATACATAAAACCACCTCTCCAAAACTACTATGTCAAAATCCTAGTTCAAAACCACCTTCCAACCCTAGGTTAACTTGACCCTAGTTATCTAACCTTAGTTCAACCAAATCCTAGGCTAACCTAACCTTAGTTAGATAACCCTAAGTCACCTTCCAACCCTAGGTTAACCTAAGCTTAGTTAGTTAACCCTAGGTCACCTTAACCCTAGGTTAACCTAACCCAAGTTAGTTAACCCTAGGTTAACCTAACCTTAGTCCTGACCTTAGTTAGTTAACCTTAGGTCACCTTAACCCTAGATTAACTTAACCTTGGTTAGTTAACCTTAGTTCAATCCAACCTAGGTTAGTAAGCTTCAAGGCTCTAATTCAAAGACCCCTTTTCAAATAATCTTTCAACTCAAAAACCATTCTACCTTTTGTGATTTCAAAAATCAACTCCAAAATCTTTTCGAATATCCTCACACTCTACCCTAAAAAATGTCTCTAAGAAGTTATCTTAAAGTTGCCTCAACTAAAATGGCTATACACTTAAACACTTTTCAAAAAATAGTTTAAAAAAATGTTTGTAAGAACTCATAACCCAAATATATCCCTACCCCTTTATGGTTAAGAATTCCAAGGGAAGGTGATACATTAAATACAACCTTCAAGGTTCTCTATATTAGGGTTCCAAAACCCTAAGTGTTTTCAAAAGCTCTTTTCAAGAATGATTTTCAAATATCACATTCTGGAAGCAACCCTAATACTTTCATGGTTAGGATTGGTCAAGTGTAAGTGAGATATTTGAGAGGGGTTTTATAGCCCTAAAGTTTTCGAAACCAAAGGGAAGTTTCTAGCCCCCTTTTCCAAATATGTTTTCGAAACTCATAACCCTAAAAGAGTTTAGTTGTTCAATGACTAACCTCTTATGGTGATGAAATATTGAACATGCCTTTCATAAGGTATTAAAAAAAAAACAAAAAAATTCAAAGGTTTTTCGAAGACAAGTTCACAAGAACATTTTTAATCCAAACTCTACCTCCAAAGTTTTCAAAGCAAGACTTCAAGACATTTCTAAAACCTTTTTAAGTTATTTCAAAAATATTTCAAAACTCTCTTGAGAAACATTTTCAAACCTAATTTCAAAAACACCTCAAAAATCTCACGTCCTATTTCAAAGGCATTTTTCTAAGACTCTTAAGTTCTCTTTTTCCAAGGATCTCAAAGCGTCTTCAAATCTGTTCAATGACCTCAATGTGTCTTCAAAACATTCCAAAGGCCCCAATGTGCCTCTTTTCTATCGGACCCTTGCCCGAACCATGAATAACCTGCTTCTCGCCGAATGAGATACATATAGGCAACCTAAAATGTTACGGTCATAACCTTCATTTGAACCCAAGTTTTCTTTTCAAATTTTCTATCAATTCTAGATCTCTATCTCCAATCCTTTCAAAACTCCCATATTTTCAAATGTCTTTTTAATAACATGCATCATGCATCATTTATTCAAAAAGTGATGACCTAATCTCATTTTTAAAATTTTAAAGTGGATATTAAGTGGATAATAGTAACCAGGTATTCAAGTGAGTGAATTAAGGTTGATTAGATATGTAGGTTCGGAAAGGGCGGGATAAGGTGATGATTTTAGGATATCTTCCCTGTACGTAACCAATCCCCGGACTATAGATTTCTATTTTTAAAAGACCAAAATGGAGTTATATTAAAAAAAGGGCTTAAAGCTTTTCAAAGGTTGCCAAACAATCTATTTTCTTAAAAACCCCCTTTTGAGGGAGTTTTTCTAAACCTTTTTCTAAAACCCTAAGTTTAATCTTCGGATTATACTTAGTTTTAGTTAACTTAACTCAACTTAATCAAGTTAGGTGGTGACTCCAAACTTTTTCCAAAAGCCCTTAAATCAAACCAATTTTAAATTCAAACCTAGTCACACTTATCCTTCTAGGAGAATGAGTTGAAACAAGAGAGCACCGTGCTTTTTCTCGAGCCGAAAGGACTTGGTTAAAAACTGGAGTGCGACAAATCTAAATCTATTTACTTGTAGGAATAGCTTTTGGTGATGGTGGTAGAGCAAATTGAAAAGATTCATAACTCTACAAACTTTTTATTGATTTGTGCTTGAAAGAATCTACGAAGAACGATAAAAATGGTGGTAGTTTAAAAAAAGAGAGTCGGGATAAAGTTCGGGTAACTTTGAACAAAGAGAAAGACATCAACTTATCTTAAAAACAGTTAAAAAATCAATGAGAGTATTTGAAATCAAAATATGGACAGTGGTCAAAGATAATTTCAAAAACTCGTAACGGTTATGATCTTGTAACTATTTCCATAAATTGGAGTACACAGGAATGGAGTGAGTACATACATATATAATTGCCTCTTATGTTAATCCTTTTTTTTTTTCTAAGTTATTAAAAGTCAAAATGATACTCAATGAATATAAGATTTATGCAATTATAATTTTACAGGCTAACTCAAATGCCAAACAATTTCGATATACTAGGCTTCAATATACAAATGAGTTAAAAGTATTATTTGATGGTGTTAGAGCAACATGAAGATTTTCATGGGGACCAATCAAAGAAAGGATTTCCTATTGATGACACTCCATCACAATCACAAATGTACATTAATCTTGACAGTCGATCTCTTGAGACACCTTCTTCGCCAAATGACTCGATAAAACCTGACAATAAATGGCAAAAGAAAAACAAATCTGAGGATCTTGATAAACAACTGCTTGAAGCTCTATAAACTTTGCAAAATTCTGATGAGCCAACAATAGAAGAATGCAATCGTATTCTCTATGAGATGGAGCTTCTTAATATGAGTGACTTATTATATATAGTTGCATGTAGCATTTTCTGCGAAAGCAAGGCACATAGGGAGCAATGGATATTATTACAGTAAAAACCACAAGCAGTTAAAAAGGGCTTGATAGAGTTAAATGGCAAAAATTTATGATTACTTTGAATTTTAGTAGGCATGCAAATGTTTTTTAAATTTCAGATATTGGTTAAGGTTGTTTTTTTTTCTTCTTTTTTAATTATGTTTAGTTCGAGCTCCAACTTTTAATGAATATACACGTACTTGATGGATTTGATTGCAATTGTTTTGGTATAAAGTCCATTTTTTATATGTCATGGTATTTATCTCTTTTTTATCTAATTAAATATGTGTAATGTTTGCGTAATATGTTGTCCGATAAACAAAATAAGACATTAAATAATATAAACTACTATTGAGTGTCAAATTTCTTGCTACTTTAACATTTAACAAAATTTCAATGATCAATATAATTGTTGATCATGTTGCTTATATAATTTTGATTATGGATGTTTTTTTTTTCATTTAATTAATTGATTTTAGCATTATAATATAATATATGAAGGGCAAAGTCGAAAAATGAATAAATTTAAGACTTCAGCTCTTTATAAATATCAAATAGCTTATCTGATTCAATGTTTAAAATTCAGTACATATTAAACAGCTTATCAGCTTAAGAAATTCAGTATTTAGTTTTCAGGACTTAATTTTTAGTTTTTAGTTTTCAGTTTTCAACTTTATCAAACAAGGCCTAAGCTAGAGAACTTTTTTATAATTTTTTTATGTTTTTATCTCAAGGATGCATTTAAACCAGTAAAGGTAATCCTACGCAAAATAAGGATTATGGACTTCTCTTCAAGCCGATCACCCATTTTTTAACTCAATTTTCATTGAGTTAATGGATTATTCTAAATAGCATGGAACAATAATTAGAACTAGAGAATAACATCTCATGTTTTTTTTTCTCACTGGGTGTCCAAGTCTTCAATCAACTACTCCCTCGAGCTATTCATATGAACCATGTAAATTTTATAGTTTGCATTAATGATATATGGTTGGTCACTAGAGGTGTAAAGACTGATCAAACTTGAGATTTCATGCTTAGCATAATAACTAGCTGACCATTTAAATGAGATCTTTATAGCACTCAACTATAGAAAAAGAAAAAGGGAAAAAAATGAAATTCATATAGCTGGTAGGTACTGGGATAGAGCGAGGAATTTGCTTTAAGAAATGAAATTCAAAAGTAAATTTTTGCCAAAAAAATTTAATAAATATTATAAGAGAAATTTACAGAGACAAACAACGTAACTTTCAATTAAAACATGAGTTTTTTCATTTAAAGAATATTAGTTTTTTTACTTAATTCTTGGAAAATGCTTACACAATTGTTTGAGACCATAGCATTATTGTTTTGTTGTCAATGTTATTGAATAGATATTTCTCAATAAAAACAACTAATCTTTCATTCATCTATTAATATCTCATAATTTAACCTAATTTTTCTCTTATTGAAGAAAGAGGAACTAAATATTCGGATTCTCATAAGAAAAATTTCCCCCTTTATTGCTTTTTGCATTTTTCAATCTTTAATCAAGATATATAAGAAATTTATGATTTTAGTAGATTATAGACTTTCTTTAAAAATTTTGGCCAATTGGGTTGTTAGATAAAATGGCAAATAATGCTATATTTGTATTCTCATAACCTTTTTTTTTTTTTTTTTTGATAACAAGATATTACTACTATTGGTGGAACTAATTTCCTGTAGGAAGCTAGCGCAGCAATCCATCGCCGCGATTCCCTACTTAAATGAAGAGTTTATCCCAAAAAGAATCGAACCTCAGTCGGTGCACCTGGTCTCATAAGCTTCAAAGTTAAGCCCGTCGAAAATTTAATGTCTCTGGCAAATTGACAAGGAATGGCTTTGCTTATTAATTGGCCGGAATGACATTCTATTTTGATTTTCCAAGAGCATGGATGGAGTAGATGGATTTGATTTTCCAAGAACGTAGATGGAGTAGGCTGCACCTTTTTTTGACTGTTTTGTTTCTAGTGAAGCTTCTCACATTTTGCCAGTGGGCCTTGGGCATCATTTAAAAAAATAAAAAATACTCGTTTGGCCACCGGCAGAAGTTGAATAGGCATTCCAAAAAAGTAAAAAATAAAATCGAAGAGTAATGTAACGCATCGCTGATTTTTTTTTCCCCAAGGTTGTGAGTTGGTGTGAGCATAAAGATTAAACTAAAACATCTAATGATAAATAACATTTGATAAAATGGCATTGTATCTCTGTAAGTAATGGCCCGCCTAATTACTCAACATGTATGTGTCAATCTCAATATGTATCAACCTCACGTACTATTTTAAAAGCACTTAATAACTTGTAATTTCAAGTGTACTCATAGCAACTCTAAGTTATGACAGGAAAATTCTATTATTACATAATTGTTTTAAGAAATCTCCATCAAAATGATGTGAATGTAGTTGTGGTATTTTTTATATTATTAGTATTTTTTAATGATCGGGTGTCTAGGCTAGTTTGCACACGCCTCGATTAATTTTAGAACTTGTGTAGTTTCTTCGTCTCACACAAACTAAGTAATTATTAAGCCAAAGACTTTGGGTGTGGCTTTAAAGAGTTGATAACATCTAGAAGGTAACAACAAGTAGTTTTCCGAGATCGTATGATCTCTGGAACCAACACCAAAGTCATTAAAATAGCAGAAACACTCACAAATAGGTTGATATAGGCACACCGCAAGCAATCCAGTGCCAAAAACACCTATTAGTTGTGACACGTTTACAAATGATGGGATGCCTTTGGAAATCAACTCGTCACAATCGTTGTAGCGACATAAACACTCGTAAATTCAGGTCAACACCAACACATGCTAGTTCGATCGATGAAAAATGACTATTCTGTCCCTGAGCAGCCTGATACGTCTTCCAAAAAAGTATCAAATTCTCAAGAGAGTAAAACCACCCTTAATTCCACCTCTAAATAGCCCGACAGGTTTTTAAAAAAAAGTATCAAGTCCTCAAAACATAGAGTAGTTGTGAGTTCAAGTTAGCATTAACCAAAGCAACAAACTCGATCATTGTTCGTTTTGAACTAAATTAAGAATTGAAAGGTGGGGAAAACAAATCAAGTACGAAAATAACAAGAAAAACAATGCAGAAAATCATAAAAATTATAATAAAAGAATAAAATAAACAAAAGAAAAATAATATTAAAGACAAAAAAAAAACTAAGTATATTGTAAAAGTATATGAAACAAATAAATAATAACTAACTTAACTGAGGGAGAGAAAAATAATCCACAAAATCATTTTAGATTGTAAATGGAGAAAATTATAAGGGTAATATGGTGACAATGTGTCATTTCATGAGGACAAAATTGGGGTTTCAATTTATTACTTAAATTATACAATTTGACTTTGCGAGAAGTTGATTCAGAAGCCACTCCTGTGTCCTTCTTCGGAACAGACTTCTTGGATGGGCTTCAAGCCAAAGCCCATTTGATGGATCCACCAAACACTCAAAAATTATGTGAAAGGACTTCTAGAGCTAGGAAGTGCAAAAAGGCTTCAGAGAAACCCCACCAAACGCTAGCTTACTTTGTGACAAAATATTATATTCTGAAACAATTGCTTCTTGTTGTCATTTATATTCAATATATATTTCTCAATGAAAGTAATCAAGTTGTCATTCATCTATTGATATATCATATTTTGACCTAATGTTTTCTCTTTAATGAAAGAAGATAAACTGACTAATCGGACTCTAATATAAACATTCTCCCTTTAGTGGTTTTGGCATTTTCAATCTTAATCAAATATATAGGAAGGTAATAATTTTAATGCATATATACTTTCTTTAAAACTTCTGGACAATTAGATTGTTAAATAAAATGACAAGTTAATCCTATATTAGTATTTCAATAATCTTTCAGCTTGTTGAAAAGTCAAAGTTATGTGTCATTGGAGTTTGGCCAATTCCCCTATATTTAAAAAAGTTTAATTGAATTTTGATTGGGAGAAATTGCATAACAGTAACATATATATGAGGAATATCCACAGAGAAATAGTGCCCAAAGAGTGGCAGCCAAGTTTTCAAAGTGAAGGGAGGTATTTTTTAAATTTTTAAAGGGCACATTTGGGAAGGGAGTGAGGGGTATTTATTAAATTTTCAGGTGGGACAAATGTTGGCTACAATGGCCAACTCAAGATTTTGGTCGAGGGGTGAAGATAAAAACTTTTTATTAAAATAAGGGTTATAGTAAAATTTCTTAAATTTTAGATGACCAATACGGGAAGGTGACCTTAACAAGCTTATCTTTATACACCTTGGCAAGGACAATTTAATTATACAAACACAAAAACTATTTTATTTACTTAATGCTACGTACTAAGGTTACAAAAGATAAAGCACAAGTATAATTACAAGTCCGTGTACTTATCTCTACTCTTGTTTTTAAGAGAAAAGCACAGAAGCAGAAATGTATATTGACAGTATATTTACAATTTTAAAAGGTGGAAACACCCAAAGTGTTAGTTTTTTTAAACCAAACTCAACCAAAAAAAATAAAAATAAAAATTCTATTAGATCAAGTATGTTTTGAACTTATTTATCAAATTCAATTCCTTTTCTAAATTATAATATCATATCACAACTTCAATGAAGTCCTATTTTGAAATCACTTCTACTATACCTTATTTTACATATTTATATGGAAGTTATGAGACAATCTATAAGCCATATTTTGAAACCACAACTTTAATGAAGTCATAGATTGAAACCACGACTTCCTCCAGACCTTGTTTGCATATTTTATGGGTTAATTATAAGTGTACCCCTTGAATTATGACTTAGTATTACTATGAGCCCCTTATCTTTAAAATGTAACAAGCTGATCCTTGTACTACCAATTTGTATCAATCAACTATTCTTGTTAGCAATATCTTAGCAAGCAATTAGAAGAGTACATGAAAAACTATCATGTAACTTGCGCAGGTTCACAAAAGTTTATTTTACATCTAGATTACCTTTTCTTTTTTATAATAATTGTCTAATGACTGAAATATCTTTTATTTTACCCCTACACTTACATGTCATTTCAAGGGACATTTGAGTCACTAGTCAATTATTACAGCAAGATAAGATCAATTATTACCACAAGATAAGATTAATTTAGGTATAAAATTATACTTTTGTTAACATGTACAAGTCAAATAATAATTTTTCATCCATTTTCCTAACAAATTGCTAATAGGATGAGTTGATTGATGGTAGGTTATGAGGTTAACTTGTTATATTTTAGAGTTTAGGGGGTATAGTAATACTAAGTCATAGTTTATAAGGTGTGTTTGTAATTAACTCTATTTTATAGAATTAATGAGACTAAAAACACAATTTGGGAAGGAGCTAAGTTTGATAAATAAGTTGTATTTGGTAAAAAAATATATATATATGCATTTTTTAAGATGGGGTTTGGTAAAAAAAAAAAAAAAAAAAGCTCCTCAAAGTGTTTCCTAAATCAATTCATCAAAATCACCCTTAAAAATAAAAGCAAATTAGATTTCCTTCCCCTACACCAGCCCCAGGCCTGAAACTTTTCAAATTATTGTGAATGATTGAATCCGCTCATCCTAACCCTTATGGTGTGTTTAATACTCATGGAAGAGAAATGCAAAATGAAGGGGGGGGGGGGGGGGGGGGGGGGGGGGGGGTGAAGAAATGGAAGGAAAAATTGGATTCTCTCCTTATTTGAATTTCAAAAAAAACATAGAAGAAAATTGGAGGGCAATTAATTTTCCACTCTACAAATCAAACAAGGGAAATGAAGAGTCCTTTCCTTTTCTCTTCTCCCCCCAAAAATCAAACAGACCCTTAGGCTCTATTTGATTAAAGAAAGGAAAGGAAAGGGAAAATTTTCTTCCTTGGTTTAGTTTCTAATTTAGGAGATGAAATACGAGAAAAGGAGGAGAAAAGGGAGAGAAAGTTGTTTTCTACACACTTTCTCTCCCTTTTCTCCTTCCTTTCAATTTCAAACAATGGAAAGTACTTTTCCTTCCACTTTCCTCTTATTTGCTTTGCAAAATCAAATAAAGGAAATAAATCACTTTTCCATACCCTTCCACAAGTATCACACAAACGCTTAACCTAGCAATCATTTAAAAGTTTAAAACCCAAAAACTATTTTCTTACTGTGTTCTTGTGTGCGCAATTTCTCTGTGCAATTGAATGAATGCCTCTCGAGTAAGAACCTTCACTGCTCATGTTTAGCAATTGTCAAGTTAGGGAACTCATTAAGATTATAAATTTTGCTTCTCTTATGGTGAATTTGCATTAAAATTTTCCATACTAAATGACTTCCAGTGTTACACAAAGGTCAGTTTATAATTTTCTGTTTAGCTTTCATGCAATTCAAAAATAAAACCGTGCTCAGTAACTTTACAAATGTATTTTTTTTCTATTTTATCTTTACTGTTTTTGGATTTCACCATTTTTTTTTCATCTTTACCTTCTTTCCATTTATTACAGACCATTTGTTTGCTTGTTTTTCTACATGACTCATTCCAAGTATAGAATCCACAGACTTGAATGATTAAACTTTTACTTAAGTCAAGAGCTAATTGCACGGAGGGTTTAGGGGTTGAGAGGAGTCGCATAACACATCAATAGACATCAAGAGGAATCTAGGGTGATTGGTTAAAGGACGAAGCAGCCCAACCAACAGAGAGAGAGAGGCAATAAGGGAGGAATGCTCACAGAGAAGTATCGATGGAAATCAATGTTTGATCAGAGAGCAGGAGGGCCTCTTATATAGGACCTTGTAGCACAGCCCAAGTAGGATTGAACTTATAGG
Organism: Euryodendron excelsum; assembly: GCA_033060915.1. Lineage (NCBI taxonomy): Eukaryota > Viridiplantae > Streptophyta > Magnoliopsida > Ericales > Pentaphylacaceae > Euryodendron > Euryodendron excelsum. Next base: position 22,878,542 of record CM065393.1, read on the forward strand.
TGACAAGGCCTATCTAGAAGAGTACTTGCCCTAATTGGCTAAGGAACCAGAGTTTAACATGGAGTTGTCTCCCTCTCTTAGTAGGACTAGCATGAAGGCGGTTTGAATCCACGTGAGGGGTACGCAGAGGTGAAACCTTCATCCTAAGCCATCGAACCACTTATAACTCAAGATTCCCGCGGTGCATACCGAACAGTTTGTTCGAACTTGAACACTAGGTTGGCCTTAAAGCCTAGGTAAAGGTTCTCAACAACAATGTTAGGGCACACACCAAGTGCCTATGACATGCGCAAGTGAGTCATATGTCCCGTTTGGTGTCCCGAACACTTAAGCATAGGCACGTAACATCTAGCGTCCTGGGCACATGCCATGGCTATGTGAATCATAGAGTAATTGTTCGTGTGGACCTCTATAATAGTGCCTCATGTTGAGCTGGCGCACATGTGGCACCTAAGCCCAATCTTCTCTCTCCTCTTAGCAATGGTCAAATCCAAACTTTGTTAAATGAGTAATGTTATGTACAGGCGCGCCTTATGATCAGGCGCGCAGCTAGATCCCATGGTTAGGGGCACGGCTAGATGATTGACATATCAGATCAGCCCCACCGTTAGCTAGTGAGACCCAACTAATGTATCAATCATCCATAAGGCCCGATTGTTCATAGCAAAATCCTTATTAATTATGTATTACAGTGTCTCCATATATATATATATATATGAGTAATTCTATGTAAACATAAATTTATAGGAAATTTTCATATGTAATGATCTGAATGACTGAAGACAATTCATTTAAAATAAAATACTCACTATAATGACTTTCAATTATAAGATTGATATTGCTACATCACTAATCTAGTGCAAGTTTTTATACAAATTTTCTTCAAATTTAAAATTAGCATGTCACTCACCACATGGAAATTTCCATTCATCACTGATAGACTTTTGAATCTCTATTCTTTGTTTTGCTCCTATAAATAGTCCATCCATCCTCAAACCTTCCATACTTCAAACCATTTACTCCTCTCAGACATTCCATACTTCAATCTCTCTCTCTCTCTCTCTCTCTCTCTCTCTCTCTCTCTCTCTCTCTCTCTCTCTCTCTCTCTCAATAGTTTACTTTCACACACAATACTACTCTCTTTTCCTTGGGCATGGGGATTGAAGGAGAAAAATGACATGGTCTATTACTGGCATGCAAGGACTCAGAGTATGTAAAGGAGGTGTATGGTGGGTACTTCATTGTATTTGTGGCAACCTTTGGGGAAGAAGGTGAGAGATGGAACTTGTTTAGGGCCGTCGAAGGAGAATTCCCAGACATGAATGAGCTTGAAAGCTATGATGGGTTTGTGGTTAGTGGCAGCCCTTATGATGCTTATGGAAATGACTATTGGATTCTCAAGCTTTGCTTTCTCTTGCAAACCTTAGATTCCATGAGAAAAAAAGTTCTTGCTATTTGCTTTGATCACCAGGTAATTAATTGTCAGAAACTGGAAAATGAACTCTCTATTCGCTTCAAATATGCAATTTCTATTATTTTTATATGAATAATGAAGAATAATTTTAGTTTTTCTTTATGGGCTTTTTTATATAGGTTGTGTAGAGCATTGAGTGGACAAGTTGGGAAGGCCAACACTGGTTGGGACATTGGGCTAAGAAAAGTGAGAATTGTGAAAGATTTCTCCCCATGTGCCTTCCTTGATGGCTTGGATGAAATGCCACCAGCCCTTTCAATCATTGAATGCCATCAAGATGGGGTCTCTCTCTCTCTCTAGAATACAGTTGTACCTAGGGACTAATTCTAACAATAAAGCAATCTATGAAACAGGTTTGGGAGGTTCCTGTGGGGGCTGAAGTGATAGCATTTTCAGACAAAACAGGAGTAGAGATGTTCACCATTGGAGATCACATTCTTGGTATTCAAGGTCATCCTGAGTACACCAAAGACATTCTCAACAATCTCATTGATCGTGTTCTCAATAATGACTCAATAGAGGTAACTAAGTTCTTCTATTTGTTTCTCCATTTCCATCCCCCACCTTTTTTTTTTTTTTGGTTCTTTGCATACTCATTCTTGGTTATTTAATCACAGAAAGGATTCGCCGAAGATGCGAAGTCAAAATTGCAGATAGCTGAACCAGACAGGAAATGCTGGGAAAGGATTTGCAAAATATTTCTCAAGGGGAGATAGAACAAGCTAGAATACAATATAATATATAAATCCCTTTGCCCCCCTCACTTGGTTCCCTCTTTTCCTTAGCTTCTTTTTTACAGTTTTGGGAGAAGTCCAATACAGTGTACACGATCTGATAATCAATGAAGAAATAAATATTGAAAGTTATATTGCTTCTTAAAACTTTAATTATTCGCGTATGATCCTTGGCACTGTCTTAAATTTAGAGAATCCTATGAAATCCAGAGCAAGTTGGAGTATATTTGGGCATTTTGGGCAGATCTTATCTGAGCAAGACTTTGGGGGTTTATTGATGAAGAAGTGTGCGAGTTAGAATATGCCACAACATGCATGGCATGAAAGGGAAGGCCACACTGGACGAGTCATTTTTTGTTTTTTGGTAAAACTGGACCAGTCATTTGAGCAAAGAGTTGATGCAAAATTGGAGTCTGAAAGGGACTTGACGAACCTACAATTCGAAATGTGTCAGTGTGCACTATAAAGTGTGTTTTAATTTACGAGAAATCTGGAAAAAAAAAATTATTGGGTTTTTAGTTTTAACTTTTAGCTTTTTTATGTGGGTTTTTTTTAAAACTTATTTTAATTATGGCTTTTGATTTTTGATTTTTAAGGAAACGAATAAAAAAATTACATCCAAATGAGTCCTTAATAGTTAACTTGAGTAATACTATTCAAACCATAGTTAGTAAAATATGGGACGAGCAAAGAATGGCATGTTATATATACGGATTTAATATAATTTTTCTTAATTAATGCGGTAATAAAATTCGGTAATAAAATATGAGAACGTAAAAAATATAAATATTTTATTATCTGGGTATCATACGAACATTTGTTAAAAAATCTGGACAAAAAATATGGTTACATTTATAGGCAATTTCTTCTTATATATGGTAGTAGGTAGTATTTTTGTCTCAAATATATAAATTTTTAAAAATATATTATTAACAAATAGCTAAATTAAAGTTGTAGATAAATATATTTTATTTTATTATTTTATTATTTCAATACTTTATATAAGAATGGATTAATTTATTAGGTTTAATTTTTAATTTAATATTTTGAGTATTAATAAGAAGTTATAGAAAAGTATGTTCACAAATATATCATAACTATACCAAGTATTAGAAAATATCACAAACATATATATCATATGACTAGTAAAATTACACAAATAATGAGTTATACAAGCTTTTTCTATAATTGATAAAGTCGAATAAGTTTAATGTCAATAATTGCATTATTATAATTATATACTAAGTATATAATTAATAATATGTTAAAATTATAACTAATTTTTAATTGAGTTTTTTTTTTTTAAAGTATAATACGTAAACTATATTGTCTAACTCAAAAAAATATGCATTTTTCATTAGGTTTTAAATCTGGACCACAAACAAAAAAAAAAAAATCACTTATACATATATACGAATATTATACTTGAATAGTATAAGTATTTATTAACTATTTCCAAACCGATAAGATTTACTAACTTAACTTGCAAACTAAAGTGGCATATAACATTAAAATATTCTTTTTCATATCACAAATTGAGGTCCCACGTAATTTTTTTAAAAGAACTTTGTACAAATTTTAAATAAGATCAGCATTTCCGATAAGCTCTAGTATTAATCAACTTAAATTGAACTTTGTTTCAAAGTGTACCCATGTCACAACATGCATGTTTCATCGTAGTTCAAGATTTCATCGAAAAGAATGTTTAAGTTAGTTAGGCAAAACTTAATTAATTTTGACATACTATCAATGTATATCTATATTTTTATTTTATACAAGCGGAATATCAAAATGTGACACGTGACTTTAAAGTTCAAATACAATGTAAAAATTTAATACTCATAGACATGTATCGCATTTAGTGCGTTCTTGTGTAAAAATAATATATACTAACAGTGTATCAAAATTAAATTCAAACGTAATTATCGCACTAACTCAAGAAAATTATAAGACTTCTTGATTTTGTCGTAACACGACCAGCATGTCCCTATTTTTTTCATTTTCTTGCATGCTAAGGCAAGCCACTTTTGAAAAATGATGGTACAAACAAGCTTAGGCAAGGAAATAATGGCTGTTTCTTGACTTGGTTGAATTTGTAATGAGCTTTGAGCTTAAGCTTGAGCTTGGTAATGGATCAAATTAAGTGTCGCAAAATATTTTTTTGTCCGCTGACCCAATCAAAGTCTCTAATACAAGTTATATACACCATTGAACAGTTCAATTTGAAGTCAGAAACCGGCATGTCCTGCCAAGTCAATTTTGTACGAGACCAGGATCTATTGATTAAGTCTATCATACATTCTTTTTTTCATGAAATGGGACTGAAATCGCGTTGAATACTCTACGCATGGCGGTCATCGAATGCCATCCAGTCAAGAAATTAATCATGGTCAATACATACAATTAAGCCGTTCAGAAGACTATAATGAGTGATTAATTTCGTGTAACGTGGAAGTACGTATAAGAATGGATTCACGTAAACAACCTTCCAAGACGCGGAGAACCTAAAAGAATTATTTGTTCAATAAAAAAAATTGTAAAACTAATTAAATAATGCCAAGTATACTGGTTCTGAAGTAAATGAAACAGTCAATCTTTTGATAAATACATCTGTATATATGCATTATGCACGTATATTACTTATTACGTTCAACTACAAAGCGGTCAATCTGAGTTATTCTTTCGGTGTCCATACAGACTTTTTCTTATATTTCTGAAAGCTGGAAGCGCATGTTTCGGAATTAATGAAAATTTCTTAGACTTAGAAATCTAGCTTCATCTAGGATGGGTCTTCCTCGTCTTTTTCCTGGCAGTTTATTTGGCTGGAAAGTTTCAACAGTAGGAAAAGAGAAAGGAGCTTTGTTTTGCTGGTTTTACATAACATTTCAAAGCCAAGTACTGAGATGATTATATTCCAATACATTCAAAGTAAAAGTCTATGCAAGAACAACTTTAAAAACCTTCCCAATTTCCACATTCTGCGCGCACTGGCTTCAGTCGTGTTCCACCATTTCTTTCTCAATAAGAACCCACTTCCATTTCGGTGTAAGGACTTCAAAATTCCTTCCTATACACAATATTTGTTACGGCAGGTTGTATCTCAATTAGGGTTGTTAAAATTGTAGGGTCCAAAACAGATTACACGTTGATACTGTGTACTATTTCATCATTATAATGTAAACGTTGATTCTAGATTTGGCTATTTTCTCATGTTGAAGTTTCTACTGGACTATCAATTCAAGATTTATGGAAGTAGCATGAGCAACGCATGGAAATAACCATGAAACAAGAAGGATTTGAAAACCATGTTCATGATGAAAGACTTTGGCATGTCATAGTTTGAATGGACTTTCAGAAGAACGGTCATATAGCTAGTTATTGACATTGCTCTTTTCAACGTTATCAAGCTTGAAAAGTATTAAATTGTTAACTATCAACCCATCCAAACATTTAAACTCAGAAAAGAGAAGTGTAACTGCAAGCTTGATAAGGGGAACTTTGCCTGCTTTAATACCAGATTAAATTTATAACCACTAACTCATCTAAAAATCAAAATATTAAATATTTTTAGGTTAGTCAAATCGAAGTCATATAATATTCAAGTTTTTAGGGCAACTAGCCTTCGATTCAAGATGTCTTGGTTCATGTTTGGCCGTATGTGTTTTTTCCTCCCCTGCATTTGTTATTTTGCATTCTGTTTGTGCGTGTTTGTGTACCAAGTTTTATTGACATTGCTCTTTTCAACGTTATCAAGCTTGACAAGTATTAAATTATTAACAATCAACTCATTCAAACGTTTAAACTATATAATGTATATAGGAGTGTTTGAACAAAAATTTTGTAAGAGTGAATTGTTTTTTTTTTATAATTTACAATATGTAGGACACTTGACTTCTGTATAACTATATAATGTATATAGAAGTGTTTGAAGTAAATTAAGTATTTAAGAAAAGTATTCATCAATTTTTTAGAAAAGACAAATTGAATGACATTTTCAAAATTGTAACTCAATGTAGAGTTTTGAAAAATATGAGGGACACTTATAAATTTTTAAAGGGGGCACATTAAAAACAATACTAAAAGTTGTAGGCATAATTAGAATTTTTGGAAAATGCAGGGGGGCGTGCCCCTATGGCCCTTTATGGCTCCGCCCCTGTTTGTGTACCATGTTTTATTTCATATTTTTCTTTGTGTACTTAGTTTGTTTAGTTTTAGAGACAATTGGTGATCCTGATGATAGCAAGGGCATGTGAATATTAGTGCTAGGTTTGGTTTTGGGGCCTCGTCATAATTAGATGAGTGGGGGAACTAGAATTTAGGCCTAAAATTAGTATTTGAGCTTGATTGGTGGCGCAATATGGTGGGCTTCGTTCTATTTTCATATTTCATGGACAAGGGGTTGGAGAACTACATGAATCCATTAGCATGACCAAATGCCAAGTTTGGACAGGTAAACTACACTTTGTATTTATATTCATGTACTTTACTCGAAATTCTACTTTAAAAGTTATATTTTTAATTGTAATAATTGAGTAATTATATATAAAAAAAAAATTATAATGTTAAGCTTCTATTAACTTTCCCGTTTAGATGGAAAAGTGTCGCATGGTGCCTTGCAAAATAGCCGCTTAGAAGGTTGAAATTGCAACCTTTCGTAAATGTAACAATTTAATTATTGTCATTGAAAATATCTGAAGTGAGAATTTTTATAAAGTGCAAGAATGCAAAGTGCAGTTAATAGACTAAATTGTGTTTTATAATGAAAAATGTTATTCCTCTTGAATTTTTGTTCAAAATCTTGCTCCAAAATAATTAGCAGTGACAATTTTGACATTAAAGGAAAGGGTAATGCTATACAAATAAAAAATTCATAAAGAATTTACCACTAGAATGTAGTGGTAAATGAGAACCATTTACTTAAAAATAAATACATATCATAATGACTTTTATTTACAAAAATGTCACTATCACATCATTCTGATAAGATTTTCTGTATAAATTTTCTGGAAGAATAGCATTTTTCTTAACTCTTGGTAAGCTTTTGGTTTAAAGTCAGATGCCACAACTTAGTTTTGAAATTAAAGAGAATCTTGTGGTTAAAGAGAGAAAGAGTGAAATTCTTATTGCTAGCTAGCACGAGGGGCGCAGCAGGGAATTTACTGTGGGAGACAAGCCATCATCAAATGAGTTTTGTTATTTAAAAGATACAAAACACCTATATTTCAATTGACACATGAGTTTTGTTATTTAAAGAATGAGAAATTTGCATGAACTAATTACATAAAATAAAAAAAATTGTTTTATTTCTAAATTTCTGCAAAAGACGTACTTCCTAATGATAAGGTCCCGTTGTCAATGGTATGAAATATAAATTTCTCAATAAAAAGATTCAAGTTGTCAAACATCCATTAATATCTCATATTTTAGCCTTTATTGGTTTTGGCAGTTTCAATCTTAATCAAATATATAAGAAGGTAATAATTTTAATGCATATATACATTCTTTAAAAATTCCGTCCAACTAGATTGTTAGATAAAATGACAAGTGGAGCGAGTGTCTGCAATAGCCGACTCAAGATTTTGGTTGAGGCGCGGGGGGGGCGGGGGGGAGCATTTGTTAAATTTTCAGGTGGAACGGGTGTCTGCAATGGCCGACTCAAGATTTTGGTTGAGGATATTAAGGTAAAAACTTTTTATTAAAATGAGGGCTAGGGTAAAATTATTTAAATTTTGGAGGAACAATACACTATACACTACTAAGAAAATGACTATTTGCGACGGCCAAAATCCGTCGCCAAAGGGGTGTCTGGCTAAGCGATCACAAAGTAAGGGTCGGGAATGGTGGGATGGCAAATAGTTTTAGCGACGACCAAGCGACGGCGCTGGCCACTTTTAATGACAGCAAAAACCCGTCGCAAATACCAGGCGTGTATTAAAAATAATTGCGACAGGATTTTACCGACGCAAATACTTTTTTTAAGACGGTTACAGTCCGTCGCTAATACATTTGTGACACTATTATAGACGGTTTTGCGCATGGCCATATCTATTATTAGCGACGGCATAAACCGTCGCAAAAAGAGGTTGAAACTATAAGGTACAGCCGACTACTCCCACCTTTAGCGACAGTTTTGCCGTCGCTAATACTTTTTTTGGAGGAAAAAACCATTTCTCCTTATTAATTACAAATAATATTTGTAATTTTGTGTTACACCTGATAAAATACATATATAACATAATCTAAAAAAACAAAATTCTGACATTCATTTAAATTCAAATGCTTACAAAATACTTATCAAAATAAATAAACTTTTAAACATTTATCCAAAAAAATAATATCTCCCAATAACATCTAAATGGTTTAAATAAATTACATATAGTCTGTCGTAAAATAACATTCCTAATCCAACATTCATATAATAAAAGAGTTTTTAGTTTATCACAAAATAAAGCCATATAGGAGCATCGTCGACTTATTCTTTAAGAATAACCTGGAAAAAAAAATCACAATATTAGATTCAATAATAAATTACACAATAAAGATAATTAATAAATATGCATGTATTTATATGGGGTTGTTAAAATAAACATACAATTTACATCACGAGAATGCCAAGCTACATGTCAGCCGACAGATTGTCCAACAGTTTCAATATGTTGCCGAAATCTTTTTAAGAGAGCATTAGGTTTTCGGGCATTCTGAACAAAAACTTTATAGAAATTTGGACCCAATGGTTCTCTACCAACTTCTGCCAAAAGATTCGTATTAATAAGAAGTCCTTCGGCTAATTCGAGTTTCGGAACACCAAAACAAAGCAAAAAAACCTTTACTCCTTCCTACAACAATGAGTACAATATCTTAAAAATATGAAAGACAATTCTTATATATAACACGAGTAAAAAAATTAACACGATTGTCAATAAAAAACAAATATTTCTACAAAAAAAAAGTAAGGAAACAATGCCACAACTCTTACACAGAGAGTTCGGCAACCGTGCCGTTTTTTCCCACACGTCACTCGTACCTAGAACATGCTACGTGTCAAGTTTGACGAACTTCCGAGACCGTTTGATTGTTTTAGTACCGAAATGGCTTCAAAAACAGTTTTTTCTCAAAAAAAAGTAAGGAAAAAATGCCACAACTCTTAAACCGTGAGTCCGGCAATCGTGCCGTTTTTTCTCACATGTCACTCGTGCCTAGAACATACTACGTGTCAAGTTTGACAGACTTCCGAGATCGTTTGAAGGTTTTAGTACCAAAAAGGCTTGAAAAACAATTTCTTATAAAAAAAAAAAGTAAGAAAAAATTGCCACAACTCTTAGACCGTGACTCCAGCAACCGTGCTATTTTTTCCCACACTCACTCGTGCCTAGAACATGCTACGTGTCAAGTTTGACAGACTTCCGAGACTGTTTGGGGTTTTAGTACCGTAATGGTTTGAAAAACACGTTTTTCTAAAAAAAAAGTAAGAAAAAATATCACAACTCTTAGACCGGATGTCCGAAAATCTTGTTGTTTCTTCCCACACGTTACTCGTGCCTAGAATTTGCTACGTGTCAAGTTTGATGGACTTCCGAGCCCGTTTGACGGTTTTAGTACCGAAACGGGTTGAAAAACAGTTTTTTCTCAAAAAAAAAAGTAAGGAAAAAATGCCACAACTCTTAGACCGTGAGTCCGGCAACCGTGCCGTTTTTTTTTACACGTCACTCGTGCCTAGAACATGCTACATGTCAAGTTTAACAGACTTCTGAGGCTGTTTGGGGGTTTTAGTACCGTAAGGGCTTGAAAAACACGTTTTTCTCAAAAAAAAGTAAGGAAAAAATATCACAACTCTTAGACTGGGAATCCGGCAACCATGCCATTTTTTTCCACACGTCACCCATGCCTAGAACTTGCTACGTGTCAACTTTGATGGACTTCAGAGGCCGTTTGAAGGTTTTAGTACCGAAAGGGCTTGAAAAACAGTTTTTTTATCAAAAAAAGGTAAGGAAAAAATGCCACAACTCTTAGACTGTGAGTCCGGCAACCGTGCCGTTTTTTTCCCCACGTCACTCGTGCCTAGAACATGCTACGTGTCAAGTTTGACGGACTTCCAAGGCTGTTTGAGGGTTTTAGTACCGTAAGGGCTTGAAAAACACGTTTTTCTCAAAAAAAAAAAAAGTAAGGAAAAAATATCACAACTCTTAGACCGAAAATCCGGCAACCGTGCCGTTTTTTCTCACAAGTCACCCGTGCCTAGAACTTGCTACGTGTCAAGTTTGAAAGACTTCCGAGGCCGTTTGAAGGTTTTAGTACCAAAAGGGCTTGAAAAATAGTTTTTTCTAAAAAAAAAGTAAGGAACAAATGCCACAACTCTTAAATCGTGAGTCTAGCAACCGTGCCATTTTTTCCGACACGTCACTCGTGCCTAGAACATGCTACGTGTCAAGTTTGATAGACTTCTGAGACCGTTTGAAGGTTTTAGTACTGAAAGGGCTTGAAAAATAGTTTTCTATCAAAAAAAAAGTAAGGAAAAATTGCCACAACTCTTAGACCGTGAGTCCGGCAACCGTGCCGTTTTTTCCCACACGTCACTCGTGCCTAGAACATGCTACGTGTCAAGTTTGACGAACTTCCGAGGCTGTTTGGGAGTTTTAGTACCGTAAGGGCTTGGAAAACACATTTTTCTCAAAAAAAAAAAAAAAAAGTAAGGAAAAAATGCCACAACCCTTAGACCGTGACTCCGACAATCGTGCCATTTTTTTTCACACCTCACCCGTGCCTAGAACTTTCTTCGTGTCAACTTTGATAGACTTCTGAGAGCATTTGACCGTTTTAGTACTAAAAGGGCTTGAAAAATAGTTTTTTATCAAAAAAAAAGTAAGGAAAAATTGCCACAACTCTTAGACCGTGAGTCCGGCAACCGTGCCGTTTTTTGCCACACGTCACTCGTGCCTAGAACATGCTACGTGTCAAGTTTGACGAACTTCCGAGACTGTTTGGGAGTTTTAGTACCGTAAGGGCTTGGAAAACACATTTTTCTCAAAAAAAAAAAAAAGTAAGGAAAAAATGCCACAACCCTTAGACCGTGACTCCGACAATCGTGCCATTTTTTTTCACACGTCACCCGTGCCTAGAACTTTCTTCGTGTCAACTTTGATAGACTTCTGAGAGCATTTGACCGTTTTAGTACTAAAAGGGCTTGAAAAACAGTTTTTTTCTATAAAAAAAAAAGTAATGAAAAAATGCCATAACTCTTAAATCGTGAGTCTGGCAATCGTGCCATTTTTTTCCACACGTCACTCGTGCCTAGAACTTGTTATATGTCAAGTTTGATGGACTTCTGAGACCGTATATAACACAATTATTCAGATTGGCGTGATCATTTTTGAACAACATACAACTGTTAGGGCATGCATCCCAAGTCATATATGTAAAGCCAAGATCTTCAATTATCTTTTTAGCTTTATGGTAATTTTTTGGAAGCTGCACACCCTCAGGGAAAGCCTCACTTAACAACTCAAGTAACATATCTGTGGACTTGTCTGTCTAATGATTGAGCACCTTCAAATGTAAGAGTCGAACAATGAACAACAATTTACTAAATTTCTTACATCCCGGATACAATTCACTTTATGCCTCTTCTAGAAGTTTGAAATAGTTAACAGTTTCTTCATTTGCTCTTATCTGGCCCTCATCATTCTCAAAACTTGTACCTACATGCAGCATAGCATCATGTATCATTCCGACCATATCATCCCTAAAGACTGAGTCCCCCAACATTTTATTTTCTGGATAAGGGTGACTAGAACTAGAAGGATATGGTTCCCCGTGATTAGTCCATATCTTATATTTTCTTAACATCCCCTTGTTGAGAAGATGTTCGCGCACAGTTACTCGTGGCAAATAGCAGCGATTCCCACAATCCCTACAGGGACAGTAGATCACTGAATTTGCACCCTTACTAGTGTATGCGAACATAAGAAACTGTGCAATTCCATCCACATATTCCCTCGACAGCCTATTACCAGAATCAATCCAACTCCTGTCCATTTTTCTATACATGTTAACATAAATATTAGTTACTTAGGCACTGCAAGTCAATATCAATCATACATGGTCATGCAACGTGAAACCTATCCATCCAACTCCTCTCTAACAAGTAGGTGGTCATATCCCATTTAGGAATGCATAATCTATATAATAGGAAACAATTCAAACCACTTTGTCCGTCTTTCAAGAAAATCCGGCAGCATCTTACTGCAGTTCTCCAAATACACGACGTAGACAAAGTCGATTGCTATACACCACATCTTGTATATACCCAGAGAACACAGAGGTTGCCATAGAGACTCTCCATGAAAGAATAACAACTTAAAGCGGTGAGCTACTGACTATTATATAGATTTATGCAGTCCGAAACTGAACAATTCAAGAACCGTCTCATCGAGTTGAATCCACAAACTCCTATGACGATTCTTGAACGGGTCTAAGGTTTATATTTTAATTAAATCATAACTGCATGAGTTAATTAAAATACATTTGTAGGATTATGGACTTCTTTTGAAGCCAATCACCCATTTTTTAACTCAATTTTCAATGAGTTAATGGACTATTCTAAATAGCATGGAACAAGAATTAGAACTAGAGAATAACATCTCATGGTTTTTTTTTTTTTTTTCTCACTGGGTGTCCAAGTCTTCAATTAACTACTCCCTCGAGCTATTCATATGAATCATGTAAACTTTAATTATAGTTTGCATTAATGACACATGGTTGGTCACAAGAGGCCTGAAGACTGATCAAACTTAACATTTCAAGCTTAGCATAATAACCAGCCAACCATTTAAATGAGAACTGTATAACATGTTGGTCCAATAGGCAACCCAAGAGGAGGGGTGAATTGGGTTTTTCAGAAATTAATACAAGTTAAGATTAATTAAAATTAATCTAAACAATATAGTCAAGGCTAATCTATGTCCAAAGCAAAGTTATCAATGAAAACAAAGAAAACAGAGCAATGAAGGAGAGACACAGATTTACCGAGATTCAACCACAAACTGTGGTCTACGTCCTCACCCCAAGACCTCCTTGAAGCCTTCTTCCACCATGTAATCAACTATTACAAGATGGGTTGCTGATTGACAAAGTGCTTAGCTCACTCTACAAGAACTTCTCACCAAGCTCTTCAAATCCCAAGTGGTTTTGTCCAAGCTCCACTTAAACTTTTACAAGAGTTTTGCTTCACACAAGAGAACTCCCAAACTCTCAGTTACAAGTGTATAAGAGTATACAACTTCACAAACAAACTCTCTAACTAGAGTAGATTTACAATCAAAGCTCACAGATGAAAGTTGGAAGAATATTCAGTGTATATCAGTGATTCTTGTCTCTTGTTGTTTCTTCCCCTTGATTCTTGTATATAAATGCAGCTGGAGGCTAGTATATATACCCTTGCATTGATTCCATCCGTTGGAGGTGGTTGGGTATCATAAATGCATGTCCATTCTGTTATAACGTTAAGAAAAGTAGCCGTTCCAGCAGAGGGAGTCGGCTCCATTTTTGTGGTGTCGACACTTCTTGCTTCTGCATTTACCAGATATAGTTCACTGAGTTCATAAGTCCCCTCTTCAAGTTGATAAGGCGAATCCTTGTTCACCTGTCTTCTTCATACTAGGCTTCTGCTGTCATGAGGCGACACTTCTGCTTCAGGTGTCCACTCATTGATCATTTAAACTTCCAGCCTTTTGCTTCTGCTACCAGGAGGCGACACTTCATCTTTATGTGTCCGCTCATTGATCATATTATCTTCAAGCCTTTGCGTCTGGCACTGTGAGGCGACACTTCATAACAATGTGTCCGCTCATTGCCTACTTGGTCTTCAGATAATTTGCTTCTGTGTGCAAGAGGCGACACCTCAATTCCATGAGTCCCCTCATTGTTCAATATGTCTTCAGGCCTTTTAGCGTCTGTGATCAGGAGGCGACTCCTCATTTTCATGAGTCCCCTCATTGCCCAGAATTCAGCCTTCAGATTTCTATTGATCAAGCTTATCAAAGCACTAGTATAAGATCTTTAAGGAGTATGTCTTTGGGGTATGAAGATCAATCAAATCTTCCTAACTCATCAGAGTTAACTTCTATTTAAATTAGAATTGAATCAATCATTGGATGTTGATCTTCTTCTTGAATCTCAAGCAGTCAAAGCTTCACTTGATTAAAACTGAACTTTACTTCTTCATTTACAAAGCTTCTTCAATCATTGTAGAACATCTTCTTGAATGCCAATCTTCCTATAGAGCTTCACAATGATTCATGTCTGATTTCCTCTCTTTGTTAGCAATTCTTCATTGTTCAATAAATACTACACAGAGACCATTGCAGACTAGATGAAATCTCTTCACACATCTAATCTTCATTGACTCTTTATACTATAGAAGAATTCTTCACTTGGATTCTCTGTAGAGATCAGACATTCATTGTGAGCCATCTTCTTGGCAACTTTAATCACATGTCTTGAATTGGTCTTTAGCATACCAAATAAGATCATCTCTTAAGCATTTTCCAAACTCTTCAACAACCAATTCTTCTTCAACTGAGCATTGCACTTCTTCAACTGATCTTTGTGTATTCTGATGAAATCTTTAGTCTGGTGCAAATCAATCTTCATTGAAATTATGCATACTTGAAAGAAGCTTCAATTGAACACCTTCAATCTCTTCGAATGTAGAACACATGTTTGAAGTAGAGATAGACATCATTTCTTAGTTTGGTTCATTGCATAGCTCTTTGAATTTGTTATGCATTCTCCTTGATATGTATTAGACTTAAGATTGAATTTTAAGTCTATACTATGAACTTGTTAATATGCACACTAAGTAGATTCATTAGAAACATAACACAAGATTTAGTTATCATCAAAATCAACATGAGAATTAACCTTGAGTCAACAAGGATTAATCTTAACTCAACATAATACTCAACTATAGAAAAAAAAAGGGGGGGAAAATGAAATTCATATAGGTGGTACGTACTGAGATACAAGGAGGAATTTGCTTTAAGAAATGGAATTCAAAAGCAAATTTTTGCCAAAAAAAATTTAATAAATATTATAAGAGAAATTTACAAAGACAACCAATGTAACTTTCAATTGAAACATGAGTTTTTTCATTTAAAGAATATTAGTTTTTTTACTTAATTCTTGGAAAATGCTTACACAATTGTTTGAGATCATAGCATTATTGTTTTGTTGTCAATGTTATTCAATAGATATTTCTCAGTAAAAATAACTAATTTTTCATCATCTATTAATATCTCATAATTTAACCTAATTTTTCTCTTATTGAAGAAAGAGGAACTGAATATTCGGATTCTGATAAGAAAAAACTCCCCCCTTTATTGCTTTTTGCATTTTTCAATCTTTAATCAAGATATATAAGAAATTTATGATTTTTGTAGATTATAGACTTTCTTTAAAATTTTGGCCAATTAGGTTGTTAGATAAAATGTCAAATAATGTTATATTTGTATTCTCATAACTTTTTTTTTTTGATAACAGGGTAGCTCTACCTTCGGTAGGGCTAATTTCCTATAGGAAGCTAGTGCAGCAATCTACCGTCACAACTCTCTACTTAAATCACGAGTTTATCTCAGAAAAAATCAAACTTGAGACCGTGTACCTCATCACACAGTCCATTGCTCACTCTTATCACTGGGTATCATAAGCTTCAAAGTTAAGCCGGTTGAAAATTTAATGTGTCTGGCAAATTGACGAGGAATGGCTTTACTCATTAATTGGCCAGAATGACATTCTATTTTGATTTTCCAAGAGCCTAGATGGAGTAGGTTCCACCTTCTTTGTTCGCTTTGTTTCTAGTGAAGCTTCTCACATTTTGTAAGTGGCCTTGGGTATCATTAAAAAAAATAAAAAAATACTCGTTTGGCCACCGACAGAAGTTGAATACGCATTCCAAAAAAGTAAAAACTAAAATCGAAGAGTAATGTAATGCATCGCTGATTTTTTTTTTTTTTCCCAAAGGTAGTGAGTTGGTGTGAGCAAAAAGATTAAACTAAAACATCTGATAAATAGCATTTGATAAAATGGCATTGTCTCTGTGTAACTGACGCCCGCCTAATTACTCAACATGTATGTGTCAATCTCAGTATGTATCAACCTCTCTCTCTCTCGCTCAACTTGTACATGTGAGAGATGAAGTAAGAACAACTTGATATTTCAAAGCACTAAACAACTTTTAATTTCCGAGTGTACTCATAGCAACTCCAAGTTTTGATGGGAAAATTCTATTATTACATAATTGTTTTAAGAAATATATATAAAAGTTGTGTTTGCCTTATATTTTACCTCTCTCCTATATGACATTCTAAATGTTTAGATACTTTTAAAATGTCACGTCACAAGGATAATTGATTAGATAACTATTGAATTTATTCTTTTATTAAACTTGTTGTATTAGTTTTGTAAGATACATATACATATATATATAAGATAAGATAAGATTAGTTTTGTTATATAGATAAGATATATATATATATATAATATTAGATTGTCAGGACTCTTTTTGAACTTAATATCTATAAAAAAAAAAAAAAAAGTGATTATAATTAAATAAAATATCATATACATATCAATATCTATTTACATTTTAAAGATACGATACGATGTATTAATTTTGTAATATATATATAAAAAGATAATATTAATTTTGTAAAATAGATAAGAGATATATATATAATATCAGATTGTCATGACTTTTTCTGAACTTAATATCTAAAAATGTGATTATAATTAGATAAAATACCATATATATCAATATCTATTTATATTTTAAAGATACAATACGATTGTATAATTAATTATTGTGAATTTTAAATTAACTATTTATGATTTGAACAACTCTTACTCCCGTACATTGCATGGGTAGACACCTAGTCTCCATCAAAATAGTGTGGATGTTGTTGTGATATTTTTTATAGTATTATTATTTTTTTATGATCTCGTGTCTAGGCGAGCTTGCACATACCTCGACTAATTCTGTGACCTATGTAGTCTCTCCGTCTCACATAAACCAGGTAATTACTAGGCCAAAGACCTTGGAGGTGGTTCTAACGAGTTGATAACACCTAAGAGGTAACATTAAGTCGTTTCTTGAGATTGGGTGATCTATTGAACCGACACCAAAGTCATTAGAGTAGCGAAAGCACTCACAAATAGATTACCATGGGCACACCGCAAGCAACCTAGTGCCAAAAATGCCTATTGGCTGTGACAAGTTTACAAAGGATGAGATGCCTGGAAACACTCGTAAACTCAGGCCAACCCCAACACATGCTAGTCCGATCGGTGAAAAATAACAATTCTATCCCTAGGCAGCCTGACACGTCTTTCGAAAAAGTATCAAGTCCTCAAAATGTAAAGTAGTTGTGAGTTCAAGTTAGCATTAACCAAAACAACAAACTCGATCATAGTTCGTTTTGAACTAAATTAAGAATTGAAAGGTGGGAAGACAAATCAAGTAGGAAAATAACAAGGAAAACAATGCAGAAAATCATACAAATTATAACAAAAGAATAAAATAAACATAAGCGAAATAATATTAAAGACAAAAAAAAACTAAGATTGTCAATGGAGAAAATTATAAGGGGGAGAGAAAAATCTTCCTATATTTGTCATGAAATGAACAAATAATAACTAACTTAACAGAGGGAGAGAAAAATAATCCACAAAATCATTTTAGATTGTCCATGGAGAAAATTATAAGGGTAATATGGTGACAATGTGTCATTTCATAAGAACAAAATTGGGGTTTCAATTTATTACTTAAATTGAAAGGATTTGACTTTGCGAGAAGTTGATCCGGAAGCCACTCCCGTGTGCTTCTTCGGAACGGACTTCTTGGATGGGCCTCCAGCAGAAGCCCATTGGATGGATCCACCAAACGCTCAAAAACAATGCCAAAGGACTTCTAGAGCTAGAAAGTGCAAAAAAAGGCTTCAGAGAAGCCCCGCCAAACGCTACTTACTTTGTGACAAAATATCATATTCGAAAACAGTTGTGTCTTGTTGTCATTTGTATTCAATATATATTTCTTAATGAAAGTAATCAAGTTGTCATTCATCATGTATCATATTTTGACCTAATGTTTTCTCTTTAATGAAAGAAGATAGACTGACTAATTGGACTCTAATAAAAACATTCCCCCTCTATTGGCTTTGGCATTTTCAATCTTAATAAAATATATAGGAAGGTAATAATTTTAATGCATATATACTTTCTTTAAAACTTCTGGCCAATAAGATTGTTAAATAAAATGACAGGTTAATCCTATATTAGTATTTCAATAATCTTTAAAGTTCAGTTTGTTGAAAAGTCAAAAGTTATGTGTCATTGGAGTTTGGCCAATTCTCCTATATTAAAAAGTTTAATTGAATTTTGATTGGGAGAAATTGCATAACAGTAACATATAAATGAGGAATGTCCACAGAGAAATAATGCCTAAAGAGTGGCAGCCAAGTTTTCAAAGTAAAGGGAGGCATTTTTCAAATTTTTAAAGGGGGCATTTTGGAAGGGGGTGAGGGGCATTTATTAAATTTTCAGGTGGGACAAGTGTCTGCTATAATGGCCAACTCAAGGTTCTGGTCCAGGGGGTGAAGATAAAAAAAATTTATTAAAATGAGGGTTATGATAAAATTTCTTCAATTTTAGAGGACCAATACAGGAAGGTGACCTTGACAAGTTTATCTTTGTACACCTTGGCAAGGACGATTTAGTTATACAAACACAAAAACTATTTTATTTACTTAATGCTACGTACTAAGGTTACAAAAGATAAAGCACAAGTATAATTACAAGTTTGTGTACTTATCTCTACTCTTGTTTTTAGGAGAAAAGCACATAAGCAACAGTGTATATTAACAGTATCTTTAGTATTTTAAAGGGTGGAAGCACCCAAAGTGTTAGTTTTTTTAACCAAACTTAGCCAAAAAAAAAAAAAAATCTATTAGATCAAGTATGTTTTGAACTTATTTATCAAATTCAGTTCCTTTTCTAAAATTATAATTTCATATCACAACTTCAATGAAGTCCTATTTTCAAATCACTTCTACTATACCGTATTTCATATATTTATATGGAAGTTATGAGACAATCTATAAGCCATATTTTGAAACCACAATTTTAATGAAGTTGTAGATTGTAACCACGACTTCATCCAGACCTTGTTTTGCATATTTTACGGGTTAATTATAAGTGTACTCCTTGAACTATGATTTAGTATTACTATGACACTCTAAACTTTAAAACGTAACAAGTTGGCCCCTTGAACTGCCAATTTGTATCAATCAATCATTCATATTAGTACTATCTTAGCAAGCAGTTAAAGAGTATATGAAAAACTATCATGTAATTTGCACACGTTCACAAAAGTTCATTTTACATCTAGATTACCTTCTCTTTTTATAATAATTGTTTAATAACTGAAATACCTTTTATTTTACCCCTATATTTACATGTCATTTCAAGGGACATTTCAATCATTAAACAATTATTACAATAAGATAATATTAATTTAGGTATAAAATTATACTTTTGTTAACATGTACAAGTTAAATAATAATTTTTCATCCATTTTTCTAACAAATTGCTAACATGATGAGTTGATTGATACAAATTGGTAGTTCAAGAGGTTAACTTATTATATTTTAGAGTTTATAGGGATATAGTGATACTGAGTCATAGATTAGAGGGTGTGCTTGTAATTAACTATATTTTATAGGATTCATGAGACTAAAAACACAATTTGGGAAGAAGCTGAGTTTGATGAATAAATTTAAAACAAGTTGAATTTGGTAAAAAAAAAAATACATTTTTTAAGAAGGGGTTTGGTTAAAAAAAAAAAAAAAACTCCTCAAAGTGTTTCCTACATTAGTTCATCAAAATCACCCTAAAAAAATAAAAGCAAATTAGATTTCCTTCCCTTACACCGGCCCCCGGGCTTGCGACTTTTCAAATTCATGCGAATAATTGAATTCGCTCATCCTAATCCTTAGGGTGTGTTTGATATTCGTGGAAGAGAAATGCAAAGAAAGGGAGGGAGAAATGGGAGGAAAAATGGGTTCTCTCCTTATTTGAATTTAAAAAAAAATAAAAGAAAAGTGGAGGGAAACTAATTTTTCACACTACAAATCAAACAAGGGAAATGAAGAGTCCTTTCCTTTCTATTCTCTCCCGAAGAATCAAACACACCCTTAGGCTCTATTTGATGAAAGAAAGGAAAGGAAAGGGAAATTTTTCTTCCTTTGTTGGGTTTCTAATTTAGGAGATGAAATATGAGAAAGGGAGGAGAAAAGGGAGAGAAAGTTGTTTTCTACACACTTTCTCTCCCTTTTCTCTTCTCTTTCAATTTCGAACAATGGAAAGTAGTTTTCCTTCCACTTTCCTCTTATTTTCTTTGCAAAATCAAATAAAGGAAATAAATTACTTTTCCTTTCCCTTCCACAAGTATCATACATACCCTTAACCCAGCAATCATTTAAAAGTTTAAAACCCAAAAACTATTTTCTTATTGTGTTCTTGTGTGCGCGATTTCTCTCTGTGCGATTGAATGAATGCCACTCTAGTAAGAACCTTCACTGCTCATGTTTAGAAATTGTCAAGTTAGGAAACTTGTTAAGATTATAAATTTTGCTTCTCTCATGGTGAATTTGCATTAAAATTTTCCATACTTAATGACTTCCAGTGTTACACAGAGGTTAGTTCATAATTTTCTGTTTAGCTTTCATGCAATTCAAAAATAAAACCTTGCTCAGTAACTTTATAGATTTATTTTTTTCTATTTTATCTTTGCTATTTTTTTATTTCACCATTTTTTTTTTCATCTTTACCTTCTTTCCATTTATTGCAGACCATTTGTTTGCTTGTTTTACTACTTGACTTATTCCAAGTATAGAATCCACAGACTTGAATGATTAAACTTTTACTTAAATCAATAGCTAATTGTACGAAGGGTTTAGGGGTTGAGAGAAGTCGCATAACACGTTAATAGACACCAGAAGAAATCTAGGGTGATTGGTTGAAGGACAAAGCAGCCTAGCCAACAGAAAGAGAGAGGCAATAAAGGAGGAATGCTCGCAGAGAAGTATCAATGGAAATCAATGCCTGATCAGAGAGCAAGAGGGCCTCTTATATAGGACCTTGTAACACAACCCAAGTAGGATTGGACTCATAGGTGATAAGACCTATCCATAAGAGAACTTGCCCTAATTGGCTAAGGAACCAGAGTTCAACATGGAGTAGTTTCCCTCTTTTAGTAAGATTGGCCTGAAGGCGGTTTGAACTCACGTGAGGGGCACGTTGAGGCGAAGCCTTCGTCCTAAACCACCGAGCCACTTATAACTCAAGATTCTTGCAGTGCATACCGAACAGGTTGTTTGAACTTGAACACTAGGTTGGCCTCAATGCTTAGGTAAAGGTTCTCAGCAACAATGTCAAGGCACACACCAAGTGCCTATGACATGCGCGAGTGATTCATACATCCCGTTTGGTGTCCCAAAGATGTAAGCACAGGCACGTGACATCCAGGGTCTTAGGCACGTGCCATGGTTATGTGAATCATGGAGTAATTGCTCTTGTGGGACCTCTAGAATAGTGTCTCATGTTGAGCTGGCGCACACATGACACTTGGGAGAGTATAAGGTATATATATTTAGTCCCCTTGCGTGTGCATGTATCATAACTGATGTACGTGCATGCATACACATCAAATCCATCAAGTGTAACCTGACAAATCTTAAATGCGCTAAGCCGACGAATGCTAATCAATGTGACGTCTTACGGTATGCGATTTTGTTTTGGTGGTGGTCTGAAGTCACAGTGCTTGAGAATGGTCCGAGTATATATGTGTACACTTAGCCAACATGGAGAAATTTCCTGCGTATTTCTTTTTTAGCGAGTGATTTCTAGTAGGCGATTTCTAGCGAGGTCATCCAAAGACTTGTAGCTTTGTTCGTTCATGTTAAAAAAATAATGGCTCATCATAGAAGATGCCAGCTACCATTTTGAATCGTCCAGGAAAGGCACTTGTAAGCACTCCATTTTTGCCCCCTCGGCAATCTTCGGCCCGACCGGGCTCAGTTTTCAAGCATCACAGCACATGCAGGCTCAAGATAAACCTTTCAATCTTCAATCCAATCAATTGGTCGCTTCTCGGGCACATAAGGACTCTCTGGAGCCATAAGCACCATCACTCCAGGCAGCTTTCCGGACCAACCAGCTTTCCGGACCAAGCGGTCTCGGAAACCAATGCCATCCAGGTAGCTTCTCGAGATCTGGTGATCTCGGGGACCAACACCTCATCAAATTCCAAATGGTTCACTTCTGGCGTCTGCTAGCCCGCCAATGTAGAATGTCTGTCATTTGGTAGTTCTCCGAGACCGAGCATTCACGAAGACCATCACCACCCTCACAGGTAACTTTCTGAGACCGTGCATTCTCAAGAACTAACACCACCCCATAGGTAGCTCTCTAAAACCAGGCATTCTTAGGGACCAACACCGCACAGGTAGTTTTCAGAGACTGAGCGGCCTCGGGAACCAACACCTAGGTCAACACCGGTGCTTACTAGCCCGACTCAGTGAAAAATAACTAAACCCACCCCTAGGGCCTCCAGGAACATTTTGAGAAAGTTCAAAATCCCTCATAACGGTAAGTCCACCCTTCCAAAGTGTTACTGAATTGTTAGGTGTACTCCACACACCATCCGGTCCGATTCTAGTCCATTCCGGCTAACTCCGGTCAAAATGACCGTTTTGCCCTTGAACGTCCCAGCACTGCACAAACCCCACCGAGCGGTAAAAGACTCTTCCAAAACCATCCCTGAACAACCTGACACACTTAACACAACATGCCAAACCATTCATGATCATGCTCAACCAAACCCGATCAAAATGGCCGTTTTGCCCCCAGCAGCCCAAACGCGCCCCAAAGCAACACCGGTCCTAAGATTTTGAATAGAGGGTCTCGCCACACACCCCTGTTCAACCTAAAGAGAACCTTACAACACTAAACACCCACGACTCAGCAAAAGTTCCCTGGAGCGTTTCGCAGACACTCCACCCGAATTGTCTTTTCTCCCGATTTCCTGATTATAACGCACCGTCAAACAACTCGAGAAATGCGTAAACTAAGGAATCCTCAAAACCTCATCCGTAGTTCTTTCCATTGATAAAGCTCAATCGGATAGATGGCTTCTCGAAGCCCTTCATCGTACGGCACAAAAACCGCAACTTCCAGTAACCCCTGGAGTGTCTCGCAGACGCTTCACCTAGGTTAACTTTTTTTCCGATTCCCTGATTATAACGCATCGTCAAACGACTTGAGAAATGCATAAATTAGGGAATTCCCGAAAGTATTTCCGGAGTACTTTCCATCGGTACGGTCCAATCCAAAAGATCGCTTCCTAAAGGCCTTGATCATGCGACACGAAAACAGCTACTTTCGAACACCCACGAAGTGTATCACAAATGCTCCGCAAAGATGCTATTTTATACACGTTTCCCGATATGACATCTCACATTTCCAAAAACCATTCAAACTTTTCAAAAACATGAAAGTTTACTGGAAGCCCTAGGAGAACATCCCGGGCAAGACCGATTTCCCTAAAACCTTCCCAGTTGGCCCAATTATCAAGACAAAGTTTAAACAAACCTTCCCGGTGATGAAGCGTATGCTACATGTGCCCAGATTTTGATCAGATCGATCAAATTTTGATCAACCATCGAGATTTAACCAGTACACAGGGTGCCACATGTCATTCTGGCAATGGAACAGTATTGGCGCATGTGCCACATGCGCCAGGGCAAAATTTGGCTAGGCGCATATAGCATATGCACCAGGCCTATTTCAGATTGCCTATAAATACCAGCATCCCCCTTTGCATATTTCAACTCTGAAATTGATGCGAAACTCTACTAAAACTGCTCCAGAACCTCGAACCTCTATACACATTCCACTCCTCCAACACTTAGGCTAGATTCCACCTCCCTCAAGGCTATACACTTCACCTACTTAGCTTCATACACCATTAAACACTCCCTTCTAGCCCTTCAAGCCTTCTTGAAGTCATTCAAGTCCAAGTCAAGGCATCCATTGAAGATTACAAGTGTGTTGAAGGCAAAAGGTGGTATCTCTTTTACATTTTTGTCTTTCCCCACTCTTCTCTTCTCCCTCCTAGCCTACTTAGGCTATTCTCTATTTTAATCCCCATCTTCAACCCTCCTTTCTTGCATGCTTGAGCCAAGAGGGCTTTTAGTTCATGCTTAGAGGAAAGCAAGTGAGAGCCACCGTGTAGGGGGATCTCTCACTAGCCTACTTTAAAATGGTATGGCATAGGAGCCCCTTGTTTATGTGGTGTAGCCTAAAAGCCTTGTATGTGCTCATGACCTCTTACATATTACTATTTTGATCATGCCTTGTGTGCTTGGCTTCATTTTCATGCTCATCACCATATTCTACAATGCTCACATTACTCTTATTTCCATGCCACTTCCAAGCTCTATATTTCTTTCAAAAATGGTTCCAAAAGTTGGCTCCTAGAAGTTTATGACAAGACCTTAGAAATCATGCCTTAGAAAATCCCCCACTAACCTCTAACTCACACTTTTACATCCTTGCATGCCAATTTGCATAAAAGTTATTTTCAAGCTCTCTAATTTCCAAGGTTTCCATTCCCTCAAATTTAGTGGTTAGAATGGCCCCATGGAAACCCTCTCTTGAGTGTCTCCCTTTTACTTGGCCATAAGAGCCCTCTCTTGTTCGAAAGGTTTCTTCTAAAAATGGTTTTCAAAATCCTTTTCAAAAATAGTTTTCAAAAATTCATTCCCTCCACCTTAGCACTAAAAGGGTGTTTCAAAAGTTATCATCATCAGGGTGATTCTTAGATACGATACTCTTATCAAGGCAATGGTTATAATGGTCATGAAAAAACCTTCCTTGGAATGGTCTCCAAATACCACCCATACAAACTATACTCTTGGCTAAAGTCAAAATTTTCATGGAAATGATCTTCAAAAGGGTTGTCAACCAAAGTCCTTTGCATAACATAAGTTGTTTTCTAAAACCCTTTCCAAAAGTGCATGAAACCACCTTTCAAAACCATCTTCCAATCTAACCCTAGGTTAACTTGACCCTAGTTGTCCAACCCTAGGTTAACTTGACCCTAGTTATCCAACTCTAGGTTAACTTGACCCTAGTTGCCCAACTTTTGGTTAACTTGACCCTAGTTATCCAACCCTAGGTTAACCAAACCCAAGTTAGTTAACCCAAAGTCCCTTTAACCCTAGGTTAACCTAACCCGAGTTAGTTAAGCTTAAATCACCCCTAACCTTAGACCAACCCAACCTAGATTATTATACTTCAAGGTTCTAACTTATGGACCCCTTTCAAATGATTTTTCTATCTAAAACTATTCTCATCACCCATTTTTCAAAGACCTCCTATTCTTTTGAGATTTTGAAAACCAACTCCATAACCCTTTCCAAAAACTCCTACACTCTACCTTTAAAAATGTTTTTAAGAACTCACAACCCTAAGGTGTCCCTATCCTTTTCATGGTTAGAGATTCCAAGAAAAAGTGATATATCAAGAACAACTTCCAAGGTTGTCCCTATTAGAATACCAAAGTCTTAGGTATTTTCAAAAACCCCTTTTAAGAACTTTTCAAGAATCAATGTACTAAGGCACTCCAAAATCATACACCCAAGGTTTTCAAAACAAGACTTCAAGATACTTTCAAAACTCTCCTGAGTTATCTCAAACCCTTTCCAAAAATCCCTTGAGTTATTCCAAATACATTTCAAAACCCCCTTTCAAGAGTCTCAAAGTTCTATTTGAAAATGCTCCACAATCCAATTTCAAAACATTTCAAGCACCTTAAGTCCTATTTCAAAGGCCTTTTTCTAAAACTCTCAAGTTCTTTCCTTCTAAAGACCAAAAAGTATCTTCAAACTTTTTTAAAGACCACAAAGTGTCTTTAAACTTCCCAAAGGCCTTAATGCGCCTATTTTTCATCGGGCTCTTGTCCGAACTACGAATGACCTGATTCTCACCAAATGAGATACGTAGGCAACCTAAAATGGTGCGGACATAATTTCTATTTCAACTCCAATCCCCTTTTCAAAAACTTCAATCAACTTAAAGTTTTCATTTTAGACTCCTTCAAAACTCCCATGTTTTCCTAACTTCTTCTAAATCTTGCATCATACATCATTCATCAGAAAAGTGATGAACTATACCCCGATTTCAAAAATTCTAAAGTAGACACTAAGTGGATAATGGTAATTGGTTATTCTAGTGAGTGAACAAAGGGTAATTAGACATGTAGGTACTAAAAGGGCGGGGTAGGGTGATGATCTCAGGATATCTTCCTTACACGTAACCAGCCCCCAGACCATAAATTTTGTTTTCGATAGACCAAAATGGAGTTATTTTTCAAAAAGGCTTAAATCTTTCCGAAGGTTGCCAAACAATCTATTTTTTTAAAACCCCCTCTTGAGGGAGTTTTCAAAACCTTTTCCAAAAACCTTAAGTTTAATCTTCGGATTAACACTTAGTTTTAGGTGTTTTAACTCACCTTAATCAAGTTAGGTGGCGACTCCTATCTTTCTAAAAAGCTCTTAATTAAACCAATTTTTAATTCAAACCTAGTCGTACTTACCCTTCTAGGAGGGCGAGTTCTAGTGATAGAGTTCCGTGCTTTTGTCTCCAAGCCAAAAGGACCTTGGACACCCAAAAACCAGGGCACGATAGCACCGCCTACGATTCCTGTTGATACAAACTTTAGGGCACCTTTCCTCGGAGAATGCAACTACTTTTTGGGTGTGTGCTGAAGAGTTTAGCCCTTGTTCGGTTGGTCTTAGGGAAACCTTTCTTATTGAAGGGGAAGAACTAGACGAGAGAATTGTACTTTTCATCCTTCGTTTGTCTTAAGATTTCCAGTGGAGAGAGGGTCCTTGCCTTTTTTCTTTATCACATATGAAAGCTATAGTTCGGCCTTAGATCACATGGATTCATAGACCACCTACATTTTGAAAAATCAAAGGGACATTCTAGAAAGAGCCAAGTCTTATGTGCCATTCGAACTACAAAGAGTTTCTCTTTAAATTGGAACAAAGAATTGCTAGACGTCTTGCTACCGCGGTGGAGCTCTGAAACGCCTACTTTTGTAGCAAGATGGGGGGAGCTAGGTCTTACTTTAGAGGATACCCAAAACTTATTACGCCTTAATACCTTTAGGGAATTCAATTTCCATTTGTGTGACCTGACAAATGATGAGCAAGATACTTTAGAGTTTTTACAATCTTACTTGCCTCTGGTTAACCAATGTGGCTCTCGATGGACATCAAATAGGGGTGCCCTGAAAGAGCACCCTAAAGTGCCTTCGAAGAACACGTTCAGGAGATGGCTGCACTATTTCTTTAGGGTGTATCCCCCAAAGAATGAATTGAAGAAACTAGCTGCTGAAGGTAACAAGTGGTTCAGAGTTCCAGGCTGGTTATACACTTGCTGGGTACCTAGTAGCCTGGTCATCCTGCCACATTTTAGAAGGCCCACCTCAAGATGGGATCAACTCGTCATTGTTTAATCTTGCCACTTTCCTGGTATACGGACATTTGGTAGCATTTAAATCGTTGTTCCTAAGAACATTATATCATCATTTGGACTTGCTATGTGACAATATGATGCGTTCTTATGGGAGGTATGACATCTCCACTCATTTGAGTGCATACTTTCTAGGGATGTTCATTTTTAAGAGATTCCCCAAGTGTGCTCCAAAACTGAACGAGCTGCCAGCTTTCCACGAGAATAAATTCATAGTGGATGTTGAAGGAAACTTAGTATTGGGGGAAGGTGACAAAGAATAACATTTTCCATACAAACTACTGCACACTGATCGTTGGAGAAAGACTGGGCGTACTAGGAGTTTGAGTCTGGTGATTGACATATAGGCTAAATTTATTTTGAGGCCCTATGTAGCCCCAGTTTTTGATATTGCCAAGCGGGCTGCATATCTAACTGAAAACTTCCTACTGGATATGAATGATGACTCGCCCCCAAATGCAGTATTCCTACAAGTGGAGTTAGTACCTCGCAACAGTACAGGGGTCATGATGAAGTATAAACTGGTAAAAATTTGGTATCGTTCTCTCCCAAGAGACCTAACCCAATATAGGCTTTAGCACTCAACTCCCACTAACCTAACCTAGGATTGAATTGCAATTATGTGGGAAATTGAATCTAAAATAAAAGGGAAAATAAAAAGACCTAAAATCTTTTGGGTTTTGATAGTTGTTTTGAATTCCTAAACTATTGCAATAAAAATAAAGACAATTAAAACTAGACAATTAAATTAAGGCAATTGAAATTAAACTTAAAGCAATTAAAAGAAAATTGGGCTCAAATGATCCAATCACTCAATTTCATCTAAGGTTTTTAATGGGGTTTATAATTCAAATCAAACACAACATTTAAGTGCGCTTGATTTGGAGGATTTAGCTTTCAAAACCGATAATTCTCAAGCAATTGAAATTAGATACATGTTCAATAGGAAATCAAAGGTTAATACCATCGATTCAACTTAGTCAATACCAAATTTGTGGTTTGTGCATTGATTAGCCACACATAGTCAATAGCCTAGGTTTTCTAAGGCATCTTCAATCAATTTGTGAGAATGAATTTCTAGCAATTGTGAAATTTTTGTCTAGTCAAGGGTCCTAAATTAATACCATTGATTTGGGTGATCAAAATCTCCAAACTTAGTCAACAATTCAAGTTTTCTAAAATTTCACGTCTAATTACTAGAAATTCGAATTTTAAGAAAATATGACAATTAATTCATAAGATACCTCCATTGAATTCCTTGGATTATTTGAGTGATTTTCACATTTAAACCCAATTTAAATTACTAGCTACTTGAATACATTATAAAAGCTTGTAAAAATAAAAAGAGAAGCATAAAGAAATTTAAATCTAAAATTGACTATAATAATAAGATTGTTTAGTTACAAGGAAAATGAGAGAAAGTACAAGAAAGTAAAAGAAAATACAATACAATGAAGACAATTACAATTTCTACACATATATTACAATTAGAAAGCTAA
This sequence comes from Euryodendron excelsum, assembly GCA_033060915.1. Lineage (NCBI taxonomy): Eukaryota > Viridiplantae > Streptophyta > Magnoliopsida > Ericales > Pentaphylacaceae > Euryodendron > Euryodendron excelsum. Next base: position 22,907,899 of record CM065393.1, read on the forward strand.
ATCTAAGCTAAAAATGAAGAAAAATAGAAAAAATTAACCTTGAATAGCTTCTCCCGCCGCCTCCTTAGCTCAAACTAAGCCTAACTACTCAAAAACTCTACAAAAAAATCCCTAAAAATGCAGTTTTGGACATAAAAAAATGCATTCTAGATGAACAGTAATCGTTCGAACGGTCATCAAATGGTGCATCTGATAGCCAACTAAAGTGCATTCGGGCAGGTACTGTTCACCGTCCGGACAGGCTATTCACTGTCCGGATGCACTGTTTGGATGGTTATTATTCACCGTTCGATGAATAGTAACTGTCCGAATGGTGAACAGTATCGTTCGAACAAACCGTTCGGACAGATACTATTCATCACTATTTGGTATAGCAACTTTTTAGCTTGATTTTGATCATCTTTGAGCTCGATTCCTCTAATACACATTAGAGGCAAAGTTGTAGCTCTTGAAGTCTTCCTTCTAATGCCATAAAAAACAACTCAATCGGACATCGGAGTAAAAATTTATGGCCAAAATACCAAGACGGGTTGGACTTCTTGTCACCAGTTTGCTCGTTTTGAATCCACTTTGATCATTCTTTGTGTCTATTTGCCTTTATTAGCTCTTAAAACCTATAAAGTACACACAAAACATAATAAATCAAATATGAAACTAAATTAAGACAATTAACTATAATCTAAGTCTAACAAGGTACGAATTAAGGGCTTATGATTACACTTTTAGGGTGTAATCAAACAATATAGAGTTTGTTTTAGCCGCCGCCTGGGCCACCCCTGGGCTACTGCCAAGGTATGATGAAGGGTTTGCATAATGCTTTCATTGTTCGATGGGCTTCAATCCTCAAAGGGTGGTGCATCAACTCGGATATGATCAATGACCACCTTGAATAGTTCCAAGTAGGGACTATGATGATAGGTTCGAAGCTGCGTAAACCAACTACTAGACGATTCTGGTAGCCTTGTGATTCCTAATGGTGATCGAGTTGGTTTGGTCACGCCTCGGTGAGGTACCTTTTGGAAGCATAAAATAGCTCAAATAAAGGAGTTTATGAGCCATCCTTCTGATTAGGAATGTCTTTCACCCGAGTTTATAAGTCGTTTGGACAATAAGACATTCAAGGTACCTTCAAAGAAGGCAGCAACGGATCGTGGTCCATTTTTCATTTTTGCTCCATGCAACTTTTTGAAGGAAAAAGATACTAACTTAAAGAGAAAATGTTTGAGGGAAGGGCTATTTGTTGAAGGCAAACTAGTAAAGCGAGTCAAGGTACGTTTCTAATTGCATTTCAATAAATCACCTCTTTCTCGTGGCTGATTTTGTTCATTTCCTTATGTCACTAGCTGGAGAAGTGGCTGCAAGGTGAACGAGGTCCAGAGGTCACTCCGGAGATCAAAGAAGCAAAAGACTTAGAGGGAAATTCTATTATTCCATAGGAGGTCCTAGAAGAGTTAGGTCTTGATTTAGATCCATTCTTGTTAGAACCACTTCGTACTTTTCATCCAGGAAGGGGAAAGGGATTAGTGGAGGAGTTAAAGGAAAATATTTCCATGGGGCCACCACCTAAAGAAGATATCCCAATTCTTGCATTTCACGGAGTTGGGCCAAGTAGTTCTATTAACACCAGTAATTCTTATTGATGATGCCAAGTCCATCAAATACATTGAGGAAGAACCTGGTATTCAGATGGGTTTTGATGATTTGTTTGAGTTTATTTCATCTAATGACCTTCCTCTTGATGCACGCGGGAGGAAGCGCGAAAGTAGGTCAAAGCATCTTTATAACATCGCTACTTGCTCGTGCATCATCGACAAGGGTCGAAGGCCGCCAGAGTAAGGGATGAGGTAGTAGGTAGGGTCCTTCAGTATGCAGCAGTAGCCTTTGAAGGGTCACCACCCACCAGTTTGGGGTACCATTGTTATTGCAGAAGACGATCTAAAGGCAGACATTACTTCAAGACTTATAGATGAAGGCAAGTATGTTCCTAGTGACGAACGACAAGTTTTGGTGGAAGCAGCTAAAGCAGGGTCACAAGATAATGTGGACCTCACCCAATTAGAAGTAGTTCAAAATATACAAGTCATTATTCAGCAAACTGAACA
>CM065393.1:22922500-22940000 GCA_033060915.1 Euryodendron excelsum
CAAAGTAGGAAATCATCAACACTTCATTGTTGTTGGGATGGTGAGGGAGCGGATTGGTTGCCACGTTCTGATTAGCTTTGGTAAGCTCAAGTTTGCCAACAACCAGCTTTTTGGCGAAAAGAGCCCAAAATGCCCAGCAATCTTTGGTTGAATGTTTGACCAGCCTATGGAAGACGCAATATTTCAAGTTTTGGGTGTCTCTTTTGGTGGGTTCAAGCTCTATTGGGGGAAGTTTCACCACGTCCTCCTCTACCCATTTTGCAAGAATGGCTTTTGCCTTAACAAATTTACATGGGAGAGGTGCTGGTGGGTAGCCATACTCACGCAGGCATTTTGTGCCTCTGTTTTTGCTTGGGTTGTCCACCACTGAGATTGTTGGCTTTTGGTTCTGATTCATAGCCCTTTAGCTGGTGAAATATTCGTCTGCCTTGCTGGAATTTTGACTGAATCATCGAGATTTTGGGCACATTCAAGTAGGTGAGAGAATATTAGAAGGTGATGATTGACGAGGAGTACCCTGTACTTTTGGTGCATGCCCTCTAGGTCAATCTTGACTAGGCTATTTTCTGTGGCTGGTTCGGAGCATTCCAAGGATCGGTCATGAAACCTTTTTGATGTAAACCTCGAGTGCTGTTAGTCTTTCTTCTACTTGAAAGAATTTGGAGACCATGTCTTCCCAAGATATTACTGAACCTGATGCCAAGTTTGTGTACCAAGTGTAGGCCTGGTCAGTAAGATATTTGGAGAATTCTCGGAGTCTCAACCTTCGATCCACCCCGTACGCACCTATTATTTCCATGAAATGAACCAGGCATCCCGAGCATTGCCTTGCTTGCTATTGTAGCAAATGAACTTAGGAAGAACATACCCGAACGGATAGGTTATGCTGGCTATCTTCATAAGGCATGCAGGGAGATGATCCAAATCCGACATTATTGGTATAGTGGCCCACTGATGTTCAATCAGTGTCTTCACTGCTACTGCAAGGCAAATATTTCCACAGATGCTGATGGAACAGTAAGTTAGGTCATCCCCGCTATGGGGTAATGGGTGTACTGAGAGCACCTGAGGCAATATGAATGTTCTGGGCGTCGAATAAGTTGCGAGCACTGGTGGTAGGGGTAGCATGTATTAGGTTAGCCTGTTGAGCGGTTGCCATCCCTTGGAGAATTGTGGGTAAAGCCTGTTTGATGTTGAGTATCATTTGGTTCATCTGATTTTGTTATTACCGTATCGTCATGAGCAACTAAGTGAGACTTTGAATAGGATCAACTTCAGGAGGATGAGTGCATAGGGGATCTTCACTAGGTATTTTTGAAGGATGAGAATGCCGAGACTCAGCATGATCAAACCTCTGTCGCGTTGGTTGCTTCGAACCTTGAGCTTTCTTAGGTGCCATGATCGTGAGGGCAGACTCCTTAGTGGAGTCGCCAAATGTATTAAGGGTTTACGGGTTGAGAGGAGTCGCAAAACACATTAGTAAACACCATGAGGAATTTGGGGTGATTGGTTGAAGGATGAAGAAGTCCAGCCAAGAGAGAGAGGCAATAAGGGAGGAATGCTCATAGCGAAGTATCGATGGAAATTAATGCCTAATTAGAGAGCAAGAGGGCCTCTTATATAGGACCTTATAGCACAGCCCAAGTAGGATTGGACTCGTAGGTGATAAGGCCTATCCATAAGAGTCCTTGCCCTAATTGGCTAAGGAACTAGAGTTCTACATGGATTGGTCTCCCTCTCTCAGTAAGACTGGCCTAAAGGTGGTTTGAACCCACATGAGGGGCACACTGAAGCGAAGCCTTCATCTTAAGCCACCAAACCACTTGTAACTGAAGATTCCAGCGGTGCATGCCCAACAGGTTGTTCGAACTTGAACAATAGGCTAGCCTCAAAGCCTAGGTAAAGGTTCTCAACAACAATGTCAAGGTACACACCGAGTGCCTATGCCATGCGCGAGTGATTCATAAGTTCTGTTCAGCATCCCGAACACATAAGCATGGCCACATGATGTCCAGTGTCCTGAACACGTGCCATGGCTATGTGAATCATGGAGTAATTGCTCATGTGGGACCTCTAGGATAGTGTCCCATGCTGAGTTGGCGCACACGTGGCACCCATGAGAGTATGGGGTATATACACTAAACAATGTGGATTATGCATCTTTAGAGTTATAGTTGTAAAATTTAAACCATAAATAGAAAACAAAACAATTATTCCAAGTCCACATATTTATGACTTATCAAGTCTTAAACTTGAATTGTGCATTTTCATCTATATTGGAGGTATGGTGAATAGGGAATACTTTTCTTGCCCAATCGCAAACTTTCGTTTCATCTTGAAATTGTCTTAGTTAATGTTTGTCAATGATGTCTTGGTGCTCCTTGGTCACATATTTGAATTTTTTTAATTTTGCGCAAACAGAGGACTGGCTCATCTTCGTGATGAAACAACCCGAAATCTCCAAAAGGCGTTAGCATACAGTTTACAGGATTAAAGGTACTGCTTGAGTTATGGTTTGATTTTTTTATTTGTTAGTATATGTTTGTTCCAACAAGCCTAGATAGGAAGTTGGGAGGAACCTTGATTTTCAGTGCTCAAAGTTTTCTTTGCTTCCTTCAGTATAAATGATAATTTTTGAAACTTTTTCTTTCATTTTTTACCCCACAAATAATTAAACAAATTATATGCAATTCAAATATTTTGTGGGATGGCTTTATAAGAATGAGTCTTCTTTTATTCATTCTTTTTTTCTTTACGCTATCAATTTTTTAAAGAAAAGTTTAAATGCCCCATCATCGTGGTCTAAAGGTGTTAATGTGCATCCATAAGTCACTACAGGAAAATTAGCTTTTTGTGGCGCACAAAAAGTGCCGCCAAATGTGCAAAAAGTGCCACGGAACCTTTTTACGGCACTTTATCGACACTTTGAAATAGGGTGGGCTATACCCGTGTCGCAAATACTTTACGGCACTTTCACACTAATGCCGGGCTTTTTGTGACACAAACAGCGGCAATAATGAATGTGGCAAAAAGTGAATACCATCACGACTAATTTTCCGACAAAAAGATTTATGCCGATTACTTGCGGCACTTTTTACACCAAAGTGTCGGCAAAGATGCTGCATTTTGAGACATTTTATTGTAAAAGTGCCGTGAATTCCCATAACTTTTTAGTACACTTTTTCTTGTAGTGCCTCTAAAACAAGCATACTTTTGGGTCGCTTTCCGCTAAACGCCATAAAAATTGGTAGTAGAGCATAATAGCAAATCAGATTTGTTGTAGCTGAACACCAAACATCTAGGGTAAACATTGCTAGTAGAGTTATTCCCAATTTTTGCTTTCCATGATAACTGAAACATTGTATTTTCAGCTCCTACATTCATTGTGGAATTTTCTATAAAACTATTTCCAATATTTTCCCTCTAAAAATCCAAAATTACTAATCAACATTGTTTTCTACTCCCTTAGGTCCTACATACATCCATAACCAAGTTCATTATTTTTGGTCTTGTCACTAATCCCAGGCAACAACCATATCTTTTGTTTGCTGATCATACATCGACCCATTTTCCTTTATAGTTGTGCAAAATTAAAACACAGAGGCTTTCATTATATACCATTTCAATGGAGCTTTTTTGCACCACGCTACATGGCTCCTGGATTTGGTGGTGCAAAAAGGAAAAAATTATAATGACTAGCAAAAAATAGACATCCAACATGCTTCATAATTGACAAATGCAAACATTGGAATGAGCAAAAATTTAGAGAGAGAGAGAGAGAGAGAGAGAACCTAGGAAATTATGATATAAATATTGAAGGAACTTGGCTCCCAAGAGATCACTTCAACCACTACACTCTTCTCCCACAATCTCCATTCTTGCGCCCAAAGTTCCCCAAATCAAGCACCATATGATCAGGTTACAATTGAATTCCAAGAATTGCATAAACAACCACCATTAAAATAACCTACGAAAAAAGTTTATACATATAAAACTATATGTACTTATGGGCGTATAGACATAAACATATACATTCATACATATATACATGTATTGACACCTTTGCTTCATGACCCTTCATGTTTCCCACAACCTAGTCTAAAACATAATGCACCCTGACCCTTATCTACTTGCATACAAAAGCAGATAAGACACCATGCACGAACCAAACACTCCAGAGAATGTTTTCAAATCAAAAAACGAAGACGTTGATCAATAAAAGTAAAGCTAAGTAGAGAAAATTGAAGAAACCCCAAAAAAAATTTGAAATTACTAGAAAAAAGAATATAGAACACAGAAACAATTAGGAACCATGAAGAAAATGCAAAAAATGTGAGGGTGAAGAAAAAATCGAAGAAATTGAGAGCAAAAAGAAAGAAAAATCAATTCGAAACAAAACGCTAACTTTTGCAAACAAACAATATCTGAGAATCGGATAAGAAGCAAGAGATACAGAATTACAATAAGGATTCTGGACAAGGAACTCAAAAGGTTTGAGTTTGGCAGGGATGATATGAGATCTAAAAAAGCAGAAGAAAAATCATCAGCCGTAGAAAGAGGGAAAAGAAGAAAATGACACCGACAGAGAAAGGGGAAAACTAACCTTACCTGTTCTTTGAGATTGGGTGGAGGTGGTGGCTTTTAGCAATCAACGGTGGTCAGCAGCTCCAAAGATAAATCGTAAAGGGCCGAAACTGCCGAAGGGGGCAGACACAGTTTGCCTGGGAACAAGAGAGAAAATAGAGAGGGAGATTGAAAAGATATTGAGCGTCTTGATGAGAGCGAGATCTGATTTGGGGAATTTTTTAGTTTCCGTCTTATTTGAAACGACACCGTTTAATCAACTACGATATGGCGTTCCATTCAAACGACGGGTATTAAAATAACGCTATAACAACACCTGTAAATCATTATCCCTCGAACAACTACGTCGTTTTGATTAACAATTACGGCGCAAAAAAAAAGCGACGTAATGTTAGCTGCATGTCTGATTAAATGCTGGAAATTGCCAACGCTTTTTCTAATGTGTACGAAAAAATTGCTTTTTTGTGATACTGTTTTGAATCGCCGCAAAATAAATGTTGAAAAAGGCCAATTTTCTTGTAGTGAGTAACCCTGCTTAATCTTACCTAAGACAGGTTGCTTAGACAAAAATTGTCATTTTGCTTTAATTTTCAGAATTTTCGTTAGGGTTAGGTTGGTTCATTGCTCTGGATTGCACTAGCCACTACTTGTGATTTTTTATTTTTTGTTTCTTGCATATTTGAAGTTTCGCTTGCCCCATTTATCATGAATGAAACATGGAAGTGCTGATTCTGTGTTGATACATGGTGGAAATTTCATTTTTAAATTTGCAAATTTTTTCGATGGTGTTATCTGCACAGAATTTGTAGGTAGGTCTCATTTCTAGCTGCAATGCTGATTCTTAAGATTTTCAGCTCCGTAGGAGAGACTAGCTTTCAATTGGCTTGAAGGTGTCAATATTTTGGGCCATCAGTGTTGCTATATTGGCCTATTATCTGTCTATTGAGCATGTGTTATTCTCCCCTCGAAACAAAAAAGAAAAAGAATAATATACTGGTGGCCGCCTTCTTCTTCACGCGGACACCTATCTCATTATATCTTATTAGGCGGTTCACGTGCCAACAATCTTGGGTAATTCTTCTTTGGTTATTGGGGAAAGTAGGATGGCTGCAAGTCCATTTATTATACAACTACGTTTATTTGAAGTATGTTACAGCAATGTTCTTATATTGGTTCAATTGTTTTACCTGAGTACGTTGCTTTCTATGGCCTCTTGAAAAGGCGGAGCTACTACAATGTTTGGAGAAGCTGGCAAAACTGGTTCTGAACGATACGTTGTTACAACTCATGGCAAACAACTTAGGACCTAAGAAATGGAACGTATTTTTTTTTGTTGGGTTCTTTTATCCACTTGCACCTTGTACAATTACCCTCCACGTGCACTTTTACTAATATATGCATGTGTATGAAGTAAATAGATCAAACAATCTGGATTAGCATGTACGGCATCAGGAAGTTCAACCACAAATCCAATCAATTAAATTTTAGAATGAAGTATTCTAGTTATTGAAATTCTATTAAATTGATCAATGCAAAAAAAAAGTTTAACGTATAACACCATCGTCAGATTCGTCTCCATTTCCATGCAATGTGCACTGGTTTGGCTGATGCTCGGAGGTTGTGCTCGTGTCCAAGGAAGCATTAGGAATTTGAATCATATCTAAGATTGGCCTGAGCATGGCACGGGGATTAGGGATAAGTAAGTCAAAACTAGTTACACGTTGGGGAACCGAGGTGGCATGGTCAAGCATAAGGTTTAGGCCAAGATTATTGTCACGGTTAGTGATGGAGCTTGATGAAGATATCGCCTGATAGGTGGTTTGAACAGGAGTATGGGATAAGCCCCGATCAATTTGAGAGATCTGAGACGGATTAGAACTCTGCAAATTGGTTCTAAGAAAATGGTGCCGGTTTTGTGAAAGGATAGGATCAACACCAAGAGTGGAATTCAAGGTAACAGTAGATGGGCCTAAATTTGCAGAGCTGTTGGGGTTAGGACTATGGTAATGCTCTATTATATGCATGGTTTGGATAGTGGCATTGCAGGGATTTGGGTTTGAACTAGTGCTAGGCATAGGATCTTGGATGGCAACTCCATTGACGCGCCTTCTTTTAATGGATGGAGAAGGGCCGAAGGAATAGACATGGTTCTGGAGGATGGCTTGCTGAGGAGGATGATGATACTGCTGCCTTGGAGGATTGATGTTCGAGATCTGAGAAAGGTTGGAACTATGCAAATTGGGCGTCGGAAAATGGTGCAAGTTTTGCCCAGGGATGGGGTCAATACCAAGAGTGGAATTAAAGGTAGCGGTAGATAGACTCAACTTTGAGTAGCTATTCGGGTTTTGAGTCTTTTGACTATGATTATGCTCTGGGGAAGTGACATTGCAGGGGTTTGGATTGGGGGGGTTCAAACTAGTGCTAGGCATAGGGTCACGAATGACAACTACTCCAGTGGTGCGCGTTCTTTTCGTGCATGGAGAAGGATGATCCTCCTCTACCCTTTCCGGGATTAAACTTTGCCCATCATCAGAATTGCTGCCATTTGCATCCTTGTTATGGTAGTGAACCACGCAAAGTGCCCATTCTTCCGACTGCAAATAGTAAACAAAAACAGAAAAAATAGTTTAAAAGTCTACAATCTCTAAAATTAGCAAAAACCTAACTTTCTAGTAAATATATACTGTGAGAGATATATATGTAACAGTACCTTTGGGGGAACCTCAGTTTTTTGGGAAGCTGTATCCTGTTTAGGCATTCTAAACTCGTTCATAAGCCATTGTGTCTTGACCGGATTTCCCGTTTCCTTGTTGATCACATAGTATGCGAGGGGTGTTTTGGTTCCAACGATTTCTCCATTCTTGCTCTTCAAATCCTCTCTTGCCTGTGTTGCCTTCCAGTGGCCTCCCTGGGTAGTATCACGCTTAGTCCTCATTCCATTTTCGTACTTCTTGTGTAGTTTTGTGAAGAAGTACATCCTACCATCCCCATGGTCGTATGCTAAATCTGCTCATGAATGATTTTATAATTATAGATCATAGCATCAAAAATAAAAAATAGTAAAATGTAATTGAACTAATTAAACTGGATGCATCTACATAAAATTTTGAAGCAAATTTAACAGCATCAATTGTGCAGAAACAAAATCTACTGAAATTCTGCACACACACACCAAAAAATAAAAAAACGAAAAAACAATTGACAATTGTGTTCTTGAATTCAGGCCTCCCAGCACCAATATGTGTTTTCACGAAATAGCCATATCTACGTTGAGAGGAATTAAGAGGAACAAAGAAAGACATGTATTAGTCAAAAACTCTTTACAAATATATGTTTTGTCCCAACCGAATTTACCAAAACATATATTTGCCTCTCTCTAGATTTAGTAATGCCTATATTTGTTCTGACTGAATATTACTAAACCTGTAGTAGAAAATTTATATGTTTCACTAACTCTTATTAAACAACACAACTCTAATTAACCTTTCATTATATCCATAGATTTTTGGTTATCTAAATTCGTAAAATCTCTTCTCGAAATTGTAAACTTTAACTAGTCAAATATGGATTAAGATTTTTCATGGACTTTTTGTGTACAACTTTTGTGCATAGGCAGTACCCTCTTTTCGACATCTTTAATATAATTAGCCCTTTATTTATTAAGAAAAATATATCGTCAATTAAAAAAATTCGTATAAGATTCTATACAAAATTTGTCCCCATCAAACAAAAATCTTGAATCCGCCTTAATTGATAGCCCCACATTGAAAGCGTAATTATTACTTTATAAATTTTTGTTTCTTTAATCTGTAAAGATAACCCATCTATAAGGTTAATTTCTGTTTCTTTATTTCCTTTTCTTTTCTTTTCTTTTTTGTTTTTTGTGCTTCATATAAGAGCCCATGAATATCTCAATATCTCGTAATTGTTACTTCATAATTTTCGTCCTTTATTGTAATATATAAACAGATTATGATTTCATAGTAAAACACATTCATGGACAGTGAAATCTGAAACCCATGTGATTTCTTGAACTGAATCTATATGGCTCCATCAAAATAGTAATTTGAATTCTAAGCGTAACATCCATGCACATGTACGTACATACATGCAATCACATACCAGCGTATATACGCGCGTGCGCGCGCACATATATATATATATATATATAAGCACATATATGGATAGAAAGGAGAGAAAGATGAGCATTACATACCTTTTAGCTGCCAAGGTTCGTACTCATAAAGATTTATCTCTTTGATTATACCTGGCCTGATGTCAGCCTTGTCAACCTTGGCTTTTAGATAGAAAACAACCAATTCTTCATCCGATGGCTGAAATCTTACGCCAACAGGAAGTTTCTTTTTCCATTCATAATTATCATCGTCATCTCCAGCGCCTGAAGCAGATGCCATGATTAATCAACCTCGAATCCTTCAGAATATTAAGAATCTTTTTAGCTGCTATTAAATCTCTCAGCTACTCTGATTCTGATTATGTCTTTTATGCTATTTTTAGGGCTTGTAAGAATACTATGTAGAACCTTTTAACGTCTCTCTCCCTCTCTCTCTGTGTATATATATATATATATTTGTGTACGAGTCTTGTGTAGTAATCGCAGGTTTTAGCATACTTTGTAGTTCTTGTGTGGCAAGGATTGGAGTTTGGATGGTAATAGAATTAGGGACAAATTAGGATTAAGCTATTTTTACTATTGGATTTGTAACAACTAAACAACTATGTAGCTTCCCGATAAATTTTGTGCAATTTTAGTATTTGGGACCCATCGATGTACCCTTTCTCCTTCGAAGACAGAAGTTGTTTATTTGGATAACAATTAAAAAAAATAAGATAAGATAAAAGTTTATTTTTGGGGGTAAAAGTATTTAGAATTGATTGAATCATGGGGTGGGTTAAAAACCATCACCGAGTGTTTCAAAAATTCTGAGAAGGAAAGTAATTTTGGGGTGGCTCCAAAAAATATAAAAAACACACGACTTCTCCAAAAATTCTTGAGAATGAAAAGGAATAAAACATGAGACAAAAGCCTAATTTACTTTGGTGCCTAATTTATGAATCTAGGTCGCACGGGGTACTATATCGGTTAAGATTTTTACTCTTATGTGTATTTGATGGGTTTCCTACTATAAAACTTGCATCTTTTTTAGTTAGTGAGTGTCTAAGGTTTTTATTAACTGCTCCTTTAAACTCGTGCAAACTTTGAATATGGAAGTGTCTGGACTCAGTTTATTTAGTGGCTTATGTCTTATGTTTATGATTTTTTTAAATTGTATTTGAGTGATAATAAAAAGAAAGTGACTTAAAAAAGAGTTTGCATCTAACACGATTATTTTAAAAAGATAATTTAAAAAATAATTTTTTAAAATTAATTTATAACTTATAGCTTATAAATTTGTCACCCCAACACCCCAGTAGTATCACCATTGAAAATTTGTTCTTTACACATGGATCATGGAAGGAGACCAATCAATTAAGGCTGTCATTGGGCTTAGGCTTGTTGTACAGCCCAAAGACGGCCCTAGTTAAGAACAAAATGAGAGAAGGACGTGAAAATAATAAAACTTTTTATCATAAATTAGTTTTTCAATCTATTTTCTCACCCACAATATAGACCCACATAAATTAATGCATGTGCAACCTATTTACTTTGTGTGTAGTGGTTAAGAAAATGGATTTAGAAATTGATTTTTGCATAGTATTTTTCTTTCTTATTTGGTTTCTAATTTAGAAAAATAAATAAATAAAAGGAGAAGAAAAACAAAGAGAGTTATTTTTCTTTCCACTTTCTTTGAGTTTTCATATCTCTTTATTTTTCAATAATTATACTATTACTTTCCTTCCACTTTCTATTGAATTTTAAATAAGAAAAAATGATATTTTTCCACTTCTCTTATAGTTTAATTGCAAAATCAAACAGAGGAAATAAATTATTTTCTCCATCATTTATTGTTTGCTTCTTTTTATGTTCATTTTCTTTTCCTTCCACAAGATCCAAACAGGCTCTTAAATAAGAAAAAAATAAATAAAACTACAAAACTAACCTAAGTAATCAATAATTAAAGAATAATAAATTTTTACTTTTATATTTTGAAATACAAGTTAAAAGTCTTCTTTGTTTATTTAATTTTTTGGTATCTAAGTTAAAACTACTCAGCCCTTCATAGTCACACCGCGTACGTAATATGAATAGAATGGATGTGATACTATTAATTGCAGAAATCTACAAATAATTTGATTGTTTAATTAAAATCCAAATAACTTTAGTAACACGTTATAAATATTCTTTTCATCCGTTTAGAGTAAAAGATTTTATTGAACATATAATAGCTTTACTAAAAAAAATAATGAAAAATACTTATTATTAATAAACAGTATTAATTGATTAATAAGAAATATTAATAATTTGACTTCAAGGACTGAACTATTAATAAGGGTGAAGTAATACAGTTAGGAGTTTGAACCGATGTAGAATTGTTTATGAACTCGGATACAACTATTTTTACTTTCGGAATTTGACTATATATATATAACAAAGTAACAATTCAGTAGCCTCCCATTTAAATTGTACCAATTTAGTGTTTGGGGCCTTCCATTCAGTAGTCCCCTTTTCTCCTTTACTTGTTTATATATTAATTTGATAAAATAAGCTGCCATGCAATTTTTAAAAAAAATATCTAGTTTTGATCCACTAACATTCTAGCATTTTCTTTTCTTTTTTTTAGTATTTTAGTATCACATAAAATAAAATAAAAAGCTCAGGGACAAATGCTTATTTATTTATTTATTTATGTTATACTTAAACTCTAAAAGATACGTGGTTAGTACTAATCTGTGTAAAATAATCTACTAGATCAAAATTAAACTATTAAAAAATTCTGAGACAAAGTAGTTTACTTTGATGATATTAAATTTTTTTTCTTTTGGTATAAAGTTTTCTAAAAGAGATTGAATTTATGGGTGACTCCAAAAAAAAGGTCGCTGATGTTTAAAAATTGCCCCACAGATGTACTATAATTGATATCTTGGGATGGGTGTAAAGCTAAGCAAATTGGGAGAAGAAAAAAGCAATAATCGTTTGACAGCTTAATTTATGAATACCACAGACATTTTTTACTCATTTTATTTTTTGTCAAAAACCTTATTAGCTGTTTAGTCTTTTTTGGTTGAGTCACGAGTGTAGTAGTCCAAATTTCATTTTTGGATGAAAAGTGTCAATATCTACAAAGACTACAATAGGGATCCCAAATTTTAGAAATTCATTGGTAATGTGGATATGATCGTGACAGCGAAACCTCGAGACCCAATGTTTCTATTTTTGGGCTTGGGCTTAGTCCAATTCAAACTTTTAGGCCCAAATACTAGATCAATCTAACTGATTGACTTTAAACAAAGCTACTTTCATTTAAAAAAAAAATTTAAATAGCAAACTAATAACAGAAGGAAAGGGAGTAAAAGAAAAAAAAAATAACAAAATAACCTAACTGATAAAAAAAGAAGAAGGTTAAGCTAGAGTTTTTATTTTTTATTTTTTAGATTAGGATGAGTTTAAACTAATAAAGGTTATCATCCAGAATAAGGATTATGGATTTCTCTTCCAGCCAATCACCTCTTTTTTTTTTAACTCAATTTTCAGTGGTGTTTGGGTGATTAGTTTATAACCTATAAGTTAGTTTTAAAAAGTCACATTCTCAAATAGCTTTTCTAGAAAAACATGTTAGATATAAGCTACTTTTAAGCCATTTTTTTTTATCATTATTCAAACACAATTCAAAAAAACGATAAGCATAAGACATAAAGCTGCTAAATAAAAGTTGGAATCCAAACACCCCCTTAATAGATTATTCTAAATAGTATGGAAAAAGAATTAGAACTCTAGAGGGCCCTTCAACGATTTTTGTTTTCTTCTACAGGGTATTCTGGCATTCAATCAACTACTTACTCGAACTCATATATGGTCATCGTTTATATGAATCATGTAACTTGATGCTTTACACGAATGATGGTTGGCTAAAAGAGGATGTAAAGAGAGATGAAACTTGAGACATCTTACTTAGCATGCCCGTCATTTCAAATAGTAGATAAACATAAAGAACTTTACTATGCCCGAATCTAGTAATTGCCTTATTGCAATTTAGCAAAGGTTAATGCTATACAAATAGAAAAAAAATTTAAATAGAATTTATCATCAGAATAATGTAGTTGGATGAGAGTCATTCACTTAAAACATAATACCTAACAAGGTGCTCTTATTTACAAAAATGTCACTACCACATCATTTTAGTTGTATTTTTTGTACAATTTTTTTGAAAAAATAACATATTTCTTTAGCAAATAGTATCAACATCATGACAAAAAAGGGGAAATGTTAACAGACCTAGGGTCAGAAATGAACAAGAAAAGAAGGGGAAAGAACACCCATGAAATCCGTATAGCACTCAACCAGAGAAAAGGGAAAGGGGAACAATGAAATTCATGTAACTGGTAGTAGGGACAGTGCCAGGAGTTCACTTTAGGAGGCAAGCCATAATCAAAAGCAATTTTGCCAAACAAGTTAGTATAGGAAAATTCTAAAAGACAAATAACATAGATTTCAATTCAAACATGAGTTTTATTATTTAAAGAATATTAATTTTTTTTTTTACTAAATTCCTGCAAAAGGCTTACAAAATTATTCGCAACCGTTGTATTATTATGTCGTTGTCAATGGTATTGAATGTATATTCTTCAATAAACATAATTAAGTTGTCATTCATCTATTAATATCTCATAATTTAACCGACTTTTTTTTTCTCTTTAATGAAGAAAGAGGAACTGAATATTTGGATTCTCATAAAAAAAAAAAAAAAAATTCCCTCTTTATTGGTTTTGGCATTTTTGAATCTTTAATTAGCTATATTAGAAAGTAATAATTTTTATAGGTTATACAATTTCTTCAAAGTTTTTGGCCAATTAGTTTGTTAGATAAAATAACAAATTAATGCCATATTAGTATCTAATAATCTTTAAAGTCAATATTATCGAAAAGTCAATTTCTTTCATTTTTTTGGGACAGAGAATGGTTTTACTCATTGTTTGGCCAGAATGGCATTCTATTTTTATTCTCTAAGATTGTAGATGGAGGAGGTTCTACCTTCTTTAGCTCTCTTAATTTCTATTGAAGCTTTCGGTTATTTGTAAATGGCCTTGGGGCCCATTACCAGAAAAAAATAAATAAATAAAATAGCTACTCGTTTGGCTGCCAGCAGAAGTTGAATATGAAATCCCAAATTCCTTCTAACCAGTGCAAGCATCACAAGTCGGTCATTCAACATTAGCTTTCTGTTTGGGCCAAAAATAAAAAATAAAAAATAAAAAAAATTCAAAGAGTAATGTTATGTAATGCTGAATTTTTTTGTTTTCAAGGTAGTGAGTTGGTGTGCAAAAAGAGTAAACTAAAACATAAGATCAATCACATTTTTTAGAGAGAGAGAGATGAAAAATATATCAGTGACAATTATTGCCTCTATGTAAATAATGGCCCATCCTAATATATTCAAGATGAATAACACTTTGAAAATATGGAAAAAGAAAAGTTAGTCACGAAATTTGCAAATATCAAGTCGGAAGCAGAGGGTGGGGATTCAATGCCATTGAATATATCAGATTGTGGTAAAGAACCAAAGCAAAGAGAGAAGTTGGCATTTTTGTCTGAGCTGTTGAAGTTAATTATTTTTGTTGCTTTAATTTATTTATTTATTTTTATTACTATTTATATAAATTATATAAATTTTATATATTATATAAATGATAACATCCGCATGTATTTCAGGACGCCATCTCTCCTCCAGACCGTGCCTTTCCTTCAACTGTTGGACAATAACATCAGTAATATTTAATTTAAGAGCACCGACGATTATTTTGACAACAATTTGAGATCATCGATGATGAGTCTTGATCGATGTCGACTGATCATCTGATACCACAAGTGGCAACACCGAAGGGAACATCAGGAATACATACATTGTGCAAAACCGCTATGGTACGTGAGTTTGATTTTTGTTGTGATTAAACTAATTTATCAAACTATAAGAGCAAATCAATTATCTAGGTGCATCAATATTGCATGCAACTTAAAGCAAATAAAGTAAAGAGACAACACATACAGAATTATAACGTGAAAACCCTAAATTAGAAAAAAATCATAGGGTCACACAGCCTTTAACGTAAAAGAGAAGAGACTCGTGTGTAATCATACTGCATTATAAAACAAAGAATTATTACAAAAGAGAAGATTGAAGTAGTAAGTGAAGTAGTGAGTTTAGTTATATAAGCTAAGCCTCTATTTATATAAGGAGAGAGGAATCTAGTTCTCTATCCCAATCGATGTGAGATAGAATACCTTTTGACTTTAACATCCCCCCTCAAACTCAAGTGAGAAAAACAAAGAGTTAGTTGAGTTTGGAGAGGAAACAAAGCGTAATAAGAGCAAAACCAACAAAAATAGAAGCCAGAATCAAACTCAACAGGAGAAGCAGGATCAGCAGAGACAGAGACCAGAACCAGACTCAGCAGGAGGAGCAGAATCAGCAGATGGGAACTTCTCAGAATAGACTGAGTAAACAACGAACAGTTGACGCATCAAAAGAAGATGGTAGAGAAAGATCAAATAAGAAAGAGCTAATAGAAGGAGCAGGATTAGCAGACGGGGACTCCTCTGAATAGATGGAAATAGAGGTCAGAGAACGGTTAGAGAGACGCCGGATGGGATAGAGACCAGAATTAGACTCAGAAACAATAGAAACAGTGAAAACAGAAGCTATAATCATACTTAGAAGGCCAGAATTAGTCAGGAACCGGATAAAAATGGCGGGAGGTCTGTTGGAGAGAGGTCAAAGAGGACAAAGGCTAGAATCAGACTAAAAAATAACAGAAACAACAGTAACAGGAGGCGTAGCAAAATTAGACTCAGAATACCCAAATTAGTCAGGAACTGGACAAAAACAACCGGAGCACGGTTGGAGAGACTCCAGAGGGGCCTCGGAGTGATGTCATAAAGTCAATGAAAATTGGTCAAAAAGTCACCGAAAATTGGCCGGATGTCATTGGAAGTGAGTCGTAAAGTTGTCGAAAGTTGACAGAAAAGTCGCCAGAGGTCGATCAGAAGGTGGTTGAAGGACTGTCGAAAAGATGCCGAAGGACGGCAGGAAGTTGGCCGAAAAGTTGCCGGAATATGGCAAAAGGATGGCCTGAAAGACGTCGGATGGCCAAAGGGTGACCGGAGAAGAGAAAGAGAACCTTAAGAGTTCTAATGTGAAAGATCACTCGAAGGGCAATTATAGAGCATACTTTTCCTTAGCTCTAATACCATGTTAGAAAAGACAAGAGACTCATGTGAAGTAGTTAGTGAAGAGATAAGTGAAGTAATGAGTGAAGTTACATAGGTTAAGCCTCTATTTATAAAAGAAGAGAAAAGTCTAGTTCTCTATCCCAACTAATATGGGTTAAAGTACCTCTTAACTTTAACACCCACCTCACAATTCACTGTTCTACCGTGCTCTCAACGCCAATCTTAAAAATTTGCCAAAGCTAAATATGTGTGAATTTCCCAATTGAATAACACATTTCGCATTTATTGTGCTTAATTAGCATAATCCTTATCAGAAGATAATAGTATGATGGTTGCATAAATCTCCAAAGCAAGAGCTCATACTAGTAGCACGCTCGTGAAGACAACATCAACCGTGGGAGTATTGCTCTTGCCAATTCTCTTTCTTGAAAATAGAACCAGAAGAATCCTATCAACGTAGACGAGGTACAATTGAAGCTAAGTCTTATTCAGTTTTGGACTGTGCACTGTCAATTTTATAGGAATCTAAATTATATGACCACTTGCACTATGCAATTGAATTTCAACAATTGAAGCCGAATGAAATGGATTCTTTAAAATAAATGAGACTTGGTGGCGGCCTAATCTTGTTGGCCCTCTATTTCCATTCTCATGCAGGGGCCAAGAGGTTGAGCTATATATGCTGCTTCCTGATCCTCCTCTACAACAATTATATGTATAACATAATTTTGATGATGCCTAGCATTCCTTATTACTGGGTGAGTAGAAGAAAGCTCTTTGTAAAAGTTGGCCAACCTTGAACTGCAGTGGCTTGTATTACCACGCATATTAAACCAAGGATTCTCTCAAATCTTTAGCGTCATCAGAAAACTTAAGTTCTTCCTGAGCTTCTTGTCATTAGAATATATTACTAACAAGCAATTGCTTTTAGAAAGGGGAGAGAATATCAAATTGCTTACAAGCATTTGCTTTAGAAAGGGAAGAGAGAATATTAAATTAGCTACCAGCATTTGTTTTAGAAAAGGGAGTGAGAATCTGAAATTGCTTGGAATTTCCTTACAAGCATTTTCGAAAAGGGTGCAGCTTTTTCCGTACCCTCTTATGCACATGCCCGCGACCGTTTCTCTTAAGTTTTATTTTTTATTTTTTATTTTTATTATCAAATTGAGCTCCAAAACTCTTTTTTAACCTAACTCAGCCAATTTTGAATTTATTTATCAAATCTAACTCTTTCTTGAAAACAAAACATTACTTGAAGTTGTGTTTTAGTCCCACGAGTTTCATATAAAAAAACGCGAAAAAAGATTCAATTGACATCATAGATTGAAACCACAACATTAATAAAGTTGTATATTGGTTTCACGATTTTCATATAAATTATGCAAAACAATGTGTAGTTGGAGGTATGGTTTGAAAATCATAACTTCAGGAAGGAGCTCAATTTGATAAATAAGTTCAAAACACGCTAGGTTTAGTAGATAAGTTGTTTTCTTTGTTTTTTTTTTTTTTTTTTTTGAGACTGTGTTTGATAAAAAAGTTTCTTGATCACTATTTATGCAAAATGACGTA
>CM065393.1:22955000-23010000 GCA_033060915.1 Euryodendron excelsum
AAGCAAAGCATGTTTAATACAGTGAAGCTAACTGAGACTTGATGGTCCAATGTATTAATCAGCAACTTCTTTAGTTTTAAAACCCTTGAGGTTGCAGCCCCTTCAGTTGTGCGTGGCATAACCCGTAGCAGAGAGGGATCTCAATCAGACACTCATCACGACCAGAGTGGCCCGGAGCATTAGACCATAAAAGCAAAGTGATTTATTTCATTACCAACGTCTGAGTAATACTTGTTATAATTAAGGTAAGCCCAGAAATGTGAAAGACCAAATTCCCTGTGTTTTTGGCCGACTTGAGATAACACAAATGCAATTCTTTGAGATTTTTATTGAACGTTTGCTTTATGGAAAGCACCTGTAATTCATAAACAATAAGTGGTTAAAATTTTTCATTTCTTTATATGCCTGTTTGTAGTTATAATAAAACCTAATAAGAGTATCGTTGTCAATTGGAACCATCCTAGACAAATTCTGCAAGTCATTTAACATTCAAATGAAATTATAATTTGTGCAGGCATTCACACATTTCAGATGCTTACAGAGATGTGCATCCATAATACTCATTTGAGACGTATTTCAGATATCATATGACACGTGCATTATACACACATATACAAAGACGGTTCCTAGTCTCCTCTTAAGATAGAAGAGCAGGAACCGTTCTTATATCTTCTCTTCCAGCAACAAAAGTAAATAGAATGAATCATTTCTCTCCCCACCACAACTCATTTTGTTCAACTGTCAGTATATCTTGGTTTTCTTTCGTTCTCATTGAACAAACATCTACAGGATTACCACTCAATATGCGAAGGGGGCCAGTCCAAGATCGTACTGTTCCTCTACAAAGACAACAGACGCTCTCAACGGCTAGGTGCCGGACAATCATTCGATGAATCTTAATGCGCGCTGCCCAATGAGACTCGAGGGCTTGTTAAGGAAGGTGGCAAGGGCTGACAGAGGGGAAAACGAAAGGCGTTTTCTGGTCCCCCTGAGCCGGGGGTGCTTGTAAGCCCGGCTATCCCGATCTGTACTCTAGTTCAGGCTCAGGGGGGTCGAAGCTCATAACAAGACCTTTTCCACAACAAAGTTAAATCATTCATTATTTCTTGTAGAAGGACAATTAACATTTTTCTTAACATTACACCTTTCCGAGTACTCAAGAAACATTGTATATTAGCATCCAAGGTGTGTGTTAGGTTTGGTGGAGAGGCCCACCAAGTGTCGGAAATTATAAAATAATACTTCTCAATTATGAACACTAGATGTGTGATGCATGTCAGGGAGTTTTGATGTCCTCCACCAGTAGAACATCAACACTGCTCCTCCATCTTGTGCAGAGGCTAGATCCGAATTTTTCCTAACAACTAGGCCTTTATAAATACGTTAAGAAACTTATACTTTAATATCCTACGTATTAATCAAGTTTTGCAAAAACGTTTCCTGTGTCCTAAGTTAATGAATTAACTTTATTATGGAAATATATAGATGTTTGACACATGTCTAATAAGGGTAAAGTCTCACACCTGCCAAACAATAATGTGGCACTTTTACAAGCATCTGGGCTTCTCAAACTGAGAGTGAAGTATACTTTCAAAAGCAATAAAATTATATTCAAAATGCCAACTATAAAATAACCAAAATATAATAATAATAATAATAATAATAAAATAATATTCTTCATAAGAAAATAGCAAAAATTAATAACAATAAAATTAATTATTATAAGGGTAAATAATCATCTTGTTCCTCCAACTTTGCCTCAGATTTCAATGACATCCCTGAACTTTGATTTCTTTTATTTTGGACCTCCAACTTCTAAAAGAAAATCAATGTGGTCCCTCATTTTAAAATAAGTTAGAGAAAATAAAAATTAATTACGCTTTGACTCTCTCAACTATGATTTAGTTTTACTTTATCCGCTAAACTAAACGTTGTTACATTTTACCTCTAAATTATGAGAATATAAGTTTGTATACAAAATAAATAAATAAATTGAGTATTTCTAATACCATACAGCATTAAAAAAAAAATTTGTCCCTCGTCAACAAATGCGTAGTTTCAAAAATCTACTTGATATTGTCAAGAATAATAATTGATAGTTCACAAAAGCAAGAGTTTATGGATCATTCTAGTCATTTTCTTAGGTATTTTAAGATGATTTATAACATTTCATAGTCTTGAAATTATTTTTTTTTTCTCCTTGTTTTAGAAATTAGTATAAAACTTTTACCAAACAAATTTCTAATTTTAAATTTTATGATGGTGCAAATGTAGCTATTTTTAGTTGAATGGGGTAAAGTAATATAAAGTTATAGTTTAGAGGGTCAAAATATAATTAATATTTAATTTTCATACTTATTTTAAAAAGTTTGAGCTTGACTTCTTTTTAAAAGTTGGAGGGCTTAAATAGAAGAAATAAAAGTTCAAGGATGACATTCGAATCTACGGCAAAATTAAAGGGACTAAATTCTTGTTTACCCATATTATAATAATCTGGCAAGAGATATTTCCTAATCACAATTTCCTTAGTTTGACCACATTCTAGATTCAAGCAGTTTCAAAATCAAAGATCTTGTAATTATGTCAGAACACAACCCGTGTGTCTCTCTGTAAACTAAAGTTATCTACTGAATTTATTGAAACTAAGTCTCGTGACTAGCATAAATTGTGTAACTAAAAAATCGAAATGCGAGTACCACCTGGGAAATGTTGATTCGAGGAAGTTTACCCAACAAACCTCCATTAAGTCCAGCTTCATAGGTAGACCCAATCAGACAAGACCTGAAGTCTAGTGCACACTGCAAAATGCTTTCAATAATCCCAGCTATGGACTGCATTTCATCAGACAAGAAGCATCTGTAAAGGAAATATTAACAATTAACTTAAGTCGTAACACCAGGGGACAACAGGCATGCTAGTCTAACCCAGGAAAAGAAAAAAAAAAAAAAAAAGGAATGGAGGGAGAGAGAGAGAGAGAGAGAGAGTTGTAGAAGACAGACATGCTTGGAAATTCACATAAATAGTTTGTAAATTTTAGTATCAATATCAAATGGTACTACATCTAATGATTATGATCAATGTTTTCAATCCCGAACCGTTGAGTGAATCAAAAAAGTGACAGCATCAGGAAAAGTGATAGCATCAGGGGTTACTGCTCAACTATCGGATCAATCAAAATTAAACCATGGCATCGTAATTAGGTCATATAATTATTAAAATTACAAATATATATTAAAATTATAAAATATTTACCTAAGTATATTTAAAAATTCAAAATGCGTGATATCAAAATCCATTTAATTTATACATATGCTCAAACCATATTTATTCAATCACACCAGCCTAACAAATCTTGGGAACTTAGCCTTTTGTCTTAAATTAATCCATTAATGACCTACAAAGCTTTAAGTCAATAGAATGAAAGGACCCTTAACCTTTGGTGGCATGGTGAGAAACTAGGACGCACTAAAGTAGTCAAATGGTCAAACTAACTTTGTAGTCTTGATTCTTTATCTTCCCTCCCTGGTAAGTCTCTCTCTCTCTCTCTCTGGGATATATATGATTTTCAGGTTCCCAATAAAACCTTCTCTCTTCCCCACTTTAACATATAATGTTTTGAAACCAACACCGGACAGGCTGGTTGAACTGTTAACCGGTGCTGTTAACGGTTCAGGCACACCCACAAAACCGAAGTAGCTGAAAAACTGGGTTAGATTGCAAAAATGGGAAAAATTCACGGTTCAACCGGTGAACTGCTAGAACCGGTCACGGGTCAATGGAACCGGCCAGTTCAGCAACACTATAAAAGGGCAAAATTTTTTTAGGATTACAGATCTGTTTCACAGTTTCAGCTCCTCCCCTTGGACAGCACGATGCCTCCCACATCCCTTGCGGCTGCTTCCACTCTCCAAGCTCTAGGTACTCAATTCATCAAACCAAAAAAATGCACAGAACTTGTAAAGAGAGAGAGACACACACACGCACACAGAGAGACAGAGAGAGACGGGAGGAGACTTCAGTTCTGACTTCTAAGGGCCTGAGGGGATGATGGTGAACCTGTAACGACTACTGTCACAACTCACAAGCCCTTCTTTGCCATCGATCTCATTCTCACTTTCACCGAGAATGTTGGTGTGCTGAGAGAAGTGAGCGAGACGAATCTCTCTTTGAGTATGCTTGGTGGCCTTTTGTAACGCCCCTAAAAGGTATCTATTGCACTTTTGACAAGAAACAATGGTTCCAGGTGAGCATCACATCATTAGCTGGCAACTTCTTTTTTTCTCCTTTTGTTCCTTGTGTGGTGGCAATATACAAGAGGCAATTCTGACTCCAACCTGACCCTTTTCCAATCATATTGAGGTCACCCATTTTTTATTGATAATCAATAAGGTCACGGTCACCCTTCTTGTACCTAATTTTCATAGTGCACTCAAAGTACCCATCGATGAAATATTGAGATTATATGTTTTAAATTGTTACCTGTGCTTTTTAATATAACTTTTGTGCATTTGTGATGTTTTATTATTTTAAAAATTATAAATCTAAATTTTTTTAAAAATTTTAGGTATGTTTTGTAATTTAATACATATACTATTTATTGTTTATATTTATAATGTAATTATGACATCACGATTCAATTCTGGTTAACCTGTTGAACCAATGAACCGATTGAACGGTTTAAATTTCAAAACATGGTTAACATACACTGTATAACATCTCATGAAACTCCTCACTTATCTCTCTCTATCTCTATCTCTATCTTTATCTATATTTCTATCTCAATCATTATCTCTTAGTGGTAAACCTACTGTATAAGTCCCAAAGCTCCACAATTCTCTCCCCCCTCTCTCTCTCTCTGAAAGTTACGGATTACCCACAAATTTCCCCACTTTGCCCCTCCCCCCTTTCTTCCTCCATTGTATCTTGTTTTTACAATATGCATCGTCAAAAAATTCTAGGAAAGTAATCGGGATAGAAAATTTGGGCAGCCTCCCGATTCCCTGAACGAGATGATAATTTTTATGGAGAAAGATAGAGGACGATATTTGTTGCGAATTTGAGAATCCTATCCTTAGATGATTAAATAAGCTACTACTTTTCCTCTTGATGCTTTCCCAATGGTGATGATGTCATGCAAAGCAAGCTGAGATGCTTACAAGTTCCAACAGCTGTAGAATCCTTAAACACTGAAAAAGGGAAAGGGGTTTGCTTTAGGATTAAAAAATAACAAAATCAAGAGGTAAAGGAAGGATCACCAGAAGGATAAGAGAAATAGAAGTGTATACATGGCAAAATAAGATTGTGTCCAATCCAAAAGTTATGGTTGGCACCTTGGCATGTTATCCTAAACATCATCATAATTAGTGTTTTGAAAACCAGACTGGACCAGATGGTCGAACCGGTTGAACTGTCGACCGGCCTATTAAATGGTCCGGTCAAACCCATAAAACCAGAAAACCTTGGAAACTGGCTTAAATAAACAAAACCAGAAAAAACTCACGGTTTAACTGCCAAACCGTTCAAATCTATTGCGGGTCCATATAACTGGCCGGTTGATGCACATTATAAAGGGGGCATTTTACAGGCCTTTCAGGTCCTTTGTTGAACACCTCAGGCGACTGTCAGGCGTTGTTCCTCTTCTCTGGTAGCTGCTCTGGTATTGTTACTCCGTCTCCATAATGCTGAGGCGTATGAGTAAACCATGTTTGCCTAAAGAATGAAAATTGATGTATTGATCTATTGTGTGTTGGACAAATTTTGCTGCTCATGAAATAATGGCTAGATTGCATTATTAGTTTTCTAGGTTGACCGTACCATTTACTCAAAATGGATTCATCAACTTTCTTACACGTACAATAGATGCCTTGGATTCATTTTCGGTGTTACAGAGATTTCTATTGCTAGCTGTTTAATAATTGGTTCAAGTAAATATAGCCTGCCAAACATTTCATTTTAAATTATGTGAACAGTGTTATACCCAAAGAACAAAATTTTCATTTGTTTTCATCGGATCGGCCGAAACGTTTCCGTTTCATAAGAGGCCGAAACGAAACACTAGTGGAATAACGAAACAATATTATTACAATCAATACACACCGGAACATGAAAAAATACATCAAAACACAATGATATATACCGAAACAATAAACTGTATAAACCCGAATTTAAATTTTTTATAAAATGTTGTAGAATTTTCATACAAAAAATTGTATTTTACTATTTTAATATTTATCACTTTTGAAATGTTTTCGAAACATTCCGAAACATTTTCGAAATGTTTCTGAAACATTTCTATTTCCAAGCCAATCGAAACTACCTCTCGAAACAAAATTTTGATCCTTGGTTACACCTTGTGTGATTTCAGTTTGTTTAAATAACAGTTGTGATGACATTTGGGCTGTTAACTCCCAAACTTCAGAAATGTTGTTGGACTTAATATTCTGGAAAGTCCTGGCTTCAAGATCTATACCACAAAGTTTTATGCTCCCAGTATTTGGAAAGTACATATGCTTAAAAATTCAATCTATACCAGTCACAAGTTTTAAATTTCTTTCTTTCTTTTCTCTTTCATTTGTTCTTCACTGGAGATTTTAAGCTTCATCTAAAATAGCATCTAGTACGCATAAGAAGTCATGACGATATATGATCTGAATCAATGATAAAACATATCTGGAATGGCGGAATAAAATTTGAGTACTTGATGACAATTAGGCACCAAAAAAAAGCCTTTGATGATTATTAAAAAAAAAAGCCTTTCATTAATTGAGAAAACAATTTAAAACAGATTTAGCTGACGACAATAACCCACCAAAACAAAAGTGGTTGATGAAGATTAATAAAAACAAGCTTTCTTTAATTGAGCAAACACTTCAATCTACGTTGTTTTTTGAATTGAAGTATGGCAGATTTAAAGCCATAAATCTTGCTGCAAAGTGACTTCTTGAACTTTAAAGAAATAACAAAATATGAACTTACATGTTCAGGGAATCGGTTAGATATGCCATATGCAGAGACTCGAGTTCCATCATATCTTTGACCTACAAAAGTCAAAGGCCAACAGTGAGAAGATGAAAGGGGTCAACAAATCCAAACCATGCAGCAATGCTGAATTAGATGCCTAGTGATTGCATTTCATGTTTCTATAGACATATCATAATAGCTACAACAGTATTAATGCCTTCTTATAATAGCAAATAAACAGAGTGACAAGGCTTAAGGACTATTATTATCATGTGCAGTGAATGAAGTTTAGCAGATCACCTCCAACAAGGTTCTTTCACCAAAGTGATGCATTGGTAACCTCAAGAAACAGTTGGGGACTTCTTGGGAATTCACCAGGGTATTGGTTGAGGACTTCTCATTTTATAACTCATTATCTCTATATTTCCAATGGGCAGAAAATCTTCAAATATAGGGAGCTTGAATAGATCAAAATAGCTTTACTAATGACCAAGTTTGGTCTTCCAGAAACATATGATGTTTACTAAGAAGCACGGACACAGATACGGACACAGATACGGACACGAGACACGGCAATTTCAAAAAATAGGAGACACAGATACGGCGGGAACACGGCAAAAAGTTATTATTTTTATATATTTTATTTTCCATATCTATAAATATAACATTCACCTACCACCAAAAATATTAAAAAATTCAATACTCAATATAATAGACAACAGGTCATCAATTCATCATCCATCAAGCACAAATAAAAACACAAGTTAAAGAAAATTATCATCCAATACATCATTAGATTCATTACTATCTAATGCATGAACTAGGAAGCATCCAACTTCCACCAAAAAAAAAAAATAGCAATGGCAGATAAACAGTACCAATTTATTTAGTTGATTTTGCAGGGCAGTACCCACATTGAACATAAGCAGTAGTGAAACAAGCAACAGAAATGGCAGTGAATAAGAAAAATAAGAACAAAAAAAGAAGGAAAAAAGAAGAAATATAGTAGCAGCAGTTTAGACAGTGAAGAAGAAGAAGAAGAAATGTTTTGATTTGAGATATTTTGTACATTTTATATTGAAGTTAAGAAAATTAAAAAATATACCCCATTTAAAAATTTTCATAATTACACTTTAACCCCTGCCGTGTCCTAAACGTGTCCCAGCCGTGTCCTCGACGTGTCCCAGCCGTGTCCTCGACGTGTCCCAGCCACGCCACTTGGCGTGTCCACACGACACTTTTGGCGTGTCCTAGAAGTATCCGTGTCCGCGGTGTGTCTGGCACGCAAACGGCACCCTAAACGGTGTGTCCGTACTTCCTAGGATGTTTATGATGGTTACAGCAATCAAAATAGTGGATCCGAAACTGACGAGATTTTAAGCAGCGTCTTTGATGTTAACAATGACACTATTGTTCCACCACCTAAAGAAGGAAGCTTTCAATTGTGAAGGAAATTATCGTTTAATTGTTGGTCATTCTATCTAAGGAGTTCATTACAGGGAATCACCACTACCAGAGTCTCAAGTACATACCCTTAAGTCTTAACAGATGAGGATGAGGATAACACTGACAGGTCATACTCATGTAGAGGTACCTGATCATGAGTATCCCAACTCTAGTCCCACGGTAAAAGGACAATATTCTAATGATTTAGCAGCCATCACTGATCCTTCAAATCATCAATTGGAGGGGAGCTCAGGCTTGAAGGTCTGCTTCCCAGAACAAAACACCTTCTTTCTTTCTTATCTACTTTGTTAGGCCTGCTATTACTTTATCACATTAAAGAAATAAAACTTAAAGGAAAAACTCTTTTAGGCCTTCCAACCACTAGTTCCTCCAGGCAATCAAGCACGTACATGTCCTCCAAGGTGCCTTGGTGGTTTTCGACACGTGTCAGCCATGTGCCCAACAATATCCAATTTTTTTGTCAATATCTTCCCCACCAAACAGGTCCAAGCTCACACCACCCATGCATGTCTCCATAAAAGATTCAAGACACACTTCCAAAACATAATTTCTAAAAGGATCACACAGGGTTACAAACTTATATCCGTACCCGTATCCATGCTTCTTAGTCTTTAAACTACGCTATTGTTACAGGGGCTAGATGCTAGAGGCGGCATTCGACTGAGTGACAACAGATAGGTCAATACTTGAGCATCTGATTCTCTTCACCTACTTCAGCCAATATCAAATTTAGATGCAGTGGCATTACTGATTGTTATGATCTGCCAAGTTAGCTCTATGAGCAGCTTGCAGCTGACAGTCCAGCTCAGTACTTAAAGCTGGCTCCAATGAGACTGATGCCCAGATATAGCCGACCACATTGGAATTTCTGTTGCTTCAGATATGGGCCCTACCACATCTGGACATACCCTTGGAACCAACTGGACTCTGATTTGTGTTAAGATCCTATTGTTTTTACAGGGGAGGACCACCTTTTAAAATGGGTTGACCTGCTTCTTAAAGCAACTTGTTTCAGAAGGAAGACAACATCAAGCTAATCTTCAAGTTTGCAACCTCACTGATGCTAAGGAAGACATCATTGCTAAGCCTCCTTTAGACATCAATGAAAAGAATCAAGCTGATCTAGAAAAGTATTTGAGTGCACATTTTGTTGATAGGGGTAATCATTGGTTCTGATTACAGTGCAGAAAACTTTGGAAGGATTAGTTGATTGACATTATCTCATTGGAATAATGAGTTCTTTACGAAGACTGTCATTTCAATTGCAAAATGATGGTTCTTTGAAAAAACCAACTATGTACAATACTACGTGAGTGTGATGGTTCTGAAGTGCCAGTTAGGCACAAATATGTAGCAATATGGGTAAACTTTTTACTTCAACTAGCCAATTTTTCTTCCACAGTTTGATAAAATATATCTTGAGCTACAAGCTGAATGTGACATCTCACATTGCTCTAATCTTGGTTTGGGTATGGTAAGCCATACATTGTCAAAGGAGTTTCCTTTGAGGCCAAAACTGCTATCCTAATCAAGGTTCAAAGTTTTGGCTAAAACCAAGATGACTTGACTAAGTGAACTTGGTTTTTGCAGTCCCTGCTCATATTCCAGGTCATGAGACCAAAATCTCACAAGAAGTTCTACTATCATCACTGTCTCAGACTGTATATCTTTCAAGTAGTCTCAGCATGATGGATGTGGTCTTGTGAGTTATCCTGTCGAGACAACTCAAAACAATTAGTATTTAGGTCTTACTCCAAACAATCCCAATTTTCGGGTCATTAGCAAAGCAAAATTCATCTAACTCCAGCAAGAGCAGAGATGAAGTTCACTCTTGTACTGCTTTTCTATCTCCCTGTTCATGCATTTCAGATCAGCCGTGAGTGGCCAGCAAATACCATTTGCTATTCCCTCACTACTAATATGCACATACACACATGAACACAAGCATTACGTAATGTACTAAGAATTACAACATGAGTTTCAATCTTTTATTCTATTTTTATTTTAAAAACAAAGAAAATAATGTTTGGCAAAAAGAACAACAAAACAACATAGAGGAGCACTATGCCAGAGCAAAATGAGAATGTTTTTGGTTGGAGGAGATAACAATTCTAATGAGGGCATTGAAACTGAGAGTGATGGTGAAAGTATTAGGAATGATGATAATGGTCTTTTATAGGACAATGTTAAAGATGATGACAATGTTGATGAACACATTGCAAGTTCAAAGAAAATAACTTGAGATCCAATGACAAAACAAAAACAATACGATTTTATACTTTTTAAATTATAACTTGATTTTATCATATTTCATGTTAAATGAAAATTAAATTATGGATTGCATTTTTCATGTTGGATTAGTGTGATTTTTCTTCTTTTTTTTTTTTTTTTTTGTGGTTTGTGATGTTACATTCATATAGCATTGTCCCGACCTAGTCATATTTCCTATCTCAGCACATTCTTCACCCTCTTTCTTCTCCACTTTCAATGCTACCGTCCTGGTTTCATATGTCCAAGTCACCTTTGAGAACCACGGAAGGACCAAGGAAAAGAGAAAGCAGTAGAGAAAGACCCAGCAACAGAGGCCTTTCACAAGGCTCTCAAGAAACCAGAGTAGAATGTGGCGGTTCTTTGAAAATCCCTGTTGTCCTGAGTCCCATGTCCCATGGCCATACCTGCGTCAGTGTCCATTCTTCTTAGGTTGTTAGGAGAGCTTGTTTGTTTGTGTCTGCCAATCCTTTAAGGTTGTAAGAGGTTCTGTTCTTCAGGCATCATTAAGCTTCCTTGTATATCACCTTTTTTCAATAATAAAATAACCTTACCTCCAAAACAAAATTACAGGAGAGAGAGAGAGAGAGAGAGAGAGAGAGAGAGAGATGAATAGGATAGAGCCTTAAGTAACAACTATTTTGCATCTGGCTTCATCTACGCATACTGAAAGTGTCAAGTAACTATGAAAGAAAAGCAATATAGTCACAGGCAATTTTGTCACAATTCACAACTAACATAGGGTGCTAAACACCTAGTAACTTGGTGACCATTCTATATAATATGTATAACGGAGTCCTCATCCTCCAAAGGTCCCACATGGAAAAGGCACCATAGGCTAAAAGCGAAAATGCCTATACAGCTAAAATGTGTACATTCCTACAGTAAGAGTCCGCGAGCTTTCTCTATCATATTCCCTAGAGGTCTCCTCTTTCACCAATGCTTCTTCTTCCTCCTATTCTAGTACCTAACATTTAAGCTAAAGTTACCATTTGTTCAAGTATGCAAATAAGTCTTGATCTTCAGATTGCATACAATTTTGAATATCATCAGTGCATTCACAAATGACATGCTTGGTCCTTAGTGACTTAGTTCATTTCAAATGAATTTCCCACTGCCTGAAAGCTTTTAATCATGACACTACGAGTTTCAACCATGGCAAGATCATAGAAAGCCAGTGGGAGAAGGGCAAAAAAATATGGCATTGTATTGTAATTTAGACATGCACATCCTACAAAACCAGAGGGAGAGCAATTGAAACAAACCCAAGTGAACACTTAGAAACATAGCATATAGACTTATATAGTATGTAAATGGACAAAACCAAAAAAAGAAAATTAGAGATAAAGCACAATATACGTTGCCTCAAACCTTATGCTTAAGAGAGTCCAAAAACCTGCACCAGGATACATGGGATAACTGTGAAAGAACATACTGCTGCAGTGTAGAGACAAAATGATTAAACTGGTGCCTGAAATAAAAAAGAGAGACATACATATCTTTTTCAGATATCAGCATACATTTAAGCAGAACTATTATCAAATACAATTGGGAAGCTTTAACTCAAAATCTGTTATGTTTGTGTTACAAGGGTATTTTTCTACATTGTGCTATGTTAACAGAAATATAAGAGGATAAACGAGAAAACCAAAATTAGGGTTTTCTATCATTAGCCATATAACGTTTTTGTCTTCCGTGTCTTCTACTCTTCTTCTTCTTCTCTTACTGTAAATTTAACTTCATATTAGAGAATGACTTGTACTTCCGTTCGTCACTTCCTCATTTCCGGAATGTCAAATAAGGAAATAAATGAATAAGTTCAGAAAAATCTCAAACTTACCCAGTATGTTCAACTAAGGTAGGAGGATTCCCCCAAAAAAATACAAAATTTTTTAGTAGTTTTTGCATTTTCTTTGATCTTCGAAAAAAGGAGCTATGTTTTTTAAATCTTCAATCTAGGCAGATTTGGAGCAGATGCTTGGAACTAATCTGTGGGTGCTTAGCAGACCTAAGAAAATCTCTTCAAACCTTTATCCCAAGGTTTTGATGGTCTTTTTTGTGAAATAAAGGGTGCAACCAGATTATCCTATGTTTAATAGTGAGGTATTGTGGTGTTATTTTCATCTATTGCAGCCTATTCTTAGTGTATTTTCATGCGCTTTGCCTCTGCTTGTCAGGTAATCTCTGCACTCTTGAAAATTTTTTTGTAGTGTTGAGTTTTTGAGCTATAATTAGTAGTTGTATTGTGCTATTCCCTTTTGCGGACATTACAGAAAATAGTAAGATTTCCATTGACAGTATGGAGAATGGGTTGAGTCATGTTAGGACTCTAACTCTTACGGATAACCCATCTCTCCATATTAGTCCAATTAAGTTGGAAGGCACCAACTATTTGGTATGGTCACGTTCGTGTGCCTTTGCCATTACTGCTTGTGGATTGATTGTTATATCACGCGAGTTACCATTGATCTAATGACAGATGGACCAAGACGTATGCAACGGCCAATGATCAAAATTTCATTTTGATAGGTCGTTTCGATTGGTTTTAAAACGAAAACATTTAGGAAATATTTTGAAAATGTTACGAAAACATTTTAGAAGTAATAAATATTAATACAATAAAATACAATCTTTTGTATTTTTCTCGATAAAAAGTTCTAAAGTCATGTTGATACAACTTATTGTTTTGGTATATAGTGTTGTGTTTTGGTGCATTTTTCTATGTTCTAGTGTGTTTTGATGGAAACATTAGAGTTTTGTTATTCCATTGGTGTTTCGTTTAGGTCTCTTTGAAAAAGTAAATGTTTGAGCCATTTCGATGGAAATAAAGGTAACTTTTGTTCCTTGGCAATGGCAATCCAAAATGATCTTGTTATGACTTGGTGGATTAATTCCATGCAGCCCACTACTAGTCATACCCTTGTGGTGATGGGCACATCAATTTGGTCTGCTGCAGCATAGACATACTCTTAGAGACGTACTGACAGCCAGGCTCATAAATTAACGAAGAAATCTATGGTTTATATCAGAAAATAGATTTATTGCCAAGTATTATACTGAGTTGAGTAGTTTGTGGCAGGAAACTTGACGACTATCAGAACTTTCAGGCTGTGTTTCCAAATGCAGCTAACATTTCGGCAAATGGTAAAGAACGAGCGAGTTATGTTTCCTCACTGGCCTCACCGTGGAATATGATTTGACTTGGGGTTCAAATCTCAAGCCGATCCTTTTCCCACCGTGAGAGAGGCTATGTATGTGTTCAGATCATTCTACTTTAGCTATTACCTCTACTCATCAGGATGCGAAACCGATTCACTCCATTTTGATGGGAATGATGAGGTTATTGATAGTGATCAGCTAAAGTGTGACTATTGTTGGAAATATTGCCATGATAGGGAGCACTACCCAAAGTTGATTGGTCACCCTAACCGATGTATGGAATTGACCAAAGTCGTATTGTACATTCCTAGCCCCTTAATATTTGAGATATCCACGAACGCTTCTGGTGATGCTGGTCCCTACAGACTCTCATGCATCTGATGACTAGGCTTGATGCTTCATCTACCACAACCTGTTCCTCTGCACAAAATTTCTCTTCAAACTTTGCTCACGTATGTATCTTGCTGGTGCCCTTGGTACTTTTTCCATTTCTCCTTGCATAATAGACTCCGGAGCTATTGCTCATATGCTAGGCTCTTCCAATCAATTTTATTTACTCTCGTTCTTCGGGTTAAAGGTGTTGATGGTTCTTTAGCTTCTATATCACAGAAAGGTTGTATCCATTTCCCTTCTTCTATTTCTCTTTCAACTATTATTCATGTTCCAAAATTCTCCAATAATCTACTTTCTGTTAGTCATCTTATCTTACCAATTCCTTGAACTACTTAATTACTTTTTTTCCTATACATTGTGTCATTCAAGAACTGACATCGAGAACAATGATTGCCAGTGGCAGAGCACTTGGTGGTTTATATTTTTTGATGTTGTTCCTTCCTCTCCACAAATGGTCTATGGTCAGGATATTCAAGCAGTTATTGGTTCATCTCTTCCACTTTTGCATCAATGGTATTAGTGTTTGGGACATCTTTTGGTGTTCTTCAAAACTTTTTTCTAACTTACTGAAGATTGCAATAAGAATATTTTTGTTTGTGATGCTAGTGAACGGTCAAGTATGAACGCTCTTGTTACCCTGTAATTAATAAAAGAAGCATTTTTCCCTTTATAACTATTCAATCTGATTGTGGGGGCCTTCATTGTTGTGCCTATTTCTAGTTATCGTTGGTTTGTCACTTCCATTGATTGCTATTCCCATGACTTTGGTTTAGTTGCTTTGAAGCAAAAGTAAGGTATTTTCTTGCTTTAGAACTTTTCATAAGATGGTGACTACTCAATTTGATACCTCCATCAAAATACTCTAGAGTATTTTGGGCATATCTTGAGAAGAATGATATTCATTATGAAACAAGTTGTGGTGGCACACTTGAACAAAATGGAGTTGTCAAGTGCAAAAATCGTCATCTTCTTAAAGTCATATGTGGTCTCATGTTTACTATGTGTAGGTACATATATCCAACTCTCCTACGTACCACGACACTTAGGCATCTCGCCGCCTCCCTCTCCATACACTTGATCACATGACAGCCCGCCGAGGTGACGCATGTATTAAGATAACCTCGCCCACTGAAGATAACGCAAAAAGCGCCTCCTCCATGTTAGGGCCTCTCGAGCTTCGCACCACCTAACACGGCCACAGAACCTCTCCGCCAAATGCTCTCTCCTTCAGACCACTTCTCCATACTTGACCTCGAAGTGCTTCTCTCTCTGTGGTCGATGAAGTTTAGCCCATGATCTCCGCAGTCGATGGAATCTCACCAATGACCTCCGCAGTCAATAGAGTCTAGCCCATGACCTCCGCATTTAAGGGAGTCTTGCTCATGACCTCCACGGTCGATGGAGTCTCACCCATGACCTTCGCGATCGATGGAATCTCGCCCATGACCTCCGCAATCGAGGGAGTCTCGCCCATGACCTCCGTGGTCAATGGAGTCTCGCCCATAACCTCCTCTCGAGGGAGGCTCACCCATAACCTCCGCGGTCGATGGAGTCTCGCCCATGACCTCCGCGATTGAGGGAGTCTCACCTATGACCTCGACGCGAAGGAGTCTCCCCCATGACCTCCACGCTCGAGAGAGGCTCGCCCATGACCTCTGCTCAA
Source organism: Euryodendron excelsum (assembly GCA_033060915.1). Classification (NCBI taxonomy): domain Eukaryota; kingdom Viridiplantae; phylum Streptophyta; class Magnoliopsida; order Ericales; family Pentaphylacaceae; genus Euryodendron; species Euryodendron excelsum. The sequence continues at coordinate 22,970,911 of CM065393.1, forward strand.
CACCTCCTGACAGTGCCATGGAACCTCTCTGCCGAGAGCCCTCTTCTTTGGGTCATTCATCCACACTTAGTCATGATTCTCCATACAAGTATATCTCTATAAACTAGGTTGGGAGCAAGACCTAGGGGCCCCTTAAAGTCACCTCCGTGCAGGACCATCAGGAGATAAGTAGATTAGAGGTTAGAGTTAAGAGTTTGTCGAGGAGTCTCACCCCTTGATCGGTCTTGGAGAGAGAGATCTCCACCAAATCACGTTATTAGAGCAAACCGACAACTGCATTTAATAAAAGCTGACCCCTGACACTTGGCCGCCGAATCTCTGCTGGCATCTGAGCGAATCGCAGTGCAGAGTTAACATTTGAAATGTTACCCAATGAGAGGCTGGCTGTCAAACCTAAGCACCTGCAAGTTGGACCAGTCCTCGAGGCCCCTTCACCTATATAAAGGGGAGACATCCCCTCGGCAAGGAAGAGGGCTTCAACAAGCAACACAAGCTCTCCATAAATCTCTCTGGTTCTATTTGGATACATTGCCACTCCTTTTCCTAGGACCGCCTCAACTCTCTCTCCTCCACCTCCAGTGGTTCTCCGCCTAAACAGCGCCTGCCGTAACTTTTCAGAGGGTCTCCCTCTACCAAGCTTTGACCACTCACCCCTCTAACCATTCACACACTATGAATGTCCCTAAATCCTATTAGGGTGATGTTCTTACAGGTGCCTACCCCATTAATGTGCCTTCCAGGATTCTCCAATTTAAGATACCTCTCGAGTTTCTTCTTAGGACTTTTTCTCCTTCCTCTCTTCCTTCCAAGGTTTTAGTTGTGTTTGTTTTGTTCATTTCCTAAACACTCTTGTGGGAATCTTGAGCCAAAGGTTGTAAAATGTGTCATTATTGGCAACTTTGCTACTCATAAGGCATATAAATGCCGTCTGTGAATTTGAGTCCTTCGATTCCTCTAAGACATCTCTTCAAGGGGTGACTAGTACTTGGAAACAAATGTTGGCATAGAGCTATCCTTTTTTTCTTCCTACTCCTAAAGCTATTGTTTGTGATGAGGGCGAGGAGAAAAGGTGTACCTGAGGAAGGAGATGACTTTGGTGGACTATTGGACAGAACTACTAAGACATATTGATGGCATCTAAAAGAACAGACTACCCATGTGCTGCTAAGCTAGTCATCATTATCGACTCTATCTCTAGATTCTCTTACAAATTCTTTAGATAATAAGCCTCATATTGTTTCAGAAGTTGACGATACTAACCTCCCTAATGCTCTTAGAAAGGGAGTTAGGGCTTACACTTAACATCCCATATCTAAGAATGTTTCCTAGAACCCAATTGTCTTCATCGTGTCATGCCTTCAAGTCACCCTTATCTTCAACTGTGTCTATTCCACAAGGTTTGAAGGAAGCTCTTACGAATTCTAAGTAGAAAGAAGTTATGGTCGAGAAGATAAAAGCCCTGAGCAAAAATGACAATTAAGAGTTAATTTCTCTTCCAATTGGGAAGGAACTAGTGGGCAATAAATAGGTTTTCACTATCAAATATAATGCAAATGGGATAGTTGAGAGATACAAGGCAAGATTTATTGCCAAGGATTTACCCAAACCTATGGCATTAACTCCATAAGACATTTGCTCCAATAACAAAAAGGAATTCCATTCGTGCTCGTCTAAGACGCACGGACGGACACGGACACGTTGTCGGACACGCCGACACGGTAATTTTAAAAAATGTAGGACACGACACGGCGGGGACACGGTAAATATATATATATATATATTTATATTTAATTGTCTATATGCAATTATAATATTTATTAATTAAGAAAATAATGAAAGATAATATTAGTTCTATTTATTTGTTTTTCCTTTGACTTGGGCATTCTTTTATTTATCAATTTATTACAATTTTTTTACTAAATAGATTGTTTAAATAAATGAGTGGGCTTGTTTAAAAAATGAGTGGACATATTTATAAAATGGGCTTGCTATAAGATTGGGCTTGCTGTTTAAAGATGTCCAAATAGTAATCCATAAATATCATATTGGGCCCATTAAATAAAGCAGCCCATTGGAAGAGTTGATAAGATAAGATCAAACAAAGAAATGCAAAAAGATAAGGTCAAACAAAGAAAAGCAAAGATAAGAAAAAGGATCAAATTAGGTGAGACAATCTGATCTTCGACGATCAGCGGCGCAGGTACATTGCCTTCTCCTCCTTCTCCTCCTCCTCCTTCTTCTTCATTGGCCATTGCTGCTCTTCCGTTTCTTTTTCTCCACTCAGACTACTGCTCTGCCTCTGCCACTGCTGCTGCTACTTCTTCTACTTTCTTTTTTTTTTCTTCTTCTTCTTCTTCTCTGTTGCCGCCGTGTCTCATTCGTGTCTGAAAATGGACATGCGTGTCCGGAGAGTGTCCAGGACGTGTCCGACAGAATTTTTTTTTAAAAAAAGAAGGGACACGGATTATTGCGTGTCTGACACGTGTCAGCGCGTGTCCGTGTCAGACACGTGTCTGACACGCGGATGTGCCCCTCCCAGCCGTGTCGGTGCTTCCTAGGTCTTCATGTGCTACTAACATTGGTTGTGAAAAATGCATGTCTTCATAGTGATTTGGAGGAAGAAGTACAAATGGATACTTCACCTAGGTTCTCCCCTAATGCTACAGTGGGGAAGGTCTGGCGTTTCAAAGAAGACCGTTTATGGACAACACCAGTTTAATCAAGCTTGGTTTGGCAGATTTCTTAAGACTATATTAGGGTTTGGATATATAGGCAGAGTCATGTTGACCATACAATATTCATCAAACAAGGCAATGATAAAATCATCATTCTTATTGTGTATGAGGATAGCATCGCAATAACAGGTGATGATGTGGAAGAAATGTCCAACCTCAAAGCACGACTGGCCAAGAAATTTGAAATCAGAGACTTTGGCTCGTTGAGGTAATTTCTGGAGATTAAGGTTGCTAGATCAAATAAAGACATCTTTATCTCTAAGAGGAAGTACCTTCTTGATCTACTAAAGGAAACAGGCATGTTGGGTTGTAGACCAATAGATTCTCCAAATAGGGCCAAACACTAACACTGCAGTGTGTAGGCGATCATGTCAATAAGGAGAGGTACCAAAGACTTGTGGGACGACTGATATATCTCTCATATTCGGTCAAATAATGCATAAGCAGTGGGAGTTGTTAGACAGTTTATGCATGACCCTTGTACATTACATCTGGATGTTGTATACTAGATTCTAAGTATCTGAAGTCTGCTCCAAGAATTTTGTTGTCGAATCATGGTTACTTGAGGGTGGAAGCATTTAACAATGTAGATTGGACATGTTCACTATGATAGATGATCTACATGTGGCTATACCTTTGTAGAAGGGAATTTGTTCACATGTAGCAGCAAGAAACAAACAGTGGTCGCCAGATCTAGTGCAAATGCATAGTACAGAGCTATTGCTCATGGTGTTTGCAAACTTATGTGGCTTCAAACTCTATTGGTAAATTTCCGGATATTTGGTGATGAACCCATGAAACTGTGTTGTGATAATAAAACTGCAATTGATATTGCTCATAATCCAATTCAACATAACAGAACTAAACACATTGAGATCCACATGCATTTCATTAAGGAAATGTTATATAAGAAATTAATTTGCATACCCTTTGTGAGATCAAAAGAATAGCTGGCTCATGTGTATACTAAAGGGCTTAGTATTAAGATTTTTCATCCTGTTGTTAGCAAGTTGGACATGAGATATATCTATGCAACTAACTTGAAATAAGTTACAAGGATATTTTTGTACTTTGTGCTATATTAATATAAATACACGAGAATATGGGAGAGAACCCTAGTTTTGATTTTCTGTTCCATTTGCTCTACTGTTCTTCTTCTTCTTCTTTAAAAATAACTAAATCCTTACACACATTAGAAATTCATACACATGGCAGAAGAAAAACTTTTAATCAATGTAAGCTTTACACATTTATTTTGATTTCTTATAGCACTCCCGTCAAAATGAAGTTCAATTCTTCCTTCCTAGTGGTCGTTCCCCCCCCCCCCCCAACACATTTATTTTGATTTCTTATAGCACTCCCGTCAAAATGAAGTTCAATTCCCCCTAGTGGTCGTCCCCCCCCCCCCCCCCCCCCCCCCCCCCCCCCCCCCCCCCCCCCCCCCCCTCCTCTTAAATGCAAAGGCATGTAGGCAATGGAGAAGTCAAAAGATGAACCAGACTCCATAGATCCTCTCCTTGTGACTGCATATCCTCATAGATCGGTCCTAATATTTTATCTTTCAACCACATGGTGCAAATTAAAGCAAGTATGCAGCACATCAAATGATCTTGTCTTTCTTTTGCCAAATCTACAAAAATAATGTCAATGAAAAAAAACCAACATAAGGGGTAGCAACCCAACTACCGCTAGCTACAGTTAAATAAACATTTTTCCATAAAGCATAGAAAGCAAGTCATGTCATAAATAACCTATCATGATTTGCATTACTCTTGTGAGCATGCAACTATGTAGGTTAAGGCCAATGAGGCCCTCTACTCCGCAGCATCTCATTCTTATTGTTATTCTTCCAGGCCACCAATCAAGTCAAAGCAACAACCTTTGAAGGAAAATAATGATCGTCTTTCCATGCGATGAGCATAAGAGAAAGTTACTAGTTAAGGAACCATTATTATCCGAGGCCCTACATCCTTCATAGGGAGAAGAAGAGGAAAAACATTGCTAAGAGAAGCATGCAAATTCAATACCAGATAAGACTTTTAAAGTACGATAGTTATCTAGAGCGTGCAAAAGGTTGATAGAACCACAAATTCAAGAAAGATGGAACACACAATTGCAACAAATTGAAGGGGTCAACCCCACCATAAATCCTTCCAAAATGAATAGTAGGTCCATTCCCAACAATGTAGATTACAGGAGGAGTAAATCAACCCCGGGGAAAAAAAAAAATCATCAGTCTAGATATTTTGACACATATTGATTGATAGAAACTCAAACTCCGATGCCCTGAAGAGACAACCAACCTCTATAATACCAGAGAAAACTTGACAAACATCTTTAGTAAGAACTCAAGTGAAACATTAATCAAGCAAGACTCCATGATAGAAACCCTACAAGCTTTTCATTTGACATCCAGATGCTTTGACTTTTCAATTATAGGATTGCAAAATCGTGAGGCTCTAGGATTACTCCTTAAAGCTAGACCTAGGTACAACCAGAGCCTTCCACTAATACCACACCCTATAGACTGATCCATCCTCTACAAAGCCGTTTAGCACATTCATAAACTATGTAGCACAAACACAACACAGAACACAAGTAAAATTACAACAGGGAAATGACAACATAGCAACATTCTAAAAAAGTACAAGAAGGACAAGCCAATCAATAAATATATACATCAAACCTTTTCTCCCTAAAGGCTCGAAATTTAGGGGTGAATTTGTTCTCTTCTTGGAAGTGTTGGGTTCATAATGGCGCAGATCCAAGAATTGTCAGTCAAGTAACCAAAATAAGAAATGTATTTTTAGATTATGGACACATTCAAGGCCAAAAGCATGTCTAGGAGTATCCAAGAAATGTTAATGGCCAACACACATATGTCACAGACACAGCTCCCTCATAGAACCACTGCTATTTAGTTCATCAAATAAAGTCACAGTAGCAATTCTAAAGAAAGCAATGCACTGAAGGCTTTGAAATGGCACAGCGGATAGACAACAGAAGAAAACATAGACCAGTAAACACTTTTAGAGGCAAAATATGCAGCATACCTCACTCTCATTAATATGTTGAAATGTCGCATTTCCAATTCATATACTTCAGAATGACGGCTCTCATTAACTAAATGCAGTAGATCCTGTTGACCAACATTTGAAGCATATCAAAATATCTTATGTAATTTCCGAATTCCCAAAACTGCCATGAACTACTTTTACCCCATGGTCATAAGTGAACCAGAAATCAATGTTCAAAACATCAAATGGCTATAATATTTTATTTTTCCTCTATGCCTCTGACTAATTAGATGCTAGTAAGCATGACAAACTAACTTCATTGCTAAGATCATTGGAACGACATCAAAGTATAAAAGTACATAAGCACATTTCTTGATCGATAAGTAAAAATCCGTAAGGACCTCAGTCCTGGAGTTCAGTAAAAGAGCTGCAATGACAAGAATGCAAACAACAAGAACTAACATGGTTTGCAAGGAAGTATTGATGCACTTCCAGGAAAGGAAAGAAGTAGTTAAAAGAATTCACTATAGTTTTCAATTTTCATCCCCTTAAGAGCTCACAAGGTAGTTGAAAGTAGTTACCATCAACAGCCAACTTTTACTGTTTTCAAGTTGACAGTAAGTACCAATATTGATGTTTGCACATATTTGCATATATAATGCATAAATCTGATGCAAGTATTCAGGTATATATATATATATGCTTATACATACATACCTTCAACGAGCAACATATGTCAGTTAATGAGAAAACAGCAAGCTTAACTTGGATGAGAAAACTGAATATCTGAGCATATATTTTCAATGCACCTGGGGTCAAAACAATACTGACTGGCCAATCCACTCTGTAACCCAAGGCTACAAAATCAAACAAATTGACTCCTGCCATACACACAACAAAACAGATGTAGAATATGAAGTTAAACCTTCCAAGTTCAAATGGAAAGGAAAGAAATAGAGGGGGGAAAAGAAACAAAGAAGGGGAATTGTTGCAACTATAATAAAAGATGTACCTATTGTAGATGTCGATAGAGGCATCATGCTGTTTCCCTTTCCCTTCGTGTACACAAATAAGTGATCCTTATAATGGTCTCTTTCACATGAAGACCTCTGAACTGACATCTCAAGTAACCCCTGAATTTCTGATAGTTTCCGATCTGCCTCTGTAAAACACCATTTCTGGTTTCAAGATAGAGAAAGAAACAAGGTCAGAAGGGACGACAGTCTTATCACAGCAAATAATCAAGGCCTATTACATTAAAGTGACTAGTTAAAATTAATACATGATGCCAAAGAGACATGACAAACAAATCTGCCGAGTCTGCCAACCCCATAAAATGGTACCGCCGCAATGCCAGAAAATGTTCCTGCAAATCAAATCCTTCTTCAAGTAATTTAATGGTCAACTTGCTCACATACCAATATCTGTGATTGTTAAGGCATAGCTAGCATGATTTGATCTACTTCGAACTGGAGGAACTTGAACAGAAGAAACCATTTCTCAAGCACAAATATAATTCATGTAAAGAAAATTAAGGCAGAGAAGGAGGAATGCTTTCCACTGACAAGAAAAAGGGTTAAGAAGGGGGCAAAGGAGGTGATTAGAAGAACATGGTATTCATCCCAATAGAATCTTGTAGATTTCCTGCACCTCATTTTTCCAGGAGTGCTGACCAAACACTTAACCAAATCTAGATATGCAGACCAGCAATCCATGCCTTAAGCATTGAACAAATGCACTGCTTCTCTCAAAAGATAAGAACTTCCATCAGCCTCTGAATCTATTAATTATCCCCTTAGTAAGAAAGAGCAATTACTAAAACAGACATCACGTTGAGCTCCACAAAGTGCTTAAGAAGGGCCCCATGCTGGAAGGATGGTGTTGTGAGTTCTGAATCATCACAAGAGGCAGTAGAGGTTGTTACTTGAGATAAGTAGCAACTGGAAACTGACAACTAATTTCAAGGAGAAAAGTTGATAAAGTTCCAAGATTGATCCAGAATATCACAACGCCTTCCTCAAAACACAAGTAACCTTTCTAAAGCCATCTATTTCTAAAACTGAGATCGTAGAAATGAAAGAATTGAAAGACAAGAACTTATATTGGTGAAAAGATCCTTAGAGAAGAAAGATTTACAGTAGAAGGTGCTGCTTGATTTAATGCCCATATCCAGAATATCCGAAATGGCACAGAGACATCTTTCAAGATGCTCGCTTATGCACATCAGCTACAACTACTAGTTGTGTATTCCGGATTTTTTTTTTATTTATTAAAGGGTGCAAACTTTGTACAAGAGGCATGTACAAGATAAAAAATGCTCATCACCAAGATTGAGCTCTCATATGAAATCTACAAGAGCAGTATATTCTGGATTCAATAGTTGGAACAGGAAACAAAGGCAGCCTGAAGAAGACTCCAGTCCTACAAGCCAATAGCCTACAGTGGATAAAATCCAAGTAAAAATTTACCCACCAAAGATCATAATAGATTTTGATTTACTCCTGACTCAAACAAGAAAAAAAGAGAAAAAAGAATAGATCAACCATGACTTGGAAGTAATCAATATAACAAGCCTCCCTAATATGCAGAAATTGATCCCAACCATTTACCGGAAGACCACATTTAATTGTAACAGTGGACTGCAAAATACAAGTCCACTGGATACAACCAAAATACATGCCTGGCGACATAATCTTCCTGAACATTGCATTACCAATTACTTTATTTATCTCTCGATAGCTTGAAACTTGTAATAATCACTAATCAATCACGTTATTATTTTCATCTTTTTCACTCTTTGCTTAAACCCAACCATAGGAATTCTTCTGTAGCTTGTCAGTATTTTTTACTACCCCAAGAAAAACATGAAGACTGAATAGATTAGCAACAGGAACTAAGTGAAAGTAAAAGTGTGGAATGTCAAAGTTCTTCATAACATCCCAAACTCCAGATATAATCCCTAGTCATAATGTAAGTATGCCACATTTTGTTTCCACAATAAGTGTTGTGAGTAGTATTATACTTTTTTCAATGTTAATCAGAATTTCGTAAATTTTCAAGTTTAAAGCTGTCAATAAAGCAAATTTTTCTAAGAGTAGATTTAAGAGCATATTTTAGCAACTTACATGCTTACTATCTGCCCAAATTTCACTATTAATGTGATTGTTAGTGGATGCATTAGCATCAATGGAATTCCTTCTGTTCATACTTCAGTACACGAAACACTCTTTACAACTTTTTAATGCTGATAATTAGATTTATCAATTTATATCCAACTTTTATCAGAAAACATGAAAAACCAAATCAATTGGGAACTCTCAAATGCAACCCGACAATCCCAAATGTGTAAACCTCTATCTAAACTAAGTCTAATACTTTATCCCCTCTAATATATGAGAAATCATGTGTCTCGCTAGATATAGTATCCCTGTCCATCAAAGGACATCTCATCTACTATAAGGGCCTTGTACCCTTGTTCTTTTCTAGAAACGTTGAAGAAGTCGTAGGATTGCATGATACATGATCTCAACTGCACCACTTTAATTCAACTGCCACACTAGAATCACCTGTCAGCACAATAATAAAATATATTCCTCATAATTGTTTAGATTTTTACAATCTATAGTTTTCTTTCTTCTTTTTTTTTTTCTGTTTATCTAGTGCGGAGAGGGTATTACCTAGGATCAAAAACATCAAATTTTCTAATAAATTGTCTATATAATCATAAAAATCTCAACTGTAGGCACAACTACCCATTGATGAGAAACATCATCCTCAACCTCATCTTAACAAGGATCAAGCAAAGCCATTAAGTGGCCTAGACAATCACTAATCTAAGTATAAAAGCCATCTCACTTTGTTATTTACCTAATTTGAGTATTTGCATTAAGGTTTTGTCCTACTTTCAAAACCTACAGATTCATCATTCCAATATTGGCCTTTACTGCAAAGTGGCAAATATACCGAAAGCCCACGCATATAAATGTTCGCTAGTACATAATATACCTATGTAAATAGAGTAGAGTTCCAAAATGGTTGGCAGTCAGGATGTTTTAGCCTTTCTCACAGCACAATTCATGTTAAGCTGAAAAGGTCTACAGCATCTAAACCAGAAACTGATGAATGTGATTAATGCAATCTGGTCAAGTCATACATAGAAATCAGATGCCCCAGCAGAAATCAAAGTCTGAGTCAGGTATCATACCAAGAAGAGAACAACTTTGAAAAATAAATAAATATATAGAAAAAAAGGTAAATATGATTAATAAATTTTGGTTGCATCTAGAACACAGTAAAAAGGATACTGAAGCAAGATTTCTCATAAGAGGCATTTCTCAATAACGAAATCAAGTGGTATATCAAAAGTAGCTGCTAAACTCTTCCTGTTATCTCTAGCACTAGAGTTGACAGTATTATCTGAACGACTAAGCATACTTTGCCAACCACTTCCACCAGAGACATTTGCAAGAAGTACATCTTGCTTGTCATCCTTCGACTCCGAAGATAAATTAACATGAGAAAATTCAGTCTTACCAATCAAGATCTCATTACTATCGTAGCCTTCTTTGCCAGGGAAATTGATCGTACCACTTCCAGCAGAAGCATCAGAGCTCTTGAAAATTTTAAGATCAGTTCGAAATTGATCTCTGGGACCGGCAGCTAACTTCTCCACCTATTCCTTACAAGGGTCTTTTACAGATGAAAAATCAAAGCAAGAAAAACGTTCTCTAGGATATGAACTGCATCTCTCCTCAGGCTTGCTCATCAGGTCAATTTTGGTCAATATTGGGTCCATACTGAGAACATTGTGATGATATTTAAGCTTCAATGGTTGCAAAATAAATGAACTTGATGAAGCAAAACTCCTATTTGGAAGTTGATTACCATCGGTGGCTTCCTCTGTCAAAGAATTTTTATTGAGAATCATATTGCTCAAATATGACACGTCGTCCTTCAAAACTCCTGCATTTCTGTTGCTCACTTTCAACCCACATTCAGAAGGAAGTAAACTCACATAATGTCTATACCTTCTGTCATTTGGAAAAGGACTTTTTACAAGGCCACTCATCAGCCAACCTGTATCACACTGACTATCCATGTATTGGGTTTCAGACAACCCCGACCAATTAGGCTTCCCTGACTCAGGGCACAGAGAGTTATTGTTCAAATTTGTTTCTCTACGACAAGGATATACAGAATAGTCAAGTAGATCTGTTCTCCTGTAAATTTCACATGCACCACCTTCCATGGGGTTTAATATGTCACTTTTGGAAGGTTTCCGTGAAGAACTATCAATGGGAATACTTGAAAATAAGGTTAATGTGGATAAATATTTTTGTTCAGATGTAACCAAACTATTAGGTAGTTGAATTAATTGTGGGAACTCATTTGGTTCTTCAGAGCCATTTAAAGATGAACATTCAGACAATTCCAACTGATCCTCCACGTAAGAGAACTCATCTGTTGTGCTAGATGCCTCAGACTCCACAGTATCAACAGCCGTGAGAATCAGGAAATTTAACACAAAATCATGGAAGGAGAAGTGAGAAGCGTAGAAATAGTCTGAAACAGTGAAAGAAATAATTACAACAAAGTCAATGAATGGTAAGTTATTGTCAGCATCTGCTGATTTTGACAGAAAGGGTAAACTTCAAATGTGCATGTGAAACAAATATTACAAGCACCCAAAAATTGTGCACACAGAGAGAGAGAGAGAGAGAGAGAGAGAGAGAGAGCTTACACATCAAAATGTCTTCTACTGGTTGGAGGAGAAATGAAACTGTCACTCTTAGTGAAGGAAATTAGAATGTTTAGATTTCCTCCATTGTTATATACATAATTTGTTAGATTGCCCTGTGGAACTACCTGGGAGATATAAATTTTCACGCAAGAGATAAAAAGGCCACTAGGAAATCAGACATCTCCGGCTGAAGACTATGTTAGAAGGCAAAAAATATTATGATTGATAGACCATGAAACAGAGTTTTGTACTCATTTTACAACATAATGCAAAAACACCCAATCTTCAAACCTCCCATTTTGCACAAACTGTCCGACTTTAGGCCAAAATGGCATATCGTGACAAGAAAGTTTTGATAAGATAAAATTACAGGATTGGCAGTAACCTTATAATTGTAGAATGCATATTGCATTACAAATTTACAAATGAAACTCAGTCAGCAGCTTGCTTCTTCACAGCATTTCAGACTGGATATGTATAAAAGAATATTCTCGAATAGTGAAAAATTTAGAGTTATACTAAAAAAGAGATTCTAGACTAAAAGTTGCACTAAGCATCACATATATAACAAAAAGACAATTACTTATTAAAAAAATATGACAAAAAGACAAGTTGACATCAATAGTAATATTCCCTGAAAAACAGAAGGTTTTCAGTAAGGTTTGACAAGTATAGCAAATTCATAGAAACCACATTCATTCGCAATATAATGGAAAGATAATTTTATGTCTTCATAAAATATTAGACTTTTCTGCTTTTATTCATTACAATAAGGGTCTCTTTAGAAACAATTCTAGGACTTGTGTGCATCAAAACTGAATTACTTCAGCATTATGAGCACATTATCTCTGAAAGATGGGAGGTTCTTGTAATTTCAAACTTTGCCTTTTTTTTTTAGGATAAGGACTTATTAAACAGCATCAAATGGGATGTCAACCGCATATCAAAATCGAAAAGAAAAACAAGAAAAAAAAAAAGTTAAAGACCTAAACAAAAATGTCCAATGTAAAACAGCCAAAAAGGCACTCTTTAACATATAAAGAGGTTCCTCTACTCCATTGCAAGTCTCACGTCTACTCTCCCACTAGTTAACATCAAACACAAAGGGACCAAAAGCCAAGCTTTCCTCCTCTTTTCCACTCTGACAAACAAACAAACCACCCAACCCCAACCCCAAAAAATAGAAAAGAAAAGAAAAAAGATCATCAGTGCATGAACTCCGTAACTCCTTTTGGGAATACCCATGACATCTCAAACATCACAAGAATCAACCTCCAAACTTCTCTAGGTACTTGACAATGAATGAGGAGATGAGACGACATCAATTAACTATAAAAAGTCACCTCCAAATCAAATTATTAATGGTGAGAATATTCTCATAGGCCACAATCCACATAAAAATAGCACACTTTTGAGAGAGCCCTAGAAGACCAAATCCCTTTCCAAGGAAATAAAGACTCTCCAATACCCATCAAAGCACCATAAAAAGACTTCAGCACAAAGTTCATTTTCTAGAGCTCACCCATCTCGTAGCATCCTGTTCCTCCCCATGCCCAGGCCCAGCATCTTATATGAAAGATCAAGAAAACCCATCAAAATGAAACCTCCCAATACAACAAATTCCGTCTAAGCTAGGTATCCCCAGGAACTTGGTGGTCATCTCTTCACAAATAATCCACCATTGATACCTCAATAGCCACCACAATCCCAAAATTGCATAGAGAGCCCCTCAGATAAACTCTTCCACTGATGTTGTCAAAATTTAAACCCCCTGCCTCTCTAGAAAATAAAATAAAACAAAATAAAAGTCAACCTAGCAACACAACCCAAAACCTTGGGAATAACCTTTCAAAGCTATCTATCATAAGACATTGAACTGTGCAATCAATTGAAGTATTGCAGACGGAACATAATAAAATATTCCATAAGGGCAGAATTACAACCTTATGCAAACAGAATACTTCCCAGTATAGTAGATTACCACAAAGTGTATTGGTAATTAACCTTTATCAAGCTGCGCAGGAACTTGCAGAGGCAAGCAATAGGAAAAAGGAGCTGCTTTCAGAAAATAACTGCATATTTTGCTATTAGTAATATAACAACCACAATAAACATGGAGGAATAATGGACTCTTATAATGCAAATACCTGTTGATATCTGATTTCTAACTTTGTTAAAGGAATGTCAAGTGTTTCCAGCTTCCTTTTGTAATAACTGCTCCTTACAAGTACCATGGCTTCTATGCTTCCTTTGTTAAAAGCGAATGGAGATGCACAAAATGAATAACCACTTGAGAAATCACTCCAGCAGGGAAGGATATAATCATAAGTATGACTCCTTGTGTTGACACGACCAGACAATTCAAGCAACTTCATTAGTACTTGAAGCTGCTGACCAGCTCTGAAAAGAGTAATTGAAAAATATTTCAGAAAACAGGGAACAGCAACTCCATCTCGCTCCTGAGGTGAAAAATTCCCAGATTGTGAGGCAAATCTGAGAGGTAAGCTAAAACTATGTTGCGCTGAAAACAGCCTCTGGATCCAAAGGTTCTAAACTACAAATGATAGCATTACCCTAATAGTTGCCAATGGGAAGTCATTAGCGCTTCGAGCTTCACCAGGAGAATAAGAGGGTGGATTTTCAATATATTCTACTACAAATTCTTTATAAGGATCACTAATCTTGGCTTTGTAAATCCATGATCTAATAAATTCATAATATGGTTCCCATGAACACAGATAGAGAAACTTGAAGAGACCACTGTGAACTGGATCAGCAACCTACAAAAAAAAAATGCCAAAAATACTGATAAGCAGAACCACAAAAGATTACAGGGAAAAGGAGTATCTATAGTTTCAAAAACTATGGGCATCATCTACAGTTTCTTAGCATTCAATACACATCTTCCACTGACATAATTTTCAATCACCAGAGGGAAAGTAATACCGATTCTTGAGGTCAAGAATGTTACAACAGCAGCACCACCATGCAACACATACCAATACTTAATATTTGTCTTTTTACTTTTTTAAAAGAAGGAAAGGTAAGTCACAGCTTCTTGGCTGACAAAATGTGTCCCCTCTAAGTGGGACAACACTAAAAGTGCATCAATTTTGTTAACTTAGTTTGTGTTATTGCCTATTGAAGTCTGACTTCCAAAACGTTCATCGATTTTGTTAACTTAGTGTTGTCCCACCACTAACAGTTCATCGATTTTGTTACTTAGTTTGTGTTATTGCCTATTGAAGTCTGCCTTCTTTTAGGAAGGTGAAGATTTTAGCAAACATGTAGTTTAAGAGAAGGCCAGCAATGAAAACAAGCAATAACAAGTTGAGATGGACATTTTAACCTAGAATTATTGATTGAAGTATCAATAGTTGATAAAGTGGAGGATACAGACAAAGAGTTTGAAACTATGATGAGAGTTGCTGACCCTCAGTTGTGTAAACAAAGAAGTGAGCAGATCTCCACCTATTGGGAAGTTATGAAACTCTAAGTTAGCTTTAGCAATTAAATATTCAAAAGATGATACTGGAAAGCAAAGAGCTATATCGTGTATATTGCGTATATTTCCAAGAACTTCAATCTGAGTTCTCAATTCCTTTGTGTGCAGGTAAACCTCCAACAGAGTAACTTCGGAATGCACTAAGCTGGTGAGACAGCCTACTCCAAAACAAGAGCTTGAAGACACATCAACAGTCTTTGATGAACGTCTAAAACCCACCGATGCATATAATGTATCCACTGCATGTATGAAACCTTCTAAAACCTTTCCCACCACAACCGAGAAGGCCTGATTAACAAGACTATACGGAGGGTGCTCTCCCCTCTGGCCTTCATGATTGTTATGGTTTTCCTCTGCTTCTGAATTTGCAAGTTTATTGCAGCTCAAACTTTCATCCAAATTAGGCTTTGTAAAATGATCCAGAAATTTATGGAGGAGAAAGACTACACAACCCGAGCGACCTATGGATATGAGTATCTGTCCCAAAGCAATAGTGCTTGACGACTGGTTCCACAAACTGGGAGTTCGATGGAAGGTTCTGTCAGCTGGATCAGAATAGAAAGCTGCACAAAGCTTTTCAATAGTTATAAGAGCTGATTCTACACCTTGCAGTGCATTCATTGCCAACCTCACCAAACTTGCCTCCTGCAACCAATAAAAAAATGTATATTTACAACCCTGACAAGAATATTAACAATCTTAGCTTCAGCAGTACCTAAGTGCGAGAAAAGCTATAATGTGACATGAAAAGAATGGACTACCAAAAAGAAATAACCAAAGACATGATGGAAACAATAAAGTAGAGGGAAAACCAATTGAGGAGAAGATGAAAGAAAGTCATTTAAAATGTTTTTGTCATGTGTAATGGCGGTGCATGAATTTGGTCCTTACAGTACTAGTAATTGCTAAAACAATGTGGACTAAACCATGTGAAGAGTCATGACTAGCTATATTTTACAAAAACAAATAGCTGAAGATAGAGCAAAATGACATAAATGCCAAATTTTTGTAGCCGACACTTCGGTCATTGCGTCTACTTAGGGCCTATTTCATAGTCCCAAATTTTTGAATTGGCTACTTTAGAGTGAGCCCGTTTACAATTAGACAACTAGATATGTTTGGGATGTAAAATGAATCATCCCCAAAATCTATTATTTCTTTGCGAAAAGTTAAATTTGATTGTTTCTTTCAAAACATACAATTACATAATCTAAAGTTATGAGATTAATGATATGTCCTATTTGGCACCTACAAAATATCTGATCTAAGTTCTAACCCATCTACAAATTCAGTCAAAAAGAGCAATCTAAAAAGTAAGCCGTATCATGCAACCAAACAGGCCTTTCTAGTCATATTTCACACACATTTGATGGCCTATAAGCTGACAAGGGTTAAAAGAGGTGGTTAATTGCTCAAAAACCTAGAATTCAGAAGGAAAAAAAATGAAAAATCGAAGCCTAACTACAATGTCCTCAACAGAATAGTCTAGTGAAGAAAATTAGTAAAACCCAACACCAACTGGTAATTTAACTACATTTCTAGGTTTTACACTTACATACAAACACACATGTACGTATATACTTGTGTATAGCAATAAATACATATAGACGAGCTGCATCTATAGAGAAACATCAAATGAACTTATTCGTGAAAAAATTGAAGCAAAATAGTCGAGTAATTCGGCTTACTGAGACAATGGGATTGTCGTAGAGAGGTGGAGAGAGAGAAGATTGAGAGGTTGAAGTGTTGGAATAAGAGAGTCCACCCTCGGAAGGGATGGATTCCCAGTCTCGGTGGAAGCCATGGATCTTCCAGCTTCAGGTTCTCGAACAGAGACGCAAAGTTCGTATCAACCGCCATTGGACGATTGATGATATTTTTCGAATTGTTTTCGCATTTTGGAACCAAGACTTAACAAAGTCTCATTTGATCTAAAATCTGAAACTCTCTAAAAACAGCACAAAGATCACAGATTTTTTAGATGACTTTCCCAAAACTACAACACAATAACATGAACAACTGGTCAATATAAAAAATTATATATGAGTACCTTGATCATGTCAATGGGTTGGATGTCACGGGTAGCGAGTATGCCAGAGATTCCGCCATTGATGAACGGCTTCACGGTGGGCCATACACAGTAGATTTTGGCTTTTCTCCTCTCCCATTCCTTCCTGCTAAGAGTCAGTCCCCAAAATTGAACTAACAGAAAGGGAGAGAGAGAGAGAGAGAGAGAGAAGAAGAAGAAAGCCTTCGTTAACGCAGGAGGGGTGCAAAGAGACTACATTGAAGAGAAGGCTGTACGTGAAGCAACACATACATACAGAAACCCAATATCAATTTTAAAAAAATAAAAATACAAACAACACCCTGTACGAATATGAAAGGCGCGTACTCACGACTTCTATTTACGTGGCTAATTTTATATTCTCAAATTTAGTTAAATTATATTAAAATTATTATTCTATTTTTTGTGATAAATTTTAACAAGCAAGTTTTATTAAATTTTAAGTGTTTGTTATTTATAATAATATAAATTATACATATTTTTATAGTTAGTTATGTAACCCTAGATTTTCACAAAATTACAAACTAAGTACGTCAATTAGGGATGATAATAGATCGAGAACAAGTGAAGATCTGATCAAATTTATCCTGTTTGGGGTGAGTATAAAGAATACAAAATAGGAATGGAGAGAAGGATAGAAGTTAAGATAAAAATTCATTCGGAAATAGAGGTGGGGATGAACTAAGTTTTTTTCCCACCCCGATTCCCCCGCTTTTAGAATTTTTTTATTCTTTATATAGGCTACTTTTAGCTTTTTATTGTTGTAATAGTCATACAAGTATTTATGTTTTTTATCAAATTATGTATCTACTACATTTGAAATGTATTCTAGTGTTTGGTGTGCTAGTGATACAATCATTAATCTTTGTAGTGATTAGTGTCCAACTCATGTTCAATAATTTTTTAATTTCTTATTTTAAACTTTAGTTTCTTTTGACAGTACAATAACATCATTTTAATATATATGCAACCCAAAATGTTATTAATATTCCCATATTGTAGTTCTTTTTTTGTATTGTGTTGTTTGTTTCTTTTGTACATGTGGGCCCAATAAAGAACCAAGCCCAAGACAGAATAACGACTAACCCATGGAAGTCGACCCAGGATTGCCGACCTAGCGATCCGGGCTTGTGCCAACCTTGGGCAACTTCCTAATGGGGCTGTGTAAGCACTCCATTTTTGCCCACTCGGCAATCTCTGGCCCGACCGGATTCGGTTTCCAACATCACAACACATGCAAGCTCAAGACAAGCTTTTCAATCTCTAATCCAGTCAACTGGTCGCTTCTTGGGTCCACAAGGATCCGATGGAGCCTTAAGCACCATTATTCCAGGCAGTTTTCCGGACTAGGCGGTCCCGGAAACCAACGCCATCCAGGTAGCTTCCTAGGATCGGGCGATCTCGAGGACTAACACATCATCAAAACTTCCAGACGGTTCACTTCTGGCGCCTGCTACCCTGCCAATGTAGAATGTCCGTCATTCGGTAGTTCTCCGAGACCAGGCGTTCTCGGAGACCAACACCACCCTTCCAGGTAACTTTCTGAGAACCGGCGTTCTTAAGAACCAACACCACCCTACAGGTAGCTCTCTAAGAACGAGCGTTCTTGGAGACCAACACCGCACAGGTAGTTTTTCGAGACCGGGCGGTCTCGGGAACCAACACCTAGGTCAACACCGGCGCCTGGAAGCCCGACTCGGTGAAAAATGACCAAATCTGCCCCTTAGGCCTCCAGGCACATTTTGGGAAAGTTCAAAATCCCTCAAAACGATAAGTCCATCCTTCCATAATGTTGTCAAACCTTCGGGTGTCCCCCACACGCCGTTTGGTCCAAATCCGGTCCTATTCCGGCTCACTCTGGTCAAAATGACCATTTTGTCCCTAAACGACTCAGCACGGCACAAATCCCTCTGAAGGGCAACAAACTCCCTCAAAACCATCCCTAAACAGCCTTACATGCCTAACATAATATACCAGACCATTCTTGACCATTTCCAACTAACTCCGGTCAAAATGACCGTTTTGCCCCTGGGGGCCAAAAGCACCCCGAAATAGCACTAGCCTTGGGGTTTCGGGCAAAGGATTTCACCGCACGCCTTTGTTTAACCCAAAGAACACCCTACGACACTAAACTCACGCGACTCGATAAAAGTTCCCTGGAGCGTCTCACAGACGCTCCGCTTAAATTGTCTTTTCTCCCGATTCCTTGATCATATCGCCTCGTCAACTGACTTGAGAAACGCGTAAATCAGGGAATTCTCGAAAGCTCGTCCATAGATCTTTCCACCGATACGGTTCGATCGAATAGATCACTTCCCGAAGCCCTCCATCGTACGGTGCGAAAACTATAACTTTCAACAAACCCTAGAGCGTCTCGCAGACGCTCCGCCAAGGTCGACTTTTTCTCCGATTCCCTAATCAAAACGCATCGTCAAAACGACTTGAGAAATGCGTAAATTTAGGAATTCCAGAAAGTATTTTCATAGCACTTTCCATCGGTACGGTCCGATCGAATAGATCGCTTCTCGAGGGCCTCGATCGCACGAAACGAAAACAGCCACTTTCAAACACACATGGAGCATATCACAGACGCTCCACAAAAGTGTCCTTTTTGGCACGCTTCCCAAGACGATATCCCACGCTTCTGAACATAATTCAAACTCTTCGAAAACATGAAAGTTCATCGGATGCACTAGGAGAACATTCCCAGTGCGACCGATTCCCCCGGAACCTTCCCAGTTGGCCCAATTATCGAGGCAAAGTTTGGGCGAATCTTCCCGGTGATGGAGCGTATGCTATATGCGCTCAAATTTTGTTCAGATCCACCGACTTTCGATCAACGGTCGAGATTTAATCAATACATAGGGTGCCACGTGTTATTATGGCAATGGAACAGTACCTACGCATGTCCTACATGCGCACGGCCAAAGTTTGGCCATGCGCATGTAGCACATGCGCATGGTCTGTTCCAGAATGCCTATAAATAGAGGCCTCCCCCCTTGCATATTCCAGGTCCGAAATTGATACGAAACTCTGCTGAAATCACTCCAGAAACTCGAAACTCTACATATATTCCTCCCCTCCAACACTTAGGCTAGATTCTACCCCTCCTAAGCCTATACACTCTATATATAAGGCCTCATACACACTTATACACTCCATTCCAGCCCCTTAAGCCCTCTTGAAGTCATTCAAGCTCCAATCAAGACATCCATTGAAGATTACAAGAGTGTTGAAGGCAAAAGGTGGTATCCCTTTTACATTTGTGCTCTCCCCCACTCTTCTCTTCTCCCTCCTAGCCTACTTAGGCTATTCTCTATTTTAATCCCTATCTTCAACCCCCCTTTCTTGCATGCTTGAGCCAAGAGGGCCCTAGATCATGCGTAGAGGAAAGCAAGTGAGAGCCACCGTGTGGGGGGGCCTCTTACTAGCCTACTTTAAGATGGTATGGCCTAAGAGCCCCTTGTTTATGTGGTGTAGCCTAAAAGCCTTGTATGTAATCATGACCCCTTGCATATCACTATTTTGATCATGTTTTGCATGCTTGGCTTCATTTTATGCTTATTGTCATGCTCTACAATGCTTACATTGCTCTTATTTTCATGCCATTTACAAGCTCTATATTTCTTTCAAAAATTGTTTCAAGAGTTGGCCCCTTGAGGTGTAGGATGGGATTTTAGGAATTATGCTTTAGAAGACCTCCTACTAATCCCCTAACTTCCATTTTAGTGTCATGACATTTTAATTTGTATAAAGGTTGCTTTCTAATTCTCTAATTTTCAAGATTTCCATTCTTTTAAGTGTAGTGGTTGGAATGGCCCCCATGGAACCCTCTCTTGGGGTCTCTCTTTTATTTGGCCATATAAACCCTCTCTTGATGGAATGGTTCCTTTGAAAAGTGGTTTTCAAAATCCTTCTCCAAAGATGATTTCAAAAATGCATGTTCTCCATCTTTGCATCAAAAATGATCTTCCAAAAGTTACCATCATTATGTTGATTTTTGACCCCTTATACTCTTGTCAAGATAATGGTTATAATGGCCATAAGGGAACCTTTTTTGGAATGGTCTTCAATCACCGTCCATATAAACCATACTTTTGGCTATAGTCAAAATTTTCATGGAAATGATCTTCAAAAGGGTTGTTCACCAAAGTCCCTTACATAGCATGTTTTGTCCTTCAAAAATGCATTAAACCAATTTTCAAAACCAACTTCAAATCCAACCCTAGGTTAACTTGACCCTAGTTACCAAACCCTAGGTTAACTTGACCCTAGTTGCCTCACCCTAGGTTAACTTGACCCTAGTTGCCTCACTCTAGGTTAACTTGACCCTAGTTATCTAACCCTAGGTTAACTTGACCCTGGTTACCCAACCCTAGGTTAACTTGACCCTAGTTACCCAACCCTAGGTTAACTTGACCCTAGTTCACTCACCTTAGGTTAACTTAACCCTAGTTAGTTAACCCTTAGTCTTTTTAACCCTAGGTTAACCTAACCCGAGTTAGTTAACCTTAGGTTCCCCCCTAACCCTAGGCTAACCCAACCTAGGTTAATACACTTCAAGGTTCCAACTCTTGAACCCTCTTTTCAAATGATCATTCAAACTTTCAAATTATCCTCATAACCTATTCCTCCAAAACCTCCTACCCCATGACTTCAATAACTCAACTCCATAAACTCTTCCAATGTTCTTACATTCCCTCTTCAAAACTTTTCCAAAAGTGTTTTCAAGGAGTCACAAGCCTAAGGTATCTCTAGCCCCCTCATGGTTAGGGATTCCAAGGATAAGTGACAAATCAAGAACAACTTCTAAGGTTGTCCATAATAGGATTCCAAACACTTAGCCATTTTCCAAAACCATTTTCAAAACAAGACTTCAAAAATACCTTCAAGTTCTCTTGAGTCATGCCAAAGCATTTTTCCAAAACTCCCTTAGTGTCAATCCAAAAGCATTTTCAAAACACTTCACTTCCAATTTCAAGTAAAAACTTCCAAGACCACAAAGAGTCTTAAACTTCTAAAGACCTCAAAGTGTCTTAAACTTTTCCAAAAACCTCAAAGTGTCTTAAACTTTTCCAAAGACCTCAAAGTGTCTTAAACTCTTTCAAAGACCCAAAGTGTCTTCAAACCTTCCAAAGGCCCTAATGCGCCTATTATCCATCAGGCACTTACCCGAAATACGAATGACCTGATTCTCACCAAATGAGATATGTAGGCAATCTAAAATGGTGCAGTCATAACATTTATTTCACCCCCAATCCCTTTCTCAAAAATTCCAATCAATTCAAAGTTTCTATTTCAAGCTCTTTCAAATCCTCCATTATTTTCAAACCTTTTTCAAAAACTTGCATCATCCATCCGAAAAGTGATGACTAAACCCCGTTTTTTCTAAAAGTGGATATTAAGTGGACAATGGTAACCGGTTATTCTAGTGAGTGAACAAAGGGTAATTAGACATGTAGGTACCGAAAAGGCGGGGTAGGGTGATGATCTTAGGATATCTTCCCTACACGTAACCAACCCCCGAATTTTAGATTTCTGTTTTCGAAAGACCAAAATGGAGTTATTTTCAAAAAGAGCTTAAACATTGCAAAAGGTTGCCAAACAACTTATTTTCCTAAAAACCCTCTCTTGAGGGAGTTTTCAAAAACTCTAAGTTTAATCTTCGAATTAACGCTTAGTTTTAGGTGCCCTAACTCACCTTTATCAAGTTAGGTGGCAACTCCTATTTTTCTAAAAAGCCCTTAGTCAAATCAATTCTCAAACCTAGTCGCACTTGTCCTTTCAGGAGGACGAGTTCTAGTGACAGAGTTCCGTGCTTTAGGGTCTCTGAGCTGAAAGGACCTTGGACACCCCAAAAATCGGGGCGCGACAGGCTGGTTGATCGCTCAAAAAACGTGTGATGTAAACTACAAGTATATGGTCGCAATGTAGTAATAATTTTTTGGATAAGTACGAGGTCGAACCCACAGGGAATTATTTTGAAAAGTTGTAAGAACTTACGTAATTTGAGATCTAATGGAAAAACACACTCAATGAAAAGAAAAAAAAAATCTGATTTGGGTTTGAAAAAAGTTTTGATTAACTAACTAAACTTAATTTTAAAGTAATAGAAAAAGGTATTGGCAAGGATTGCTTCAATTGTCAGGAATTTGTGCTATCGATCTCAATTTTATAACTCAACTCATCAACTACAAGAGTGTTGATGAACTGGAGGATTTTGCAGTGAAAACAGTTTAGAATTCTTCTTAAATTCACGAGAATCCGTAATCAATTTTGTTTTCAAAAAGTTTTTATCGAGGATTCAAGCAATCGATATTCTAAGACTTAATTTGTGTATACCGACTCAAGAATTTGATAAAAAATACTTGATTTCAAAAGTTGAATCTCAACCACAAAAAGAATTGAAAAGAAGGATTAAAACATTAAAGTTCGTGTTTACCAGGATCAAATCACCCAAAAACCCTTCAATCTTTGCTCTCCCGTGCCAAGAGATGCTTAGCTACTTGAAAACATTGAAAAAAGTTTAAAATCTTGAATATATATGAAGAACTTGAAGAATCTTAAAGTTTAAATATGAAGAACTAGAAATCTTGAACTTTGAATCACAAAAACTTGAATTGAATTGAAATCAGTTGATTTTAATTACAAGTGTATGAAAACCTAGCTATTCTACCTCTAAATCTACTCCTAGAACCCTAAAATAATGTTTAGAATGGATGCCCCCCAAATTAGGGTTACAAAGACCTTTAAATAGGGTTAGAAAACTAAAGAAGAGTCAAAAATCACGGGCCCAGGCCATTGGAACCCTTCCTAGGTCGTTGGAACGGCTGGACCAGCTCCTCTGATCGTTGGAACGGCCAAACTGGTCGTTGAAACAGCCTGCAGCGAACCAAATTTTTGTTACTCCATTTTGACCACCTTAGAGTCTGAATTAGCCAATGCGCATTAGAGGCAAGGTTATAGATCTTGAAATCTTCTTTTTAATGCCATAAAAATTAGCTCAATCGGATGTTGGAGTAAAATGTTATGGCCAAAATACTGAGACAATATCGGCTTCCATTTTTCGGTTTGATGGCTGCGCATCCGCCTCAACCATTCTTGCTTCCTTTTCACCCTTTAGCTCCCCTAACCTACAAAACCAAAAAAACACACTATCACACAAAAAATTATCTAAATTAGAGCAATTAACAATGCACTAAGTCTAACAAAATATGAATTAAAGGCTTGTAATTACACTTTTAAAGTGGAATCGCACCCCCCAACTTGCCTTTTGCTAGTCCTTAGCAAAACTGCTAAAACCACAAGATAATCTCCAATTTTATAGAAGTCACGAATGCATTTAGCATATGCATCGGGCCTTTAAACCCCTAGGTTACCCCTAGTGGATGAATTTAATCTCGTCAGAGCTTCTAATGATAACACCCACAAACATCTATCTATGTCATGTTAATATGATATCAAAGACACATGAAACATGTATTAACCTCTTTCAAGAGAACTCTCAATCCTCCTAGCTCATGAATCATCAAAAAGTAAAGGCATGAAGAATCGAAAAAATAAAATACATTGAAGTGTACTACCGATGGCATATGACTCTAATGTCTCGTAACTCGTACAATTATGTCTTTTATGCTTCAATCCAAGTCTTACGAGGCACACACTCAACTTTGAACAGGAACACATATGGTCTCTCATTTGAATACTCATCATAAGAGTAAATGTATAAGACATGCAAAAAGAGCAATTCCAGTCATAAAAAACTGTTAAAACATAAGTGTATCGACTTGGCATAACTTCATGAAAGAACATTCATGGTTTAAATAACAACTAGAGAATTGACATATGATGACTTATACTCAAAATAATTGATAACTCATACAATTCTAGATACGCTAAGGTCATGTGAAAGAAAAGCCAAGAATAGGAAGAGAAGAAGAGATAATAGAACTCAACATATGCATTACGTACTACACATGATGATTAATAAACATGCACTTCCAGTTTCCCAAATTTTCAACAATATTGGACTTTTTAACTTCCTTCACTTCTTTATTGCTTTCTTTTCTTTCTTAAATTTTCTTTTTCATCCCTTTTTTCCTCTTTTCTTTTCTTTTCTGTTTTCAACTCCATATAACTTTAAATTCACAAATATATAAGCAATGCACCAACTCCAGAATTTAGCATTGACAAACTTCTAAGCTTATGTGTACACGAGTATCGAGAGAAAAAAATAAACAAGAACAGCTCGAAAGGACTCAAATGGCTTCAATCTAATATCCGAAGAACATCAAGTCAAAACTTCAAAAGAGTATAAAAGTCAATAACTCCAACTACTACTCAACACGCAAATCGAAATCAAGCATAATGAAGCTATTCAATGAATGAAAAATCAATAATATAACCTTGAGTAAATGTAAATCACTCTAAAAGACGATCATTAGGCTCTAAACTCACAATGTATAATCTCCACCTTATAAGGATATGCATGCGCAAAAGAGAAATGTAAGATGTCATATAGCATGCTAGTGCACAACGATGTAAGCTCTCTCTTATAATGGATTTATGACAAAAAATTGCGATGCATCACAACACCAAGTTGAATCAATCATTAACTCAAACTTAGTTTAATGCATAAAACAAAGTACATCATCATCTTGCTTGCAATGACATGAATATAGCTATGGTTCCTCAATATGATACTCAACACATCCACAATCGATAAGCAAGAAAAGAATATGAAAAAGTGTGAGAAATACAAACCATAGAATCGAACCATATGATACTCAAACTTTTACTGAAGAACTCCAAGTGTTTGAAAGAATACTCAATCAATGATCCAACACTTGTGAGTACTCAACAAAGCATAACAAGATTTGATGTATAACAAAACTTGAAACTTTTTTTTCAATTTTTCTATTTTCTGATTTTTTTTATAAAGAAAGAAACACAAAACACAAAACCAACCAAAAAAAGAACTAGTTTCCCCCCCAACTAAAAGGAGGCAATATTCTCAATGTAAGAAACAAAGAAGAACAATCATGAAAACATGTAAAGAGAGATGGGAAACTGGGCGGGACAACACCCTCCCCCTAACTAGGGAGAAACTCTAAAAACAAAACAAACCTAGAAACTAAAAAACTAACCTAACTAATGTGCACTAACATGGATAAGCTACACTTAACCCGGTTCTAGATTAAAATATGGAGTGCATGGCTCTAGATGTATGCAATGAGATGCCCGCACCCCTTTACTCGTGATATGGCTCAACTCAACTTCATGGTCACAACTCAAAGGTTTCTCAACACAACTTCTCTTAAGACAATCTTGCACTACGTTCACTTCCCTTACGTCATCACCCTCACCCAATGGTTTACCCATATTGAATATATTCAATTATGCGGTCATGTTTTCAAAAGAAATTTTAAGCACATACAATTGATCAAAGTATTAAAAGTAGCAAGGAATGGTCAACCTAGAATGACCAGAGTTGACTTATGAGCACTAGAGCTCACCATAGGTTCGACGTTAATCATAATGAAATCAACGGGAAAGTAAAACTTGTCTACTTGTATAAGCACATCCTCCATCACACCTTTACGAACCCGTATAGACCTATCTGCCAACTATAAGGCAAGGTAATTCCGGTAGGACACAGTTCGCCCAACCCTAGTTGTTGATAAACAAAATATAGAAACAAGTTCACACTCGCCCCCAAGTCAAGTAAAGCTTAGTCTATGCGATGATTACCTATTATATAAGAAATAGTAGGACAACTTGGGTCCTTATACTTTGGTGGGGTATTAAATTGCAATATTGGACTAGCTTCATTAGCTAAGAATGATTTTTCTTTCACATTCAATTTCTCCTTAATAGTACACAAGTCTTTCAAAAACCTGGCATAAGAAAGAATCTGTTTAATAGCATCAAGTAGAGGTATATTGATTTTAACTTGCTTAAACATCTTATAGATTTCAAAATGATACAATTCATGTTTCGATTTAGTCTATCTATGAGGAAAAGGTGCATGTGCAAGAACTTCTAAATCATTCTCTTTTGTCTTCTCTATCTCTTTCTCTTCATTCCCTATTCTCTCAGTCTCTCTCTCTTCCTCCCTAGCTTCCTTTTTTTTCATTCACCTTAGGAGACTTTCCCGTCGACTTAAGAATTTTTGGAAGGGTTGAATTTGTCTATTTGTTTTCCACTCCTTAAGGTGGTGATGGACTCTACATGCTCATGTTTAGGAAAGAGATTGGCAATAGTTTAAATCATGTTCACTCGACGAGGGATTAGGTTCTGGTTGTGCAGGAAATCTACCATTCTCTTGTATAGACAAAGATTGAGTCAAGAGAGTCATGTGACCCTTGATCTTCTCTAGAGTTTTACCATGATGTTCAAGTGCTCTATCAACTCTAGCATTGACACTCTTGACTTTGTATGAAGTGATTAAAGGTGTTCTCAAGTGACCTTTTATTTGGTTGTTGGTAGGGTGGATGGGCTTGGAATGATTGCATTGGTGGTGATTGGTATTGAGGAGGTGTAGGAGCTTGATATGGTAGAGGGACAACAGTTCCCTCACTCTTCCAACCAAAATTAGGGTGATTGTGCCACCCCGGATTATAGGTTGGAGCATATGGATTGCCAACTCCTTGGTTTGACACAGGTTTATAAGAATTGATAGCATTAGCTTGACTGTGCGTAACCTCTCTCAAAGCAGGTATAGAAGGACACGCGTCGGTCCTATAATCTCTCCTATCATACACCATGCACATGACCTTATTAACCGGCTCAATAGACACTAAATTGGCTTGGTTTATCTCTAGTGCTTCTAGTTTTCTAGTGAGTGTGGTGAGTTTTGAATTGACATCATCGACCTCTCTTAATGTGAATTTCCCACACCCTTGGGCAATGGACTTGAACTTTGGGTTTTGAGTCCTAATCGTGTCCCAATCTCGTGCATTATCAGCTAAAAAGTCAAAGAAGTCAAAGGCCTCCTCCATTGTTTTCAAGTAAAACTCGCCATTGCACATGGTCTTTACAAATCTTTTCAAATGTGGTGTAAGAGAGGAGTAGAAGATACTAATTACTCTCCATGACTCTAAACCATGATGTGGGTATGAATTAAGCATCTCCTTATATCTCTCCCAACATTGATAAATAGTTTCATGTAGATTAGGGCAAAATTGGGAGATTTGGTGATGAATCGCCTCAGTTTTATGCTAGGAGAAGAACTTTTTCAAAAATTTAGCTTGTAGGACAACCTGTGAAGGTATAAATCTAGGTCTTAGGTTGTTAAGCCATATCTTAGCCTTATCTTGCAATAAAAATGGGAAGAGACGGAGACGAAGAGTCTCCTTCGTGCAAGTATTATCAAAGAATATGATGCACATCTCTTCAAAGTCTTTAAGATGTTAGTAGGGCTTATCGGAATCTAGAACACGGAACTTAGGGATCATTTGAGCGATCCCCGGTTTGAAGTGTAGAGGGGGCAGCTGTGGTGGTAGAATGATGCATGCTGGCGTGGACTGTCTAGATTGATTCAATTAGTCTTTAAGGGACCTAGGCGGTGGTGGTTGGTTGTTGGCCACAACTTGAGCATTAGCCGCAGCCTGTAGGTCAATGATGGGTGGATTGACTTCGTTGAGATTGGGCATCTCTTCAAAGTCGGTCAACAGTGAGCGATTTATGAATAGAGATTGTGTGTGAATGTCTACATGTTGCAATCTACGACCAGGGCCTCGTAGCCAAAATGACATGCAAATGGACAATGTAACAAATAGTTTAGGCGTCAAGCCTTAGCACACCATATGCAATTCTTCTGAACCTCCAATCTCTACAAAATAAAACCACGAATAAGCAAATAGCATCGAAACCTATCTGCCTCTAGAAACCTACCCAGCTAGCAAGAAAAATGAAGAAAAACAAAAACACACAATCCTAGATAGAAAAAAAATCAAAAAGAAAAATAACATCTAAGATGCTCACAAAGATGAAATCCTAAACTAAGAGTGGAACGAAGTTACCGAACGTGAGCAGTTGGCGACTTCGATGTTGTTGTTGAATGCGAATTCCGCTTGTCTTCAATTGCCCGAACTCTTACGCCTTTTTGCTTTAGTTCTCGGCAATGGCACCAAAACACTTGATCACTCAAAAAAAATGCAATGTAAATTACAAGTATACGGCTGCGATGTAGTAACAATTTTCTCGATAAGTACGAGGTCAACCCACAGGGAACTATTTTGAAAAGTTGTAAGAACTTACGTAAATCGAGATCTCACGGAAAAGCATGCTTAATGAAAAGAAAACAAAAATTTGATTTAGGTTTGAGAAAAGTTTTGATTAACTAACTAAACTAGAAAACTTGATTTTAAAGTAATAGAAAAAGGTCTTGCCAAGGATTACTTTGATTGTCAGGAATTTGTGCTATCGATCTTGATTTTATAACTCAACTTATCAACTTCAAGAGTGCTGATGAACCAGAGGATTTCGCGGTGAAAACAGTTTAGAATTCTTCTTAAATTCATGAGAATCCGTAATCAATTTTGTTTTCAATCAGTTTTTATCAGGGATTCAAGCAACCGATATCCCAACACTTAACTTGTGTATACCGGCTCAAGAATTTAATCAAAAAGACTTGATTTCAAAAATTGAATCTCCATAACACAAGAAGAACTGAAAAGAAGGATTAAAACATTGAAGTTCGTGTTTACCAGGATCAAATCGCCCAAAAACCCTTCAATCTTTGCTCTCCCGTGCCAAGAGATGCTTAGCTACTTGAAAACATTGAAGAAAGTTGAAAATCTTGAATATATATGAAGAACTTGAAGAATCTTGAAGTTTGAATATGAAGAACTAGAAATCTTGAACTTTGAATCACAAAAACTTGAGTTGAATTGAAATCAATTGATTCTAATAACAAGTGTATGAAAACCTAGCTATTCTGCCTCTAAATCTACTTCTAGAACCCTAAAATAATGTTTAGAATGCCCCCAAAATTAGGGTTACAAAGACCTTTAAATAGGGTTAGAAAACTAAAGGAGTCAAAAATCGTGGGCCCTGGCCGTTGGAATGCCTCCCAGGTCATTGGAACGGCTGGACCAGCTCCTCTGATCGTTGGAACGGCTTGCAACGAACTATATTTTTGTTGCTCCGTTTTAACCACTTTAGAGTTTGAATTAGCCAACGCACATTGAGGCAAAGTTGTAGATCTTGAAGTCGTCTTTTTAATGCCACAAAAATCAGTTCAATCGGATGTCGGAAGAAAATGTTATGGCCAAAATACCGAGACAGCATCGGCTTCTATTCTCTGGTTTGATGGCTGCGCATCTGCCTCAACCATTCTTGCTTCCTTTTCACCCTTTTAGCTCCCCTAACCTACAAAACCAAACAAAAACACTATCATACAAAAAATTATCTAAATTAGAGCAATTAACAATGAACTAAGTCTAACAAAATATAAATTAAAGGCTTGTAATTACACTTTTAAAGTGGAATCATTTGCCTAAGGAACTCTGGTCCAAAAATTATAAGGACTAATGGGTCTGGAAAATACAAATTTCTCTCCTAAATGGACTAGAACAAATAAAGGATAAGTCTGATATATTGTAAACTGACCTAAAAGAAAAGACTCCTAGAAGGAAATTAATTCTCACTTCCAAAGGGAACATGACATTCCAAAAACTATAAATATCTCATGTGCTAAAGAGGCAAGGTACGTTCATTCAAGTTCTAACTCTTAATACTATACTTCAATTCATTGTGATTAAGCTTGCTAACTTAATCATCGAATTGCCTTAGGCCCAAAAAGGGTCAACGTATTCTCATTGTCTTCTTCTCTTGTAGATAGTTCGTGCTCGTCAATTTGGTTTGTGCATTGAATCAGGCCTTCCTAAAAATCTCACTTACATTTGGTGCCATATCTAGGAAGGTTTACACAACGATGAGTACCAGCTTTCTCAGAAGAGGAGGCAAGCCCACTAGTAGGGAGATTAAAGATAGCCATAATGTTTGTAATCATGATGACACTTACTTGTCAAGTCATCGAGATGATTCAACACGGACTCCAGGAGATCGTCTGTTTAGATTAGAGATACGAGTCCTTAGTGATAATCATCAGGGAAAACAAGATGAACTACGGTGGGCTCCACAATATGTCAGAAATCTGAATCGCCGAAGGAGCTAGTGCATGAACTTAAAGCCCTCGCCTTCCAGCGGACGTCTGCCTAGTAATTTATCACCCCGAGTAGCCGAGCAAGAACTTCGGCAATGGGATGAAGAAATTGCCCACCTTAGATCACAGGCTGAAGCTATGAGGGAGGGGATTCCTAGAAGAGATGGGCGAGTTCCCGATAGATCTCCAGATCGGCGTAGAAGAAGGATGATAAATTCAAGAAGCACGAGCCTCCCTACCGCATGTTTGACTGTGAGCCACGCCTACAGTACTGGACACTACAAGGATAGACAGGAAGATCGGTAGCATAGGAGAAATCGGACACCCATAAAAGTATGATTTGAGGCAAAATAGGAAGTTATGTTTTTTTAGGAAAGAGAACTAGGGTTTCCTAATCATGATTTCTAGGGTTTGACTTGGACTCTAAGAAAAAGAGTTTTTGGAAAGTTGATCTTTTAAAGAGAGTTTCTAGGAAGAAAACTTGAAGAAAGTTTTTAGAAAGTGAAATTTTCAATAGAGCTTTTGGGAAGGAGTTTGAAAAGAGTTTTTGAAAAATAGATTTTTGAAAAGAGTTTTTGGAAAGGAGTTTAAAAAGCAATTTGGGAAGGAGTTTGGACATGGACTTTTGAAAACCTTTTTAATATCTCACTTCCCTAAAATGATTCTAACCATAAAGAGATTAGAACCATTCTAAGTTAGTGGTTTTGAAAACAACATGGATTTGAAATATGAACCAATATATTCCCGTTGAATATCGCACTTTCCTAAAACAACTCTAACCATAGAATGGTTAGAATCATCTTAAGATTGTGGTTTTAATGAACAACAATTTAGGGTTTACACCCAAAATATGGACCTTGATGGTCACAATGAATATAACATTTTCCTAAAACATTGCTAACCATGGAATGGCTAGAATCACTTTAAGATTGTGATTTTAAAAACAAGTTTTGAAAGAGAGATTTTGAATGCAAGTTTGAAAGATGATTTCATTGCAAGTTTTGAAAACCACTTTGAAAACAAGTTTTGAATGGATGTATGATATGCACAATGCAAGTAAGGTCATGAATATATAAGGTTAGGTTTCACCACATAATCAAAGGGGTCGAATCCACACGGTCTAAGGTTAAACTAGAAGAAAGCCCCCAACACGGTGACTTTCAATAGTCCTTCCTACGCATGAATCGAGGAGTCCCTTGATCAAGCATACAAGAAAGAGGGGTAGAAGATGGGGGATTAAAATAGAAGAAAATCCAAGTAGGTTAGGAGGAAGAAGAAAAAGGGGGAAAAACCTACAAACGTAAAGAGAGAGCTTACCTTATTTTCTTCTTATTTTACTTGCTTTATTTGCTTTGCTTTGCTTGATCTTTGAGAGCTTCCAAGTTGCAGCACTTAAGTTTTCAATAGAGGCTTTGAAGGCTTGTGTTTAAGTGTATGGAGGCTAGGGTTTGAAGAGACCAGAGACGCTAGGGTTTTAGAGAAACTTCGAGCTCTGTATTTTGAAAAGCAAAATTTTTGGATTAAGTTTGAGGAGCCCTTTCACGCAGAGGGAGACTCTGTTTTTATGGATACAAGACTAGCCTGGCGCCTATTACAGTGGCACTAATGCAAGGTTTCCACTAGTGCTAGGCCAATTTTTGGCTTGGCACCACTGCTGGTGGCACCAACCACTTAGAAAATTTTTTAAGGCGGCAAGAAACGTATCTTTCAACCCTTGATACGCAAGGAAAAATATTTGGGCGCCTGTATTAGTGACTATCATGTAATTTTTGGCTTGACTCCACTAGAAATGACTCTTGAAGGTTCGGGAATGTTTCGGGAGGAATGGTCTGGGAGGCCGAAAATGGGTAGAAACTCTTGAAATAGTATTCTGGAGGTAACGGACTTGAAAAACAAGGTTGGGATTGTCAAAGTGGTCAGTCGAGCCCTTAGGGGCAAAACGGTCTACTAGACCAAAAAACCACTAGAATAGACTTGGAATGACTCATGAGAGAACTTGAAGGTTTGAAACACTATTTAGAATGTTACGAGGGATTTCCGGTTTGATACCCAGAGTCGGTATGGTTGAAAAAGGCGACCGACCCACTAGGGGCAAAACAGTCATTTTGCACCAAACTTGCCGGAATAGACTCGAAATGTTCCAAAAAGGTGCTAGAAGATTGAGAATACAATTATAAGCATCCTTAAGAGGTAACCGGTTTGATACCCAGAGCCGGTGTGGTTCCTGGAGGCGCTTAGACTCCTAGGGGCAAAATGGTCATTTTGACCAAATGGTCTCGAAATTGGTCCGGAGCCGGCTGGAAGGCATTTGAACATACTAGATCATCTTTCAAACAATTTTGGAAGGATGGACTTACTACTCTGAGGACTTAGGTACTTTCTCGAGAAGCGTGTCGAAAAGGCCCAATGGGCAATTTGGTCATTTTTCATCGGAGTGGGCTAGTAGGCACTGGTGTTGACCCAGGTTTTGAGTGTTTCCATCACTCTGACGGTCTATGACAAGTTAGTTTCCAAAGGTATCTCCTCCTTTGGTAAACGTGTCATAGCCAAAAAGCGAGTTCGGTTCCGTGATATAGGAGTTTTGTTAGCAATTCCCAATGTCAACTTGTTTGCAAGTGTTTTCGCCACTCTGACAATGCGCATTCATTCCGGAGACTGCCTGATCTCGAGAAGTTACTAGGTGGACTTATCGTCTGAGGAATCAAATTTCTTAAAAGACGTGTCAAATAACGGACATTCTTCATTGGCGGACTAGCCGGCGCTAAAGGTGAACCGTTTTACCATATCAGGGACTTAGATTCTGTCCTGGTCGATGGGTTTGAAAGGACTTACCGTTTTGAAGAGTTTTCTCAAGAAATATGTCAGACTTGATGGACTTACTGCCTAAAGGACCAACTTTCTAGAAAGGGGTGACAGACTTGATCTGGATTGAAATTGAATTTGAGATTAAAATAGGGACTTACTGTCTCTAAGAAGGCGTGCCAACTGGAATAGGGTCGAGCACTGCCATAAAGGCAATTTGGTCGTTTTCCTTCTATTGGGCTCGCGAAGCGATTGATTAATTGGATTGAGTCTGTAAAATTAATTTGACTTGAATGTGCCTGTGTTAGTTTGAATGTGAGTTCGGTCGACCTAGAGATTACCGAGCGGGCAAAAATGGGGTGCTTACAATGTGCAATTTCATTAGCTTAAGCAAATTGTAACTCATGTTGATGTTGTGGAAAAGCACTAACAAGATTGACAATAGAAGCTAACTTTGTAAAGAATAGCTAGACAAAAATATCATTTTCAACAGTTGCAACTAATGCTAGCTGTAATCGATGGGCAAAACATTGTATATAATATGCATATGGACAATCTATAATAAATAAGGCTTGTAATCCATTCCATGCTCCACACATATTACTAGCACCATCATACCCTTTACTCCGCATATTTTCAATGTTAAGATTGTAATGAGCAAGAACGTTAGATATCTCTTTCTTTAAAGTTAAAGCAGTAGTGTTCGTAACATGCACAATCTCAAAAAACCGCTCACGTAAAAAACCATGATTATCAACAAATCTCAAAACTATAGCCATCTGCTCTCTATTAGCTGCATTTTTTGCTTTGTCAACCAAGATACAAAGTTTAGCATATCCAATTTCTTCACGAATTATATTTCTCACCTTGTTATCAAGAATATGCAAAATCTCCTTTTGAATCATTGGTGAAGTATACTTTTCATTTATAGGAGCTTTTTCTAAAATAACATCATTAATATCAACATTCAATTTTCCCACAAGCTTGATCATTGCAATTAACTTACCACAGTTATTAGAATTAGGAGATTCATCATGACCTCTAAAAGCACATGCTTGCAAACTCAGCCATCGAACACTCTCAATTGTTGTTCTATGGCGCAACCTATTCTTTTGAATTTCTTCTAAACTTTGTGCATTTATCATTTTGTCAATATGCCGAGCCACATTCTTTATACCCTTAGTAGATTTGATAGCATTGTTATATGGTGAATTAGGCCCTACTACGTGGTTCAAAAGGGCACATCTATTTCCATTACTAACCCTCTTCCAACTTTGAAACCCTTCAATAGTAAATGTGCGACGAGTCGATGTTTTTATTTTAAAAAGGAAGCATGAAAAACAGAATGCTGCATCCATTGAAGGGGAATACTCTAACCAAGGAAATTGTTTGAACCAAGGATATTGAAATTAACGATATTGTTTTCCCAATACCGATCATGGATACTCAGAAAGTTGAGGTTGATATGGCCCTACTTTGATATAAGCTCGTCTAATCTCATCCTGAGCATTAACTGGATGTTGCCATATAGGAGACGTGACCCTGGATCCCGCTCAAGAGATGTATCATCAAAGTCGATCCTTTGAAATTTAGGAGGAGGTTCCTCATTTGAAATTGAAGTATTAATATTGGAAGGAGATGACGTAGTACTTTTGATATATCAACTTTTGGTTTGTGTCGTGCCTCGATTTTTCACACCATCAAGATGATATGTGGGAAACACACGGTACTCTTTCGTTAAAACTCATTCTCCAAGAAGGACGAGTGCAACTAGGTTTGAATTGGAAATTGACTTGAATAAGGGCTTTTAGAAAAGGTTTGAAGTCGCCACCTAACTTTATTAAGATGAGTTACGTCACTTAAAACTAAATGCAATCCGAAGATTAAACTTAGGGTTTTTTAAAAGGTTTTGGAAAGCTTCCTCAAGAGAGTTGTTTTTTTTTTTTTGGGAGAAAACAGGTTGTTTAGTAACCTTTGAAAAGATTTAAGCCCTTTTTGAAAATGACTCCGGTTTTGGTCCTTCGAAAATAGTGATTCTAGGTTCGGAGGTTGGTTACGTATAGAGAAGATGCACTAGGCTATCACCCTATCCCGCCCTTACAGGACCTACATATCTTTTCACCCTAGGTTCACTCATTTAGAATCTTCAATTATCCAATGTCCAATTATATCCACTTTGAGAATTTTTAAAAAAAGGTTTGTGTCATCACTTTAGGGATGATATGCAAGTGCATGAAAAGAATTTAGAAAATTATTTTGAAAAAGGGGATTAAAATTTTGAAAAATGTTGTGACCACACCCATGAGGGTTGCCTACTTATCCCTTTATTGGGGAATCAGATTAGTCATAGTTCAGACTTGGGTTCCGATTGAAAATAATCACTTTGGGGTCTTGTTTGATTTGAAAAGACACTTTGGGGCCTTTGAAAAGCTTGATTTGAAAAGGGTTTAATTTGAACTTTGATTTAAAGATTTGAAATTAAAACTTTGGTTTGAGATCAACTTTGAAATAGAACTTAAACTTATTTATTTTGAAAAGTTTGAATTGAACTTTGAAATCATCTTAACTTGAATTAGAGTTTGAAAACCATTTTGATTTAGACTTAAACTTAGAAAAGAGTTGAAGTTTCCTAACTCAGGGTTAGGGGTGGAATTAGGTTTTTGGCCTCCTAGGACTTAGGTAATTTAGGGTTTACCATGCACTTGAAATATTTGATTTTAGAAAGCTTGATTTTAGAAAAGTTTTGAATTAGAAAGTTCTTTTTTAGGAAAGTTTTCATTTTAGGAAATATTTGAGTTTGGAAAGATTTGAATTAAGAAAAATGTTTAAATTAAGAAAGGTTTGAATTTGAAATTTGAAAAGTCGGGATTTGGAAAGATTTGATTTAAGAAACATTGAATTTGGAAAGTTGAGTTTGAAAAAGGTTTGACCTAGATTTGAAATAATTAAGGATTTGAATAATCCTAGGACCTAGAGTTTATGCAATGCATTTGAATTAGAAAGATTGGATTTCAATTGAAAAAGGAAAGTTTTGTTTTTGAAAAGTTTTGAAAAATGAAAGTTTGAAATTAGAAAATATTTTGAAATTATGAAAGATTTGATTTCTATTTTCTAAAGTAGAAGATTAGATTTTATTTCTAAAAATAAGATATTTGATTTGGTTTCCTATTTGGACAAGATTTGATTTGACTTGAAATTGAAAAACTTTAGCTTTGAAAATCTATCATTTTATGTGACTTTTGAATTAGGAAATCTATGATTTTATGTATAAAATAATTTTGAAAATCTATGATTTTATGCAAATAGAAAGCCATGATTTTAAGTGAGAAAACTAGAGTTTCCTAAGCATGGACTCTAAGATTTTGACTTGGACTTCAAGACAAAGGGTTTTTAAAAAGTAAATATTTGAGAAGAGTTTTTAGGAAGCAGACTTGCAAAACCACTTTAGAAAGGTTTGAATATAGACTTTTTAAAGTCTCTTAAATATCTCACTTTCCTAAAACGAATATAATCATGAGAAGACTAAAACTATTCTAGGGTTGTGATTTTTAAAAACAACTAGGGTTTGAAACCCTAATATGGACCTTGATGATCTCATTGAATATAATACTTTCCTAAAACAACTCTAACCATAGAATGGCTAGAATTATCTTAAGGTTTTGGTTTTGAAAACAACTTTGAAAAAAAGGGTTTTGAATGCAAGTTTTGAAAACAACCTTTAATGCAAGTTTGAAAACATCTTTGAATGCATGATTATGATAGCAATAATGTAATAGAGACATGAATATACGAGGTTAGGCTTCACCACATAACCAAGGAATCTGGACCCATCCTGTCTTAGGTTGAACTTGAAGAAATTCCTGATACGATGATTCTCTCTAAGGCCTTCCTAGGCATGAACCAAGAAGTCCCTTGTTTTAAGCATGCAAGAAGAGAAGGTAGAAGATGGAGATTAAAATAGAAGAAACCTAAGTGAGTTAGGAGAAAGAAGAGAGAGAGGGGGATTGCATAATGTAACTAGAGACCCTACCTTGTCTTCTCTTTGCTTTGATGCTTTGATGTTGGACTTTGCTTGGACTTTAGGAGCTTTGAATGTGCAATACTTGATCGTCAATTGATGCTTGGAGGCAAGGATTTGAGTATATAAATTGTATGGAGGCTAGGATTTGAGTATATAGAGGCTACAGTTTGAGGGGGCTTGAGAAAAATTAGGGTTTTAAGGGAATTCAAGCGCTGCTTTCAAAGAGGCAGAGTTTTTGGAATTATTTTGCAGACTGAGAATACGTAGGGGGTGGCCTATATTTATAGGCCAACAAAAATCCTCTTGGTGCTTGTTGTAATGGCACCAGGCCAAAATTTGGCTTGGTGCCATTCCCTTAGTAAACTTGTTAAGGCGGCAAGAAACAGATCTTTGACTCTTGGGATGCAAGGCAGAAGATTTGGGCGCTTGTCTTAGTGACTACCATGTAATTTTTGGTCTGACTTCACTAGAAGTGACTCCATAAAGTTTGGGAATGATCCAGAAGGTTTTGAGTAACCAGAATTGGCCGAGAATGGATAGAAACCTTTAAAAGAGTGTCCTGGAGGTAACTGACTTGATGATCATAGTCAGAATAGTTGAAAAGAGCAACCGGCCGACCAGGGGCAAAACAGTCATTTAAACCGGGGGGAACACCGAGATCGACCTGGAGTAATCCGTGAGAAGACTTAAAGGTTGGAAACACTATTGAGAGTGTTTTGAGGGATTTTCGATTTGATATCCAGAACCGGTGTGGTTAGAAAAGGCAACTGACCTACGAGGGGCAAAACAATTATTTCGCATTGGATTTACTGAAATAGACTTAGAATGATTCGAAATGGTACTGGAAGGTTGGGAATACTATTAGAAATATCCTTGAAAGGTAATTAGTTTGATACCCAGAGTCGGTGTGATTGCCAAAGGTGATTGGATGCTTAAGGGCAAAATGGTTATTTTGATTGGATGCTCTTGGAATCGATCTGAAAGTAATTGGAAGGCACTTGAATGTGCTAGATTATCTTTGGGACAATCTTA
>CM065393.1:23015000-23032500 GCA_033060915.1 Euryodendron excelsum
ATGAAATGTAGGAATATTTGAAGAATTTATGGAGTTGGTTTCTTTGAAATCAAGAGAGTAAGAGGTTTTGAAAAAAAATAGGTTGTGAGAATAGCTTGAAAATTGAATGATTATTTAAAAAGGGGTTCAAGAGTTGGAACCTTGAAGTGTACCAACCTAGGTTGGGTGACCTAAGGTTAACTAACTTGGGTTAGGTTAACTTAGGGTTAAGATGACCTATGGTTAAATAACTAGGGTATGGTTAACCTAAGGTGGGTGAACTAGGGTCAAGTTAACCTAGGGTTAGGTAACTAGGGTCAAGTTAACCTAGGGTTGGACAACTAGGGTCAAGTTAACCTAGGGTTAGGTAACTAGGGTTAAGTTAACCTAGAGTCAAGTTAACCTAGGGTTAGGTAACTAGGGTCAAGTTAACCTAGGGTTAGGTTGAAAAAAGGGCCTTGAAAATTGTTTTGATGCAATCTTGGAGAGAGTTTTGAAAGCAAAACATGATATGCAATGGACTTTAGTATGCCATTTCTTTGAAGATCATTTCCATGAAAATTTTGACTCTTAGTCAAGAGTATGGTGTGTATGGTTGGTGATTGGAAACCATTCCAAGGAAAGTTTCCTCATGGCCATTATAACCACCATCTTGACAAGAAAACAAGGGTTCAAAAATCAACATAATGATAGTAATTTTTAGAGCATCATTTTTATGCAAAAATGAAGAGAAGGCATTTTTGAAATCATTTTTGGAGAATGATTTTGAAAACTATTTTTCAAGGGAACCATTTCATCAAGAGAGGGTTCATATGGCCAATAAAAGGGAGACCACTCAAGAGAGGGTTCCATGGGGCC
The DNA here is from genome assembly GCA_033060915.1 of Euryodendron excelsum. Taxonomy (NCBI): domain Eukaryota; kingdom Viridiplantae; phylum Streptophyta; class Magnoliopsida; order Ericales; family Pentaphylacaceae; genus Euryodendron; species Euryodendron excelsum. The sequence goes on from CM065393.1 coordinate 23,015,838, forward strand.
ATTCCAACCACTACACTTAAAAGAATGGAAATCTTGAAAATTTAGAGAATTAGAAAGCAACCCTTTATGCAAATTAAAATGTCATGACACTAAAATGAAAGTTAGGGGATTAGTAGAAGGTCTTCTAAGGCACAATTCCTAAAATCTCATCTTACACTTCAAGGGGCCAACTCTTGAAACAATTTTTGAAAGAAATATAGAGCTTGGAAATGACATGAAAATAAGAGCAATGTAAGCATCGTAGAGCATGACAATAAGCATAAAATGAAGCCAAGCATGCAAAACATGATCAAAATAGTGATATGCAAGGGGTCATGATTACATACAAGGCTCTTAGGCTACACCACATAAACAAGGGGCTCTTAGACCATACCATCTTTAAGTAGGCTAGTGAGAGGTCCCCCTACACGGTGGCTCTCACTTGCTTTCCTCTAGGCATGATCTAGGAGCCCTCTTGGCTCAAGCAGGCAAGAAAGGGGGGTTGAAAATGAGGATTAAAATAGATAATAGCCTAAGTAGGCTAGGAGGGAGAAGAGAAGAGTGGGGGAAGACACAAATGTAAAAGGGATACCACCTTTTGCCTTCAACACACTTGTAGTCTTCAATGGATGTCTTGATTGGAGCTTGAATGACTTCAAGAGGGCTTAAGGGGCTGGAATGGAGTGTATAAGTGTGTATGTAGGCCTTGTATATGGAGTGTATAGGCTTAGAAGGGGTAAAATCTAGCCTAAGTGTTGGAGGGGAGAAATATATGTGGAGATTCGAGTTTCTAGAGTGATTTCAGTAGAGTTTCGTATCAATTTCGGACCTGGAATATGCAAGGGGGGAGGCCTCTATTTATAGGCATTCTGGAACAGACCATGCGTATGTGCTACATGCGCAGGTACTGTTCCATTGCCAAAATAACACGTGGCACCCTATGTACTAGTTAAATCTCGACCGTAGATCGAAAGTCGGTCGATCTGAACAAAATTTGAGCGCATATGGCATACGCTCCACCACCGGGAAGACTCGCCCAAACTTTACCTCGATAATTGGGCCAACCGGGAAGGTTCCGGGGGAATCAGTTGCACTGGGGATGTTCTCCTAATGCATCCGATGAACTTTCATGTTTTCAAAAAGTTTGAATTATGTTCAGAAGCGTGGGATATCGTCTTGGGAAGCATGCCAAAAAGGACACTTCTGTAAAGCGTCTGTGATATGCTCCGTGTGTGTTTGAAAGTGGCTATTTTCGTTTAATGTGATCGAGGCCTTCGAGAAGCGATCTATTCGATCGAACCGTACCGATGGAAATTACTCTGGAAATAGTTTCCAGAATTCCCAAATTTACGCATTTCTCAAGTCGTTTGACGGTACGTTTTGATTAGGGAATCGGAGAAAAAGCCAACCTTGGCAGAGCGTCTGCAAGACGCTCCAGGGGCTGCTGAAAGTTATGGTTTTTGCATCGTACGATGGAGGGCTTCGGGAGGTGATTTACTTGATCGAGCCGTATCGATGGAAGGATCTATGGGCGAGCTTTTGAGAATTCCCTTATTTACGCGCTTCTCAAGTCGGTTGACGGTGCGATATAATCAGGGAATCGGGAGAAAAGACAATTTAAGCGGAGCGTCTGTGAGACGCTCCAGGGAACTTTTATCGAGTCGCGTGAGTTTAGTGTTTTAGGGTGTTCCTGGGGTAAAATAAGGGTGCGTGGTGAAACCCTCGCTCGAAATCCCAAGGCCGGTGTTGTTTCGGGGCATTTTGGGCTTCTAGGGGCAAAACGGTCATTTTAACCGGAGTTGGCTGGAAATGGTCAGGAATGATCTGGTATATTGCATTAGGCGTGTAAGGCTGTTCGGGGATGGTTTTGAGGGAGTTTGTCGCCGTTCAGCGGGGTTCGTGTCGTGCTGAGTCGTTTAGGGGCAAAATGGTCATTTTGACCAGAGTGAGCCGAAATAGGACCGGATTTAGACCAAATGGCGTGCGGGGGACGCCTGATGGTTTGACAACATTGTGGAAGGATGGATTTATCATTTTGAGGGATTTTGAACTTTTCCAAAACGTGCCTGAGGCCCAAGGGGCAAGTTTGGTCATTTTTCACCGAGTCGGGCTAGCAGGCGCCGGTGTTGACCTAGGTGTTGGTTCCCGCGACCGCCCGGTCTTAGAAAACTACCTGTGCGGTGTTGGTCTCTAAGGACGCCTGGTCTTAGAGAACTACCTGTAGGGGTGGTGTTGGTTCCTGAGAACGCCTGGTCCCAGAAAGCAACCTGGAAGGGTGGTGTTGGTCTCCGAGAACGCTTGGTCCCGGAGAACTACCGAATGACGGACATTCTACATTGGCGGGCTAGCAGGCGCTAGAAGTGAATCGTCTGGAATCTTTGATGAGGTGTTGGTTCCCGAGATCGCCCGATCCCGGGAAGCTACCTGGATGGCGTTGGTTTCCGGGACGGCCTGGTCCGGAAAACTGCTTGGAATAATGGTGCTTAAGGCTCTAGCGGATCCTTATGGACCCGAGAAGTGACCAATTGACTAGATTGGAGATTGAAAGGCTCGTCTTGAGCTTGCATGTGTTGTGATGTTGGAAATCGAATCCGGTCGGGCCGGAGATTGCCGAACGGGCAAAAATGGGGTGCTTACAATGTATATATATATATATATATATATAAGGATTTATTTGAAAGAGGGATTGGGTGGTTGGGTTGGTGGTGGTGCTGCACAATAGGCAGGGTTGGTGATGTTACAAAATTAGCAACATCGTCATTCTCGCCGCCATAAAGTAGTTGCGAGAGCCACTGGTTCAACGCCAACAAGTTCGAATTGTTGTTGGTCTGCAAGTGAAGGAAGCTCTAGTCACTGCCATAATGGTGGCCCTCTTGCCAGATAATCAAGATGTTCAGACATACCGAAGCTCTTCCGTCGTTGGTTAGCTATGGTTGCTTTGCGGTACCCTCTGGGGAGGACTGGTTGAGTTGCTCCGCCAATATCGTAGAACCACCATGTTCTCGATGAAGTCTTGCTCCATGATAAAGTGCTAGAGCACAATTGATAAATTGTTTCAAGACCTGATCTCTTTCTAAAGAGAAAAACAAAGAGGGAAAAGATTCTTCTAATGTGTTTGTATCACATGTGATAGACAACATTCAATACAATTTATTAACATTAATTATTATTATTTTTCATTTATAAGTTTTTCTGTGTAATTTGTTAAATTACTTTTATGCCCTTAAAAAAATGATATTTTCTATTTGCTAAATAAATGGCAACTCATATAAAGACAACATTGAACTTGACTATAAATATGAGGGGTTAATTGTTATAACTGAAAGCACAAGAATTAAAATGAGACATAGTGTAAATTGTAATAGTGAAAAGTATTATTAACCCTAATTTCAATTATAATAATTTTACCTTTTAATTTTGCAATTACTTTTTAATAAATCCAATTGACAACAAACGTTACGAATCCGAACGGAAAAGAAGTATGTGCTGCACACATGGATGCAACTGAGGGTATAACCATAAAATCACAAAATCAAACATGCGCCACACACGTGCTACCCATCTCAAATGTATATTTATGTAATATATACATGAAAACTGTATAGACAAAGAAGAACAGAGAGAAACATAAGCAAGGAAGAAAGTCTAGGAGGAAGAGGAGAACAAAAATGAAGAGAAAAAGAGGGGAAAATGAAGAGAAAAAGAAGAGTGTGTGATTGTAGAGTGGATGGCCATGGGTGGTGACTGAGCTATGGTTTAGGGTGTTGTTGGTGAGGGAGATAGTAACAAGGTGGCGGTTGTTATGGTCTGCTAGGGGTGCACGGTGGTCGTTTAAACAAGAGAGAGGAAAGAGAAAGGTGTTGGTGTGGTGGTATTTGAAGGGAGAGAGACGAGGTTGTGCAGCCATGGCCATCAGAATGATGATTGTGGGCGGGATGCTACTGCTGTGAAGGAGGTGAGCGATATAGTGTTGTCGCGCCCAGATTTTTCGCACTCGAGGAATACTCACACAAGCGGGAAAAATGTTGTACTCTCTCGTTAGAACTCACCCTCCTAGAAGAATGAGTGCGACTAAGTTTGAATTGAAAATTGGTTTGAATAAAGGGCTTTTGAAAAAGATTTGGAGTCGCCACCTAACTTGATTAAGGTGAGTTAGGTCACCTAAAAACTAAGCATAATCCAAAAACTACACTTAGGGTTTGTGGAAAAAGGATTTTGAAAATATCTCCTCAAGAGAGGGTTTTTAAGAAAACAGGTTGTTTGGCAACCTTTGGAAAATATTTAGCCCTTTTTTGAAAAATAACTCCGTTTGGTCTTGGAAAACAGTGATTCTAAGTTCGGAGGTTGGTTACGTGTAGGGAAGACGCACTAAGCTATCACCCTACCCCGCCCTTTCGGTACCTACATGTCAATCTACCCTAGATTCACCTATGAGAGTCTTTAATTAACCCATGTCCAATCCTATCCACTTTGAAAAACAATGTTTGAAAACTAACATGATGCATGACATGCAAGCGTAAGGAAAGAGAATTGAAAAATAAATTTGAAAAGAGATTGATTTGAAATTGATTTGATTTGAAAATAGATTTGAAGAGATGGAATTGAAATTGGAAAGTTTAAAAATTTGGAAATAGAAATTTTGAAATTGGAATTTTGAAAATAGACTGGAATTTGAGATTTGGAAAAATGTGGAGACCACACCCATGAGGGCGGAATTGATAGTTTGAAAAGTGTTGTGACCGCACCTATGAAGGTTGCCTACGTATCCCTTTAAGGGAATCAGGTCAGTCATAGTTCGGACAAGAGTCCGATTGAAAAGAGATTGACTTGAAGAGAGAGATTGGATTGGAAAAAAGAGATTGAATTGAAAATTGGATTTGATTTGAGATTAGAAAAGGGGGTTGGAAATTGAAATTGAGAAGATTGGACTTTGATTTGGAAAGATGGATTTGAACTTATTTTGGAAAGAGAAGGTTTAAGAAACCTAGACTTAAGAAAGATGAGACTTAGGAAAGACTCAAGAGTTTAAGAAAGATTGGATTTAGGAAAGGTTCGAATTAGGAAAGGTCCGATTTAGGAAAATTTCATTTTGGAAAGTTTTGAAATTAGGAAAGTTTTGAATTTAGAAAGTTTCAACTTTAGGAAAGTTTTGAATTAAGAAAGTTTCGAATTAGGAAAGTTTTCAAATTAGAAAATTTTTTGAAATAGGGAAGTTTTGAAAATAGGAAAGTTTCGAGTTTAGAAAGTTTTCGAAAAATGAAAGGTTTTAAGATTAGGAAAGTTCCCAAATTAGGAAAGTTTTGAAAATCGTAAAGTTTTGAATTTAGAAATGTTTTGAAAAAGGGAAGTTTTGAATTTGGAAAGCTTTGGAAACAAGGAAGTTTTGAAAATAAGAAAGTTTCGTTTTAGGAAAGGTTTGTAAAAGGAAAGTTTTCAGTTTAGGAAATGTTTGAATTAAGAAAGTTTTGAGTTTAGAAAAGTCTTAGATTTGAAAAGATGTTGAAGTTTTGGAAAGTTTAGAATTTTGGAGAGATTTAGGTTTAGAAAGATTTAACTTGAGAAAGTTTCAAATTTAGAAAGTCTTGAATTTGGAAATATTTGAAATTTAGAAAGTTTTAGAGTTTGAATTTTAGAAAATCTTGAGATTAGGAAATGTTTAAGATTTGAAAAGATGGTAGAATTAGAGAAGAGTTGAATTAGGAAAGATTTGAAAGTTGAGTTTTAAAATTTAGGGAAAGATTTTTATGTTCAAGTTTTGCAAACTTAAGATTTAGGAAAGGAGAAGCTTAAGAAGGATTTGAATTTAGGAAAGATTTGGATTTTGAAACTTAAGGAAAGATTTGAAGTTTAGGTTTAGGAAACTTATGGTTTAGGAAAGTAAGAAATTAGGAAGGAGTTGGATTAGAAAAGGTTTGGGATTTGTTTCCAAAAACGGAGGATTGGATCTAGTTTCCTAAGTGGGGAGATTTGATTTGGTTTCTTAAAAGGAAGATAGGATGTGGCTAGGATTTGGAAAGGGAGATTCTAGAAACCCTAGTTTTGAAAGTGTGGAATTTTAACGTAGAAAAGAGGTTTTGGAAACATGTATAGTTTGGATGTGAAAACAAGAGATTTCGGAAACCTAGGTTTGGGGCAAAGTTTGAAAATCATGTTTTTAGAAAGAAAATTAGGGTTTCCTAATTGTGGGCTCTAAGGCTTGACTTGGGCTCTAAGAAAAGAGTTTTTGGGAAGTGCGTTTTGGAAACGAAGGTTTTTCTAGAGGGGAATCCTAGGGAGGAGTTTTTGAAAAGTGTGTTTTTAGAAACGTAGATTCTAGAAGGAAAATCCTAGAGAGGAAATTTCTAGAAGGAAGATTTTGGAAAGAGAGTTTTTTAGAAAGGTTTTGGAGAGAGTTTTTAGGAAGGTGAATCTAGGGAGTGTTTTCAGAAAGTGAATTTTGAGGAAAAGATTTTGGAAAGGAGTTGAAAAAGAGAGTTTTGAAAAATAGATTTTGGAAGCGAGTTTTTGAAAACAATTTTGAAGAGGAGAGTTTTAGGAAAGTATGTTGAAAAGAGATTTTTAGGAAGAGATTTTTGAAGAGAGAGTTTTTTTTTGGAAAGTATGAAAACGTCTCACTTTCCTAAAGCGATTCTAGCCATAAGAGGGCTAGAACCACTTTAAGAAAGTGGTTTTGAAAACAATAAGATTTGAAAATATAGACCAAAAAGGTCACTTTTAATGTAACACTTTCCTAAAGCAACCCTAGCCATGGAAAGGCTAGAATCACCCTAGAATTGTGGTTTTGAAAACAAGTTTTTGAAAAAGAGATTTTGATGCAATTTTGAAAACAAGTTTGAAAACGATTTTGAAAACGAATTTTGGAAGATGTAAGACTATGATATGCACAATGCAATTTGGGGTCGTGAGCATACAAGGCTAAGGCTTCACCACATAATCAAGGGGGCCGGACCCACGTGGTCTCTGGTTAGACTAGAAGAAAGCCCCCGACACGGTGACTCTCCAACAGTCTAATCCTACACATGGACCGCGAGTCCCCTTGTTTCAAGCATGCAAAGAAAAGGGGGGGAAAGAGATGGGGGATAAAAATAGAGAAAACCCAAGTGGGTTAGGAGAGAGAAGAGAGAGGGGGGAAGCGCGGAAATTTAAATAGGGAACCTACCGTATGTCTTGTTTATTTTACGAGCCGTGCTGTCTTCAATCTTCGGTCTTGATCTTCGTCTTCAGTCTTCAAGAGTTGTCTTCAAGCTTTGGATTGCAGCTCTTCAAGTCTTCAAAGGATGGTTGAAGGCTGGTGTATGAGTGTATGGGGGAGTGTATAAGTGTATAGGAGGCTAGGGTTTGTGTAGGGTGGCTAGGGTTTGGAGAAACCTAAGGAGGCTAGGGTTTAAGAGGTGCTTGAGCTCTGTATATCGAAATATATGATTTCTAGGTTAGGTTTGCAGACCCCTTTCACGTTGAATGAGGCTCTGTATTTATAGAGGTTGGACAAACCTGGCGCCTGTTGCAGTGGCGCCAGGGCAAAATTTCTCTTAGCGCCACTACTAGTGGCGCCAGCCAGTTAGGAAACTTTATAAGTCGGCAAGCAACGTATCTTTGACTAGATTTGGGCGCCTGTACTAGTGACTACCATGCAATCTTTAGCCTGGCTTCACTAGGAGTGACTCCGGAAAGTCTGGGAATGATTTGGAGGAGCCAGGAATTACCCGGAAGGCCGAAAAGGAGCAGGAACACTTAAAATAGTGTCCTGGAGGTATTTAATTTGAAAAGTGAGGATAAGATGTGTCGGAAAGGTTGACCGGGCCCTTAGGGGCAAAACGGTCAATCAGACCGGGAAGCTGCCGGGGTGAACTCGGACTGTCCCGAAAGAAGACTTGGGATCTGGAAACATTATTTAGAATGTTCTCAGAGGTTGCCGGTTTGATTTTCAGAGCCGGCGTGGACGAAAAAGGAGACCGGCCCACCAGGGGCAAAACGGTCATTTTGTACAGGGTTTGCCGGAACTGACTCGGAATGATCCGAAAAGGTAAAGGAAGGTTGAGAACAGTATAAAAAGTAGTCTCAGAAGGTTACCAGTTTGATACCCAGAACCGGTGTGGTTAAAGAAGGAGACCGGCCCTCCAGGGGTAAAACGGTCATTTTATACCGGGTTGGCCGGAACTGACTCGGAATGATCCGAAAAGGTAAAGGAAGGTTGAGAACACTATAAAAAGTATTCTCGGGACATTACCGGTTTGATACCCAGAGCCAGTGTGGTTCCCGGGGCATTCGGATGCTTAGGGGCAAAATGGTCATCTTGACCGGAAAGTCTCGGAGAAGGTCCAAAGGACAGTTTGGTCATTTTTCACCAAAGTGGGCTGACAAACACTGGTGTTGACCTGGGTTTTGAGTGTTTCCGCCACTCTAACGGCGGTCATCGTGACACAGGGGTTTGTTGCCAATTCTCCATATCGACCTATTTGTGAGTATTTCCGCTACTCTAACGGTTTTGTGAGTAGTTTCGCTACTCGGACCGTCTCGAGGAATAAACTGTTTCGAGAGAGGGATTGGAAAGGGGTCTTACCGTCTCCGAAGAGACGTGCCTGGATTGGAACTGTCTCGAGGAATAAACTGTCTCGAGAGTGGGATTGGAAAGGGGTCTTACCGTCTTCGAAGAGACGTGCCTGGAGTGGAACCGTCTCGAGGAATAAACTGTCTCGAGAGTGGGATTGGAAAGGGGTCTTACCGTCTTCGAGGAGACGTGCCTAGAGTGGAACCGTCTCGAGAAATAAACTGTCTCGAGAGTGGGATTGGAAAGGGGTCTTACCGTCTCCGAGGAGACGTGCCTGGAATGGAACCGTCTCGAGGAATAAACTGTCTCGAGAGTGGGATTGGAAAGGGGTCTTACCGTCTCCGAAGAGATGTGCCTGGAGTGGAACCGTCTCGAGGAATAAACTATCTCGAGAGTGGGATTGGAAAGGGGTCTTACCGTCTCCGAGGAGACGTGCCTAGAGTGGAACCGTCTCGAGGAATAAACTGTCTCGAGAGTGGGATTGGAAAGGGGTCTTACCGTCTCCGAGGAGACGTGCTTGGAATGGAACCGTCTCAAGGAATAAACTGTCTCGAGAGTGGGATTGGAAAGGGGTCTTACCGTCTCCGAAGAGACGTGCCTGGAGTGGAACCGTCTCGAGGAATAAACTGTCTCGAGAGTGAGATTGGAAAGGGGTCTTACCGTCTCCGAGGAGACGTGCTTGGAGTGGAACCGTCTCGAGGAATAAACTGTCTCGAGAGTGAGATTGGAAAGGGGTCTTGCCGTCTCCGAAGAGACGCGCCTAGATTGGAACCGTCTCGAGGAATAAGCTGTCTCAAGAGAAGGATTGGAAAGGGGTCTTATCGTCTCCGAAGAGACGTGCCTGGATTGGAACCGTCTCGAGAAATAAACTGTCTCGAGAGTGGGATTGGAAAGGAAAGGACAATGCCCCCTAAGGGCATTTTGGTCATTTTCACTCTATTTGGGCCTGACAGGCCCGCGAAGCGATGGAAAGACGAAATTTGGACCTAGAGAATTGGTTTTAATTGGAATATGCCCACAATGACTTGAAAACAAGTTTGGACGAAGTGTAGACTGCCGAGCGGTCAAAAATGGGGTGCTTACAAGTGTGATTTAAGTATAGAGAAAGAAGGTGGGTTGTTGTGATTGGCCATGAGTCTATTGTCATGGTGAACCATTGAAGCTAAAACAGAGCCATGAAGCATTGAAGCTAAAACAACATAGATCTTGACCGCATTGAAGCTATAAACAGAGCAATAAAAAACCACCATGTACATATGAATACATGCATATATAAATATATATATATATATAACTCTGATTGATCAAGGTTATGTTTTGCACTCATACAATTCTCAATATCCAAAACAAATAGAAATCTCATGACACACTCAACCCGTTACCTGCTGGAAACACCACACACACGGATTAGAGAAGATAGTTCTCCCTATTTCGTATTTCTTACCGTATATATACACACATATAGATAATAGTATTTATATAATGTGATAATGGGGCATTTATGTCACACCCCTAATCCAATTAGACATTAATGATGTCACATTAGGCGAGGCGTGATCGCACAGGTTACCATACCTGCGAACGACACCTTAACACCTAATCAAAAAAAAAAAAAACAAAACGTAGCGGCATAGAGTAATAGTAACAAAGAAATATAATAAATGCCCCAACATACATTAAAGGAAACCACAAATCATCAATACATTATGAATTGAAAAACAATCAACAATCCTCCAAATGCTCTACCATCGTACCATGATAATAACAAACATTACATCAAGACTCAACGTCCCATTGGAAACACAACTAAGAAACTGAAAGTAAGAGAATGAAGCTCTCCCAAGCCCTGAGACTCGACATCCTGACGTTAACATAGACGCCACCATGGCGACGACTAGTACTACAGTGAACCGAACTGCCATCTCCACGTTACCTCTCAAAACAATCTGTGTGGGTGTGAGCTAAAAGTCAACGTGCTCACAATAGATAATCAAACTCATAAAGAATGATAAATATAATCACAATAGATAATCAATGAATAATCCATCACCTACTGATATATAATCATTTATAAACACCAATATGTAATCATCCTCTTATCACCATCAACAATATAATGTATTCCATAAAATGCAATATCTCTTGTGATGCAATGCATGAAACAACCACATGTGTGCGCGATTTAGATAACGTTGGCCCAATATATCGATGACGCGTTATCAAGGAATGCCCACTGTGGCACCCCTAGGCTAGTCCACTGTGACTAAGCCTTGGTTAACCGCACATCGGTTAACTCTCTCCAGTGCAATGCAAGGCATACAATATGGATGGAATGCAATGTCACCTCCACCTCTTATACAACCTCATCAATATTACCACATATAAATAACCTCATCAATAGCACTATATTTATATAACCTCATCAATAGTATGCTATATACATAATGATCAAGCAACTCCATATGAATAAGATTGTCACAATCAACACCAACGTTCATAATAAGACAAACAATACACCAATGTAGATAGTAAGACATCCAAGTCAATATTAATAAGATCATCATAAATCGCATAATCTCACAATTAACACCAATATAGATAGTATTCCAAATTATATACTCATTCAATATAAATAAGATTATCTCAATTCTCACAATCAACACCAACAATACAAATATCTCACAATCAACACATAATATTACAAACAATATATTCATTTAATATGAATATGAATATCCTAGATCCCACAATTACCATGGATATAGATAATATTACACACAATATATTCATTGATATGAATATGAATATGAATATCTTAGATCCCACAAGTACCACCAATATAGATAATATTCCAAATCATATATTCATTCAATATAAATTAGATTATCTCAATGCCCACAATCAACCCCAACAATATAAGCATCTCACAATCAACACATAATATTACAAACAATATATTCATTCAATATGAATATGAATATCCTAGATCCCACAATTACCACCAACATAGATAATATTACACACAATATATTCATTCGATATGAATATGAATATCTTAGATCCCACAATTACCACCAATATAGATAATATTACACACAATATATTCATTCGATATGAATATGAATATCTTAGATTCCACCTGTCACCGTACACATCCCACGACCACGATCATTCCTTGAATGATGTTGACGGATCTTGCCCTCTGTTAGGTCCTACCACCACAACTGTGTTAGTTTAAGAATTTCAGCAATCATAATCAATATAATGTATACATAACCTCACTTAAACTCCCAATGGAATGCTAGAGCTGAAAAATACCAAAATACACTAAGTTCTCTAATCTGCCACAACTAACACAAGCTTCATAATCTGGACATAATTTCGTGAGCTTATACCTAAAAATTTTAAAAATACAACATAGGCATCTCACTGAGTCTTCAGACAAAATTTTACATTTTTTGAACATGCCTAAGTATTTATTTAGTATTTTCTAAAATAGGGCAATGCTGTAGAAACTCGAATTCAGCAGCAGATGCTTTATCTTTGATAAATTAGTATCATAGGTAAACAATATCGAAATAACCTGAAATTTGGTACAGATTATCTTTAACCATTCTACTCTATACAGTAAAAATTTTATAATTTTTGGGCTACTCTAACTTGGTCAAATGCTCTATCAAACCAAAGGTTACAGATTTGGGCAGATCTGGGTATCAAACTTTTATAGTGGCAACTTAACTTTAAAAATCCACCATAATTCGAATATAAAATATTTTTGACTGAAATCAAAGCTCAAATTTTTCTAAGATCTCAAAGTTCAAGAGTGTAAACTTTCAGCTACAGATCAGATTAGTCACGAGGTCAAACAGCTTCTGAAAGTGGCTATTTCTGTAGATTTTCACAGCAGAAATCTTCCAATTTTGGACAGAAGTTTCTCTCTCAATTCTTAATCAAATCAGATGAATTTTATATCTAAATCATGTAATTTTTCAAGATCTTTCTACCTATAGCCTGATCTACAGCAAGGGAAGAATTTTCATAGCTGAAATCAGCCTATTCTTGCGCTGGCAGTAGCTCCTTTTACTCCCTCTCTGTTTCTTTCTTTACAACTCTCTCTCTCTCCTTCTCTCTATCACTCTCACTTTTCTTTTCTTTTTTTTTTTTTTTTGGCTATTGCATATCCCGCTTGAGTCCCACACATAGAAGAATTCTATGCATGGAAGACTTATGCTTGACACCTCACTCCATCATTTACCTACTTTAACTTTTTACAAGTCTTAGTCCTACAATACTAAATGTTTCTAATTTCATCACACATTGTAAGTTCACATATACCACTAATAGATGTAGTATATGTCCACTATACTTGCCAACATATCACATGTAAGCCTAAGGCACCAAACACCCACATAATTTTACATCCTACCTAACCATGCAAAACTATAATTAATTACTGATGAATTAAAATTTGGGATCTCACAATTTATGATCACTAGAGAATGAGGTGAGGTAGAGGACAAAGAGACGAATTCGGGGTCGGGCCTCGCTGGGACGAGGATTGGTCCATGGTAGTTGTAGGCATAGTTATTAGAATTGAACCACTAATTTAATCGGTCAATGTATCGGTTTAATAATTTATTGATTTAAATGGTTCAATCGCTTATATAATAAATAAATAATAAAAATATATTTAAATAAAAATATTCATCAAAAAAAGTATAAATGGGTTAAAAAATATTTTCTTTTATACAATAACTCAATATAAGTATAAACGATAAATACTTATAAGAAAAAGTATAAAAATAATAAAAAAGACTCAATTTAATATTTTTTAAAACTATTACTTATTGGTATTTTATTTTTAAAATAAATAGCGTAAAGTTTGACAATAATGTGTATTATTAAGATTGTGCATTATTTGGGTGGCCTTTATTTATTTTTCTTTCTTCTTCCTATACCCTTCTCTTTGTTCATCTTTATTTATTCATATTTTGTAGTTCCTACATTTGGATTATTTCTTGATAATACATATCTCGCTATATCTAATTATAATATAAAAAGTATCTAAAAAAATAAATTTCAGATGATATAACCCAATGTAAGAAAAAGAGAAATGTGCCCTCATTTACTTAGTTCTTTTTAATCCTTTTTAATCCTTCTCTTTCTTCTTTTGTTTTTCTTCTTATTTTTGTCTTTCGTTTAAAGTTTTTACTTTTTTATTCTATTTGTCATCAAAAGGCCATAAAATACATGCTTCTAAAAAAGCAAATGGTTTTAAATCTTGTGCAATTTGTGCTATTTTGACTTTTTTCAAAAACTGTCCAGTTCACTAAATACTAACTGGTTCATTGATTTTTTTAAAAAAATTAGCCAATTTTTCCGATTTAACTTAGTTCACATGCATTTTCGATAAATTAATTAAACTGTACCGATTTATGATCAAATTTCCGGTTTAACCAATTGAACTAACCGATTCGGTTCTATTCTAATAACTATGGTTGTGGGGCTTATGGCTGCCATTGCCATAGGAAATAGTGAAGGGAGAGCGGGGAGAGAAGGAAATAAAATTGGGTTAACTTATAAGGGCAAAATAGTCAATTAACTTACAATAATGTCACGTGCCTCACACATGATTTTTTTTGTTCAAATTCTTAACGTCCGTTGTCAATTAGACTTATTGAAAACTAATTACAGAAGAAAAGGGTAAAGCTATTACAACTGAAACTATAAGGATCAAACTATAATCACCACCGGTGTAATTTACTCTCTCTCTCTCTCTCTCTCTATATATATATGTATGTATGTCCGTGTGTGTGTGTGTGTGTGGTGTGATATTTAGAATTTTGGTGTACTTTGCATTCCTTGGGTAGTAAGGACTGGAGTACTAATGTGGATCAGATCAGTTAATAAAGTTGAGAGTTTCAAAAGTGAGAGAAATGTGGATGAACTCCTACTTTTAGTCTTAGAATTGGACTCTATATATATATACAGTCCAGTGCATAACAATTTCTACTCTCCCAATTAAAATTCTGCCATTTTAAGGTTTGGGACCATTCAACCGATAATTTTCTTTTCTCCTTATCTTATTTATTTATTCTAAAATACGTTGTCATGCAATTTTTTGAAAAAAATTCGGAGACAAAGTAGTCTATTTGGATCATATTCCAAAATTTAAAAAAGAAAGAAAGAAAGAAAATAAACTGTAAAATTTTATTTTTGGTGTTGAAAATTTTAAAATAGATTGAATTTTGGGAGGACTAAAAAAAAAGAGTCACTGAGTATTCAAAAAATTCTGAGAAGGAAAAGCAATAAACAAGACACAGCTGCCTCTTTTGGTAACGCTGTCAATTTTTATTTTTTATTGTGTATTTTTGCTTTGTGCTTTTTGTAGTAAGGTGATGGGCATTTGTAGGTTACCGTTGTGCCAACAGTAACACACCAATATTTTAGAAACAGAAAACACACCAATTTTAGTATTTTTTATTTTTTATTTTTTTTTCAAATTTTATAAACAATTAAAAACAAAAAATACTATTTTTTTATTTTTTCTTAAAAAAAAAAACGTTACCAAATAGGGCCATTTTTCTTTTAAAAATGATTAGCTCTTTTATCTTGTTTTCGGTTTAGTGTACTAACCCAATCTGTTTATCGTATGAGTACAAACCCAATTGTGATTGGGCTTCGAGCTGCAGGCAACCAAAACTTTCCCCCTCATGTTTTGTAATTCAGGTTTGGGCTTGGTCTACTTAAAACTTCTAGGCCCAAACTATACCCATCAAATTGATTGACTATGAACAAACATCCCATCAAACTTTTCAGCCCAAACTCAGATCCATCAATAAAAATAAAAAAACATCCAGATAAAAATAAATAAATAAACAACTAATCAAAAAAGAAAAAGACAAGAAAAAGTAACAACCAAACTATACATAAATTATTTTCTTATTTACTTTCTTACGCAACAGATATAAGTAAATAGGTCTCATACACATTTATTAATATAGATTCCACGCGCATTGTGTCTGGTGAGTAAGAAAGTAGGTGAGAAAAAAAAATTTACGTAAAACAATACTCATAAAAAAAAGGAGAAAGCTACTGAATTCTGTATGTCTGCATTTTTGGCATAATGAAAAGCTTGGTTAAACAAGCATTGGAGGTCATTTTTTACTTGCCCAAAAAAGGGTCATTTTTTAATTTTGTCATCACAATTTCTCGAATTTTTCTAATATAATTATTATCGTAGTGGTATGATTGTTGCTTCATTTTAAATAATTCAAGATGAGCAGCATTGCACCAATGTTAAGTACAACTATTTCACACGTTTAACCAGTGCGAGTATGAGTCGGTTTTGGTCCAAACCGATCTTAGTCGATGCCAAATTCCAGATTTCTGAATCCAGAAACCGTCCCATGGAATCCACCGACTCGACCGGAGTCGATTTGAGTTGGTTTGGAATGGTTTTGGCTAAGTCCCCTTATTTATATAAAACTTGATATATTTACTTAAAAATTAAAAGAAAATTAACTCAATATAGCATCATCAATTCCTTAAAATAAATAAATAAATAAATTAACAATATTTAAGTACAACAAACAATGATTTGAAGACTTATATAGAATACGTTTATAAAATTTTATAACGTATATATTTGGTGTTGGGATAGGATGTGTCTCATGAATGCTTACTTGAGAATCAAACTGAACTTATCGATTTAAGGCCCGGTTGGTTGGGCATTTTTTTAAAAGCTTTTTTGGCTTATTTTTTTTTTACTTTTTTGCTTATTTTATCTTGTTAAAAGCAAAAAAACTAAAAAAATTTACCTTCCATTTTTTTACTTGTAAGTCAAAAAACCCAAAATAAAAAGTTTGAAAAAGCTGTACGAAATGGCCCTGAATAATTTTAAGACCTGAAACAAACTGACACAACATCCAATTCAGTTATTTTGTGCACCTTTACATTTAACAGTAAAAAAATAATAAAATAAAACAAAAAAGTAAAAGAATTTGTGAAATTTGAAAAATAAGTGAAATATGAAAGCTATCAAAGGGAACTGAATGAGGGGGATTGAACCACTGGTATAAATAACTTGTACATACAATAGCAAGCGTCCACTCAACCAGCCCAATTGAAAAAAAA
>CM065393.1:23037500-23047500 GCA_033060915.1 Euryodendron excelsum
GCTATAGCCTTGAAACGGAATCTATTTTGCAACGACTTTACATTTCGTCGCCAAAACCAAACTATCTGCAACGAAAAAATGTGACACCAAAACCAAAGATTTTCAGCAACGAACATCCGTATTTTGTTGCCAATAAGCTTTTGCAACAGAGTAGTTGCGTTGCTAAAGCCTTAACGAATGGCGACACAATAATTTCGGTGCTAAATGTAAAAGGAACTGTGGGAAAATACTACATTTACAGACAAATAATATTTGTTGCTAAAGTATCTTCTTTTGTTGCCAAAAGTTCATTTTTTTTTTTGGTTTTTGGGGGGGGGGGGGGGGGGGGGGGGGGGGGGGGGAATAGCCCCCTAAAATACATTGGATATGATGGTTCACCAGTAAGTTCAATGACCTGTGTATTCATAAATATATCACATACTCCCAACAATTTGTACATCCACACATTAAATAGAAGTCTAAAATTAATATTAAATATTGAAAACAAGTGTATACAAATACCCAAATATTTGAATATAATACAACATCTCAACTGCATGAATGAGTCCATCTATCTGTAATACAAAAAAGAAAGAAAGAAAACTATCAACATTTTATCAGATAAAATTCAAATCTAAGAAATTAAGTGTTTGGTATCACAAATTTTGCTTCCAATCCTCTAAAGTCTTATAGAGGAGTTTGTTCCTAATAGTTTGTTTAGGCTGAGTAATGTTCTCGTGCAAGTTTCATGGTAAAGTTCAGTCCGGAAAAATAAAAAAAAGAACGTAAAGTGAATGAAAGGAAAGTAAAATAAAGTAACATTTGCCTTTGGTTAAATAGAAAAGTTTCTAGAAGCTTGCAAGAAAATAAAAAACTAGTGGCATTGCATTCACTAACCCATTTCGAGGCCTGACAGTGACCCAATGCCAAGACTTCAAAGACCCGCCCGCAGCAAGACTTTTGGTGCACTTGAGGCCTAACATGTCCATAGGAAATATAACTTAAAAGGGTAGCTGCCAACCTCTCCTGACAGTGCAAGCACAAGGCTTTTAAGCTTGCCTGGAGGGTGTTATGGATGAACCTTCCATGGTAATGTGAAGCCATTAGAGGCAATCATTGCAATCACAAGGCAGACTTTGAAAGAAGATAACAGTTACTCCTCCTCCCTCACTGTGCCTCACCCTAAATTCTTGAGGATGCCTAGAATCACAGCTCCAGCAAGGCAGGCTGCATGTATGGGGATCATGTAACAGAGCTCAACAGTTGCTTTTGTTTTCAGGGAAGTATTAGATATCTACACCAAAAAAAAAAAAAAAAAAATTTTGAAACAAATAAAAAACGTCAAAGTTGCAACACTCTTTGGATAGAAAAATTCGCATTGAAGTGTGTCGATTTTAATGGCTTATAAACAAATATGCTAACTCACACAATATATACAAACACACACACACACACACACACACACACACACACAGAAGATTCAACTAAATAAAATTTTCCTTCTTAAGAAAGTGAAATTATAACTTAGTACTTGAAGCTTCTAAAAGGAAGTATTATACCTCTAGGATATCCTTTAACTTCCTCCCAACCACCCCCAGATTAGAAAGTGTCATGATGCATTGCAAACATATCAGGGGTCTTGCGCATGTTACAATAAGTATGTAAGTCTCTTGCAAGTTCTAATGCTCACAAAATCAATGCGAAAAATAAGCATTGATGCAAAGGACGTAAAATCTCATACAAATTAAATAAATCATATGGATGCTAAACAATACATGTGCTTATAGACAAATATCAAATGCACATGCAACCCCAAAAGGCTAAAAAATAGAGAAACTTCCAATCAGGCATGCATATCTTGTGGCCATTATCTTCAAACTTTGCATTGGGCAACATTCCACCAAGAATAAGCCATTGGAAGATCTTATGGGCTGGACCCTTAAAAATGGCCAGGTAACTAAATACTTTGATGAATGAAGTAGAAAGTCAGAGTAAGCTATTTCAATAACCTCCCCCAAGTTTCCCAAAAAAAAAAAAAAAAAAGAGGTAATCTTCACAAGTTGCCAATCTGTTTAGCCCTTTTTGCTCTTGCCCACTGTATTAGACTGCAGGACTGAAGCTTTACATTCAACTTTGAATTTTTCTTTTTTTTTTTGGACTAACAGGGTGTCTCCACCTTTTGAAATAGCAACTAGTACCTGAGTTAACATGCACAAAGCAATTATTACAGGCAATTAGCAAATAAATCACTGGAAGGAGGTCGAAGGGGTGAAATAAATTGAAGATTTTGTTTCTGGCGGTAGATTATTGGTCATACCACCATTCCCATGGGTGTGTAGCTTGTGTGCCTTGCTTTTCTCAATTAACTAGCTCTGCTTTATGGGATTGAATGCACCAAGTCAAGTTTGATCTATTCACTAGTAACTTTATTCTTTTAAGAGGACCAAATTGTTTACCTGTTGTGAACTACTATTGAAATTTCCCTGGCTCCCCACTGTAACTTCCCAACTTCTAAGAAAATAATAATAATAATAATAATAATAACGATTTTTTGAATAAAAATACTTGAAGTCAATAGAAGTGGACAAGGTTGTGTCATTTTTTAATGCTATTCATCACATATTTTTCATCATAACAACACATCCATGATCCACCACTCGAAACATTGACATGGTTCCATCATGCAATAGACACCCAATCACCACATAACATGTTGAATTTGTACTCTAGTTTTTTTTTTTTGTTGCTAAAATTGTGGTTCTTGGGAAATTCAGGTTATATAGAGATAATTTTTCCTTTTTTTTTTCTCGAAACTCTTTTCCAACTTTTTTTTTCTTCTTCCTCCTATTTTTCTCTTGAAACCCTTTCATGCTACTTGATTTAGTTACATTCAACACCAAAAAGACTATTTTTTCAGTGCTTTTTATTGTTGACCCCAATTCACCACATAACTTGTTGGATTTCACATGCAGTGTTACTTGATTTAGTTACATTTGACACCCAAAGAATATTTTTCAGTGCTTTTTAAAGCCTTAGTTTGTGTTTCTCCTGTAAACATATAGAACTCTGTCCAAAAAAAAACAAAAGGAATTTGTGCTTGGACAAAATCTCTCTCAATTTTGAAGATAATGACAGAGAAAAAGCGAGTAGGAATGCTACAATAACACAAAGAACATATAATATTAGATAATATTCACATTCTCAACACAACATGCAAATAGACTCTCGTATTTTGAAGATAAGAAGGGGGACCTGGGGTTTCACCTCGAATTAGCATCAATTGAACTGCAGAATTGTATTTTCCAAGTCCTGGCACTTTGTTTCTGCAATCTATATCAGTTTTCTTCTACAAATGTGTGAGCGAGAACCTGTGAGAAGAGAGAGCGAGTTAGGGTTTAAAAAATTGGGGACACAATTTTAAGGTTTCTGAAATAGGAAGAGAGAGAGAAATACATGTGCATAGGAATGGCCATGAATCGGGTTCGGGTCGGAAGAGTCCTCTTCCAAATCCGACCCGTTTGAGCTGATGTATCTCTGAATCCGAATCCGATCCGATTGTCTCTCACCCCGACCCATCCCGACCCCGAAACTTTGGAACCCCGACCCACCCCGACCCCGAAACCATCTTCATATCTCTCTCATTTCAATATTTGCTTCCTTTCTCTCCAATACCCAAACCCTCTCTCTCCAAATCACCGCCCAGATTGGTCCCAAAATCAGACCTTCAGCTTTCTCTCACCGACTTTGGTCCGTCAAATCGACGATGATGTAGAAGAGGAAGGCCAAGAATCGGAACCATCGGCCTTCAATTGGTTTAATCACGGTCATGGGCCATGGCAGGGCGATGAGTGTTGGAAGGGTGACTGCAACTCTCGGCGACAGCGATTCCGACTTCCGGCAACGGCGACTTGAACCGGCGATGGCAACGGCGACGGTGAAGACATGAGGTAGCTTCTCTGAAGGATGGACAGCGAAGCGTGGTGGCCTCCATTAAAGTGGTGGTGAAGCTTTTCTTTGGCTTTGAGGATGACTCCTGGATGTGGGTTTCGAGTCTCTCAGCCAAATCTACGTGAGAGGTCTCTCACTCTCTCTCTCTAAAACTTCTAGCACAAAGCAACACATTTGACCATCTGCACATTGGTTGAAATATTTACTTTTTTTTAAAGCTATTTTTCTGCATTAAGTTGTTAGAGATATATGTATACGTATATATATATATATATATTTGTAAATCAATTACATACGTACACATATAAGTAATATGTAAGTATATATATTGTTATATTTTTCTATTAAGTAATATATAAGTATATATATACATATAGTAATTGAAAATGATGAATTGCTTGTACTAAAGCACCTGACAAAAAGTGTTGTTCTATGACCTCTTTTCATTGCGCACCAACCAGTGCCAAAGTAAACGAGCTAAAAAGGTCGGGATGACACTATTTTTGTTTATAAAATTGGTATTTTGTTGGTTATCCGAACCCGTTCCGAATTCATACCGAACCCAATAAAATAACTAGAGAGAAAAAAGTATGATTTTTAAAAGTTCATTTGAAATTGCTCATAGTTTTTATTTTTTGTTATGTGTTACAGTATATATTTTTATTTTTTATTTTTTATAGTCCTGATGGTGGCATTTATAAATTACCGTTCTGTTAATAGTACTAGAACAATGTTTTAAAATAAAAAAGCACACCTATTTTATTATTTTTTATTTTTTTATTTAAAAAAAATAAAAAATAAAAAGAAAATAGAAATCAAATGCACTCTAACTTTCTATTACGGCCGTTTGTTATAGTTTTTTTGGCAAATTTTTTTTAAGCTTACAAGTAAAAAGTCAAATTTTTTTTACTTTTGTAACTTTACTTTAATTAAAAATAAGAAAATAACAAAAATAAAAAAGCAAAAAAGTTTAAAAAATTTAACTATTTTGCTTATAAATTTAAAAAAAGTTAGACAAAAAGTTAATATTAAACGAGCCCTACGTTTTCACCAAAAGTTCTAAGAAAAATATTAGAGACAGTCACTGTTCCTAACACTCCTCAAGTTCTAACTATTGTGATCCCCAAAATCTTCCCTTGTAGTGCGACAAAATCTGATGGTGCCAAAATTTTGTGATTCGCAACGAGAATGAAATCTAGACACAGAAAACAACTCTTTTGGCGACTAGACAAAAAATGTTGTTACAATTTCTCTCTTTTAGGCGACGAATACAAAATTTGGCCACGAAAACTGCTATTTTGGCAACAAGAAAAACTTGTTGCGAGAAGTGCTATTTTGACGACCAAAAAAAAAGTTGTTGTGAAAAGTACTCCTACTGGAATGACTTTATGTACCCGTCGTGAAAGATCGTTGCAAAATGTGTAATTTCTTGTAATAAAAGCTCTCTAAATAGTTAGACTAATCTCTTTGATGTCAATGTATGAATTATAACCTTTACAAATGCCATGGCTTCATTGACAATGAGACCTTACCTACAGTAGCCTGTAATGACTAGGAAACAAGAAGATATAAATGATGATAGGGTGATCCATATTACCTTCCCATCCTTACATACACACATATATGTATATATATATATATATATAAACTAAGTGTAATAGGAGGAGGATAAATATAATGAGGGAATAAACTAGGAAATATTCAAAATAAAGCAATATGATTCCCTGGGACTTCTCTTAACAGCACCATCTTTACGTTGGTGATTTCAAAAACATGTGTTGTCATACTCCTAATCTAATTAGACATTATTAATATTATATTAGGCGAGACGTGATCGCACAAGTCACTGTGCTTGCAAACGATACCTTACCATACATCAAACAATAAACCGCAAATTGATTAAATAGATATATATATATATATATAAGAACTATGCATTTATATCGTATTATATAGTAAAAGTAAACCATAGGTTATTACAAAGTCATGACATAAAGTATTATATAAAATCAAGTCTTAATGTCTCATACATAATATTACAAGAAACAGAAATAAAGAAGCAAAAGCTTGCCCCCAAGACTCGACACCCCTGACACCAATATGAATGCCACCGCGGCGACAACTAGGACTACAATGAACTGAACTCCATACTTAGCTCACCTATCAAAAAGGTTTGTCCAGGCGTGAGCTAAAAGTCAATATGTTCACGGTAGATAATCAAATTCATAAAGAATGATCACAAGTACCCACAATGCACATTCAAGTATAAATGATCAATATATATATATATATATATCATAAGTGTCTCAATGCATTGAATATATCACTTACATGTGTGTACAAATTTAGATAACGTTGGTTCAATGAGTGATGACTTATTATCAATGATGTCCCACGTTAATATCCTTTTAGATCAACCTCACATGGTTAATCTTTAGGTTAGCCCAACATTGGCAAAACCTTTTTCCATGAAATGCAATGACATATAATATGAATGGTATGCAATGCCACCTCAAACATAACCTCTAATGTCATCTCATATTTCATCTCACATATGTCATCATCAATATCATGTTATAAAAAACCATCAAGCAATTCAATATAAACAATACTATCTATATTCATACAATCAACACCGACATTTATAACAATATAAACAATCCATTTACTTCTATATGAATAACATTATCTCAATTCTCACCTGTCACCGTACACACACACTATAACAAAGATTACTCCTTGGATGTTGTTGAAGGATCTTACCCTCCGTTAGCTCCTATCATCACAACTGTGTTAGCTTAGGAACCTCAATGTATAATTCTGCCATAATACTTGAACATAATGCATATACCCCAAACAAGTCATAAAACTGATATGATGTATTAGAAATGTCATATGATAACCTCAATTAAACTCCCAATATAATGTAAGCTCCTAACATGTACACAATTTCATGAGCTTATACCAAAAATTTTTATAACTTTGAGAATACAAACTAGTCATCTCAGATAGTATCCAGACCAAATTTTATATTTTTTGAACAAACCTAAGTATTTATTTAGTAATTTATAAAACAGGACAGTGCTACAGAAGTGAGAATTCAGCTGTAGATAGTCCATCTTTAAGTGGTTCTTAACTTAGGTAAACGACAACAAAATGAGCTGAAATTTTGTACATATTATCATCCACATATCAAATAGATACAGTAAAACTTTTATAATTTCTTGATTATTTTAACTTGCTCTAATGTTTTGTCAAACTAGGGGCTGTAGATTTGGGCATTAGAATTCTGCAGAGTTTCAAATATTCACCATAATTCAAAATTATAATATTTTAAAGTGAAATCAAATCCCAAATTACCATCATAACTCTAAGTTAATGTGTTAAAAAATTCAACTACAAATAATATTTTTAGCTACATCAATTCTGTCACAAATGAAAACTTTGATGGAAACCCCCAACCACCCCTATCTTCTATCATTTTCCTCCACCTCCTCTCATGGGATCAAACATACTAGCATATACTAAACCATAGAAATAAAATAAATCAAGCAAGAACACGATGAATCTTACCTCACTTGATGAATACAAGTTAGATATAAGTTTTTTCCCTTGAATTCCTTTCGAATTATCTTCTCTCCTCTTTTCTTCCTCTTTTTTTTTTCCCTCCTTTCTCCTCTCTTCTTCCTCTTCCCTTTCTCTATCTCTTCTCCATTCTAATGGTGAGGAGTCCAAGTTCCTCACCTAACTTTCTTCTCCCAACTCTTTGTTAATCTAATCAACTTCCCCTTACCTAACTTTTTTCTT
Organism: Euryodendron excelsum; assembly: GCA_033060915.1. Taxonomy (NCBI): domain Eukaryota; kingdom Viridiplantae; phylum Streptophyta; class Magnoliopsida; order Ericales; family Pentaphylacaceae; genus Euryodendron; species Euryodendron excelsum. The sequence goes on from CM065393.1 coordinate 23,045,235, forward strand.
CCAATTCCTAGTCAATCTAACTAATTTTTCCTACCAAAGAGTCCACTAACTAACTTACTAATGACTCACTAATGATGAAATAACACACGTCACACACACACACACACACACACACACACATCCACATAATTTTACATAACAATTAATCATGTAATAAATATAATTAAATAACTAATTTAATTAATTTTAATATATAATTAAACTAATTATGAAATTATAAGTTTAGAGTATTGTATGTGCACGTTGAAAGAGAGAAAAAGAGCTATATATGCAAATCAACATATGGTCCAACCATCTGGAAGTTAAGCAATATGGTTATTTGATCAGCATCTACTTCTTTTGTAAAGAAATCTGCGGACTTTAACAGATTACTTGGAGCAAAGTACTGTATGATTGATACAGGAATTGATTAGGTTAAAAAGAACAGGGTTAATTTTACCTACTGACCCATAGTTTCCAAAATGAAAAGTAAAAACTAGAAAAAAAAAGTGAAAAACGTAGCCAAAAAAATAGGAGAATATGAAAAGCGAAAAACGATGGGAAAAATTGTAAAATTTTTATGAAGAAACTTTTACGAACTTAAAGGAGACAATTAAGAAACTTAGTAGAGACCTCTGACTTAGTGAAAACTTATATGTATAATTTTATAACTACCTAGTTAAAAATTAAAGAAAAAAAATATATAAAAATTTAATATTTTAAGTTTCTGAAGTGTCTTTCTTAAATTTTTCAAGTGTTTCCGTCAAGTATCTCAAGAATTTTTTAAAAGTTTCTCAAAAATTTTTAAAATGTTACCTAAGATCTTCCTAAATGTTTTGCACACGCTTTTGAAACGTTTTTCTACAATTTTAAAATAAGTTTTATACTAATACCGAAAGTGTATTTATGGAGAAACGTGCTTTTTTTTTTTCTCTCAAATGTGTTTTCGGGTAACTATGACTTTCCTCTTTTAAATGTTTTTCCGAGCAACTATGATTTGACATTTAAAGTAGCTTTCAAAACTAGCCATTTAGACTCCTAAGATTTGGCCTAAGATTTGGCCTAGCTGCACTGGGATCCCTTACAGTCAGCCGAACCAAAAAAAAAATTCGATTTTAGGGAAACGAAAAAACAAATCTCATGCGAATAGGAGAATAGAACCCCAACAGAAGCATTCACTCATAGTTGAACCAACAAATCTAAGACCATTTCTGTCCGGCAGAGCATGTATTGCACGAGCATCTAAAGCTAGCTCAAGACAATTTGAAGCCTAAAATAATAATTTTAAATGAGATTTTTTTAAACAAAAAAAAATTATGGCTTCTCACATTTTTAATAGTGATGTAAAATTTTTATTTAAACTTTATATTTCTAGCTTTTGTGATGAAAATTATTGATTAATATATTCAAGTTTAGATAATGAATTTTTTTTTTTACTTGTTTGTATACCACATAGCTATGTATGACCCAAGAAACATTTGCAAATTATACACAAATATTTTCACTATATTTACCGAATTAAAATTGACCCAATCAACAAAACAAAAAAATGGATTTCAAATTTTATTTTAGCGTCTATCCATAGATAACTCACCAACAATAAAAAAAAATTGCACTTTGCTCAATTTAAAATCTCAAGCGATAAAAATAAAAAAATTTCTTTGGTAAATAAAATAATATGTTGTACATATACAGATAACTTATAAAATAAAATAAAAATTGAATATATTTTGACAAGATAGAAACCAAACAAAGATCAATCTATCAAAAAATAAAAGATTTTATGTTAATAAGTCATTTGATAATGCTATGTGCAAGATTTATCAATTTATTTTTTATTTTGAAATTTGTGTGCATGAGAGAGAGAGAGAGAGAGAGAGAGAGAGTTGTGAGGGTTTAAACTTCTGAATATCTATATGTTAGAGAGAAAAATAGTTATATGTAATTTTTTTTTCTTTTTCAAGTTAACTAGTGCATTTGATTTAGGTCTTTTTTTTTTTTTTCTTTTCTTTTTCTTTTCTTGTGGGGCCATTTCTCTTTGAATTGAGGTTTTTTTTTTGTTTATTATTTTCTTATGGGTCTTTTTCTTTTGTTTTTCTTTTCTTTTCTTGTGAGCCTTTTTTTTTTCTTTTTTTAATTTGCGCTGGTGCTTTTTTTGTTTTTCAAAATAAACATGTCAAAATTATAAAGAGCTTAACTATACCATATTTAATTTTTTAAAATTTTAAAATTTCGAAAAGTAAGGGCCTAAAGTGAGTGTTTGCTCCCTTTATGCTAAGCATCACGT
>CM065393.1:23052500-23115000 GCA_033060915.1 Euryodendron excelsum
GAAAAACACTCACCTCTTATCTCAATTCATTCCCATTTGTGCACTTAGCGTCAATTTACCTGTATTGTGCAAAACCATGAAAAATGAGAGAGAGAGAGAGAGAGAGAGAGCGAGCGCGCGCGCGAGAGAGAGAGAGATGTTTGATATGTATGAGTGAGGGAAAACTTTTCAGAGTACTTGGTAGAAATGTGTGGTTGAAATTTGAAAATGACAAACGTGTGGACCCTTCTCCATTACAAAATAAATAAATAAATAAAAACAAAATAAAGATGATGAAGAGGGTGGAAAAGTGCCAATAAAATAGTAGACGAAAATAGTATTGATATTAGAGCATCTCCGACCCTAATTTTTAAGATATCAAAATATATTTAAGAATTACATTTTTTATTTTAGCTTATATATTTTTATAATTTCTCCCACACAACTCTCTGTTTTAACTATCTTTATAAATTATTTTTTTAACGCAATATTGAATAAACAAGGATAAAAAGTGAAAGATTAATGAAATAATAGACAGCCACTTTTAAATTATCTTCAAAGCTACTCTTTAAAATAGTTAGTCAAAATATACTTAAAAACTCAATTCTCTATTTTAGCTATTCACTTTTAAAAAAAAAATCTCCAACCATACTCTATTCTAACTATCCATCTTATACATTATTCTTATTTTAACGATCACTCCAAGAAAAGAGGAAAAAAAGAGGAGACAGAATTAGATAGATTTGTAAAATAATAATACTTAAATTTTTAGACAGCTACATTTGGCTCTCTACATATGAAAAGTCAAAAAGAGACTTTCTAAAATAAAGAGTCATATAGAGATTCTATTGGATGGTTATTTTTATGATTTCATCATTTAAAATAGCTTAGAGAGCCACTTTAAAGAGTTTCTTGGAGATGCTTGCTCTCTACATTTGAAGAGCCGTTTGAATGTCCAATTTGAATGTTTGACTTTCTAAAATAACTAAAAGAGTCATTTGAAAAGGCTTCTTACAAATATTTAAGGGATTTTTAGGGCCTTTGCGGAGGGCAATGTCCCCCATCCCATGTGGGTCTATCACGGCTATAAGAACATCTCTAATCTTACTATTTATTTTGAAGAGTCAAAATATAATAGACAAATACACTCTATTTTAAAAAGCAACTTTTAAAAAATAATTCCAATGTGATTCTTTATTTTAGCTAACTATCCCAACTAGATATAGTATTTCTAATATAAAACAAATGGTATGTGGCCTACCACAGCATCATCATAGTGATGATATGGAATGATAACGTTGACAATTTCACAATTCACAATTCATGGACCACAATTCGCATAAATCAAATGAATACAAAAAAAAAATCTTGTTTATTCAGTAGATGCAGGAAGGGAAGCAAAGGAGGAAATGGGAATATAAATAAATAGGAAACAGATCTATTTGACAATACAAAGAAGACAACAAGAAGGGCATAATTTCAAGGAAGAAAAACAAACCCAAATCATAGGGTGAAAAGGGTTTTCGAGTGAGAGGTGAGAGGGGAGAGGAGAGAGGGAAGGGAAATAGTGGGGGAAGGACAGGGTTCAGGAGCTAGGGGAAGGGGGTTTGTTAAGAGGTCGTGAAGTTACCATTGCAAATGGCGAGCTAGTGAAGGCTCACTACATTTAGCGAGTGAAAGTAGCAAATGCTATTTTGACGAGTGGGATACCTTACCTCTCAAAATGCTCTTGCACGATAGAGTCGGTAAGGTTCACTTTTTGGATATCTTTATACTCACCCAGTTGCCTCCCCGCATTAAACATATTTAACTCAACGGTCATGTTGCCAAAGGTCAACTTCAATAGATCTCCTCTCACATGGATAATAGCGTCGCAAGTAGCTAGGACGGGTCTACCTAAGATGACCGGGATTTGATTTTGGGAATAGGGGTTCGCTACCAGTTGGTTATCTACGACAACAAAGTCTATTGGGTAATAAAAATTCTCAACTTGCACCAAGACATCTTCCACCATACCCCTAGGTGCCTTGATGGATCTATTTACTAGTTAGAGAGTGATTCTAGTCGATTTAAGCTTGCCTAGTATACACCGAGTATGGCAACAAGTTCACACTCAACCCTATAGAAGGCATCCCTCTATCCTATGGTTTCCTGTAATACAAGTGACCGCAGGACATCCCGGGTTCTTGTATTTTGGTGGTGTCTTGATTTGAACTACCGAGTTCGCATCTTGTGCAATATAAGCATTCTCTCTCACATTTAACTTCCTCTTAATGGTGCATAGTTCTTTTAAGAACTTAGCATAAGAGGGAATTTGCTTAATGACTTTCAAAAAAGGTAGCTTGATTTTAACTTGCTTGAAAGTTTAATATATTTCAGAACTCAAGGAATAGTTCTTTGGTTTGGCTAAACGGTGAGGGAAAGAAGCATGGTCCAATGCGTCACATTCATCTCTCAAAGCTTCTTCACTGTTGACCGTAGAATCTCTCTTCTCTTTCTCGCTCTTTTCTTTGTCACTCTTCTCTTGTTCACTTGGTTCTTTCTTGCTTAGGTCTTGCTTAGGTTCACTCTCTTCCTTTCTAGAGGTCTCCTCAACTGAACTCTCAAGTAAACTCTCAACAACCTTAGGGGTGAGGTAGAACTAGCATCCGAATATCCCACGTGTCCCATAGTCTCATCAGCCATGTTGGAATCAGATCCATCACAACCTACTCTTTTTCATCATACATGAAGAAAATATTTTTTTAGAAAAAAAGAAGAACAAAGAAAAACATGACTTCAAATTATAAAGTCATAGAGCGAAGGGATATTAAAGCAAATTAAAGCAGTACATATTGTTATTTCTAATGTTCTTCACTGGCAATTAAAAAGATTAGCACCAAAAAAAAAAAAAAGATGTCATAAACCTTTGTATTTTGATCCCAACATTAATTTTTTTTAACTCTCTAGGATCATTATTTGTGGTTGGTTCAGTATGATCGTTATAAAATGTATGTATTTATCTTTTCTTCATGGCACTCTTTCATTACTTAGCAGTTGAATAAAGGTGGATGAAAATTAGAAGGAATATGCTATGTATCCTTGTATTTTCTTCCAATCATTTTTTTTCTTGATACATTCTTTACGGTTATTCTACAGTTGTAATCAGCTCGTCTTGAGAAGAAATTTAAGGAGGCAATTTAGAGAAACCTATTTTATAAGTACATATAAAAAACATAAGTAAATATGTCCAACCAGAATTATTTACATCACCAGTTTTTATTCACCATTTTGCAAAACCTGTCATGTCAGCACGATATTATTCCTTTCTTCTTCTTCTTCTTTTTTTTTTTTTTTTAATTCGGGAAGGTTATTACTCTTAATTCGTCCTTAACTTTTTCTTCTCAACACCGTACACAATCACAAACATTCTTTTAGATATTGAGAAAAAAAAAAAAAGAAAAATCAGTGGCAAATAACATTATTGAATATTTCCGCTAGAAGTCTATAGCAATATGAACTGGCATTTAACAATATTTGCTTCATTGTATCACTATATCGAAGAAAAGTTTGAATGTCTTTTTCTTATTTATATTATGACTATGGTACTATATATAGATTATAGGTTAGCCTTATTCTAGGATTGATAGCATTCCAAACTTCGCAGCATGTTCGTGACCAGTCAACCCTAACTTTGACCATTATTACCCTACCAAACACCAGCCTCTATTATGTTTCTTGTCCTAATTATACTTTAAAATTCTAATTATGTCCCTTGCAAATTAGACATACAAATATAGCAGTTCTGAAAACTCCAAAGTTCAAGTTAGTTCATTGGCCCACATAAAGAACATCAAGCATTATAGTCAAACAACTATGCAGATGTCTAGAGTAGAGCAGATTAGTTTCTCACAGTAGCAAATTATACTTAAAAGAGCTCTCACACACTTGCAAACACACTATTGGCCTAAAAATCATTAGTCAGAACCAGTAAACCAATAAAGCATAGATAAATCAAAAGTTACAAGCAAAACCCAGTTATCAGAAGGATCAAGTAAGTATTTAATCACATGTCACGAACCAATACGATAGAAAAATCATAAATCGGAACCAAGAAATAGAGTTATCAGCATGAAAGAAATCATAGGTTCAACTAAAGCATTAACAGACTTGTGAAGCATGAGAGAGAGAGAGAGAGTTTGGTACAGATTAGGACTCACAGTACACAAATTCATGGCCGTGAAAGCTTAATAATACATAGGAAAGAACTATACTCACCTAAAAATAAAGACTTGAGCGTCGACGATAGAGAAGGACAACTTTGAAGGAGAGAAGATGTATTAAGAAAAGAGTCCAATTGCTGAAATATTTATGTTTGCTGAAAAATAGTAAGCAATTCAAATTTGATTTGGGGTAGAGTTTTTTTTATTTGTCCGAAGTTGGATTCGAAGTTAATCACTAACTCGGGTTAAGACATAAGAGCTTTGTTTTATGAAAAGTTGGATTCAAGGCTAATCACTCTCTATGGCCCTATGGCATACCTATTTTACAAATCAGAGCAGTTTTTTTTCAAATGTCTTTGGATACCTTTTCATCAGACGGCTGGAATTAATTCTTTCTTCAACGTGAACGGGTGAGATGATCTATTAATTTCACCGTCCACCGTCAACGTCCGGCTCAAAAAAGTTCAAGTCAATGGAACGTTGCAAAGGAAGCAAAATAAAAGGCTAGGTGTCAGGTAAAGTCTCAAACACGCTACTCTATCATAATATTTGTTTGAAGGACAAGGGTTGACGATTGAATATGATCTTATGGGGCTCACAAACAAACAATCAATGCTTGGCATACAAAATTAGCAATGAATTACATCTCTCTTGGAGAAGTATTCCCACGTGATATTACATATTTCCGTTATTGAGATAAGGGAGAAATTTTATTTTTATTATTTTATAATTATTATAATAAGTTAATATAATATTATATAAGTATATTATTAATATTAATTTTTTAATAAACAATATAATATAATATTACTTATCTTATTTTAACAAAACATAATATAAATAATTTCATATCATAATATTACTTATCATTTATTACTACTTTTCTTATGTTATAATTTGACTTATTTCGCCAATAAACAGGCCTACACCTTACAAAAGTGTGCCGACGATATAAATTATTTATACACACTATATTTTTTTTTCTCTTTTCCCTTTTTCCTCTTTCCCCACAGTGCTGAACTGCCACCAGCATACCTTTCTTTTTTCTCTCCAAACAGACTTCTTTCTCTCTCTCAAATGTCGATCACAACCCAACACCTATCTATCACTAAAAACATGTTCAATTCTTCTCTCTTACTCTCTCTAAAAACACTGCACCTCCGTTGTTCAATAAAGGATGTTTTGGTGAGAAATAAGTGTTGGGTTGTGACGGAGAATTGAGAGAGAGAACTGTTTACAGAGAGGGAAGGGAGCTCTGCTGGTGGCAGTTCAATAGTGTGGGGAAAGAGGATGAAGGGAAAAAGCGAAAAGAGCAAAGAGGAAAGAGGAAAACAGAGGGTAACGTGGAGAAATTCAAATTGTTTGTCTAAAACACCTTTTTTTGGTGGGGTGTATAGAGAGTAGTGTGTTCGTGAATCTACCTGTCACCTCACCTTTTGTTTCTTTCTATGCAAATCACCTCTCAGTCATCTCAATTTCCAGGCTCCTTTTGCAATGTTTCACTGACTCGGACGTTTTTTAGCCGGGCACTTAATGATGATTCCCACTCAATTAAAAAGAGAATGAATTTCAACCATACGTTAAAAATTTAATATAAATTCTATGAAAAAAATGTATAATCATTCTCACTGTTAAAAAGAAAAAAAAATTATTCTTAAAAAATATAAAAATAAGAATGACTTTCTACTTTCAAATAATGATACTAAATAAAATTTTTTTAATAAAACTAAAGACGGTCATTCCACTCCTTACCTTAGGCAATAAAGCCATTGCTGGGAATTGATTTGCATAGAAAGAAACAAATGGTGAGGTGTAGGTAGGCCCGTTTAGTATAAATTTTTTAAAATTTTTTTGGTTTTGTTTTTTAATTTATAAGTAAAAAAAAGTTAATTTTTTTTTCTTTTGTAAATTAAAGATAAGTAAATAAGTAAAAAAATAAAAAAAATTAAATTTTTTTTATTTTTTACTTATAAATTAAAAAATAACTAGACAAAAAAACTTTATCAAACGGTCCATAGAGTCTCAAGCTCTGTTCTCTCTACAGCCTACAAAAAGTGTTTCAGGCAAACAAATTGAATGTATGTGCACTACTCTATTTTTTAAAAAATTATTCAATGCTATTGGACTTTTGTTAGGTGGAGACCTTTCACATGAGATGGGGTCCACCACCTCTTAAGTGAAATATTTATCCCACTCAACAAGTAAACTCAACTATGAGAAATAAAACTTTACTTGATAATGCTCTCAAAGCATTAAATAATTTTTTTTTTTTCTCTTTTCTTAGTGTTGAACTGCTACCAGCAGAGCTTCGTCTTCTCTCTCTTAACAAACTTCTTTCGTTCTTTCAATCTCTAATCACAACCCAAGACCTTTTTCTCATTAAGAACATCCTCTGTTCATCTCTCTTACTCTCTCTAAAAACACTTCACCTCTGTTTTTCAATTAAAAGATGTTTTTAGTGAGGGATAAGTGTTGGGTTGTGCGGGAGATGAGAGAGAGAGAACTGTTTAAAGGGAGAAAAGGGTGCTCTATTGGAGGTAGTTCAACAATGTAAGGAAAGAAGATGAAAAGCCCAGAGAGAAGAAAGAAAAAAGCGAGGTAACGGGAATAAATTCAAATTGTATGTCTGAAACACTTTTTGTGGGGTACTGTCACTTTTCCCCTCTGACACAAACAGCCCCGCCCTATTTTAAAACTCTCTCAAATCTTATTATTATATCTCCAACTCTCCCTCTCGGTTGTTTTTTTATTTTTAATTGTGTTTTTTTTAGTTTTGTTTTTTTATTAATTTTGTTTTTTTAATAAATTTTTTTATTCTTTTGTTTATTAATTTTATTTCTTTTTTTATCAGTTTTATTTTTTTAAAATAAAATTTTTTTTTATTATATGTTTGTAATCTTTTATTTGCAAAAATTATATGTTTGTAATATTTTAAGAGTCATTATTTATAAAAATTTTAAAAAGTATTAAAATATGGATAAAAATAAAAAGTATATATATGAAAATAACAAAAATACTAACAATTAATAAGCAAACACACTAATAGCTTGCGAACAAACACTTTTTTTTAAATGAAAAGTCTCTTAAGCCAATATTGATTTAGTCATGTTTAGGGAAGAGTACATGTAATAATATACAAAAAAGAGATACACGAAAATATATAAAAATACAAATTCTAATGAATATTACCTCCAAATTTTGCTTTCGGTGCACTTGGTTCTGTATTTATTACTTTGTATCACAAAGGAACACGTGTTCTATAACGAGCGGCCCATCCTTTAGTTTCATATGATGAATGTTGCCACCAGCACGTTAAAAAAATAAAGAAAATTCATTAAAAAACAAAAATAATAAAAAAATTGATAGAAAAAATAATAAACAAAATTGATTTAAAAAAATAAACAAAAATAATAAAAAAAAAGAAAACAAAACTAAATAAAAATTAAACAAAACTGAAAAAATAAAATAAAATAATACCTAGGTGAGGTGTCGAGTTAGGGGGATAATTTAAAGGAAGATGGAGGTTGTGACATGTGTTAAGAGTTGGAGGGGTAATTTAGAGGGAGGAGAAGGTTGTGACATATGTCAAAAATTAAATAAAATAAAAAAAATTGATGAAAAAATAATAAACAAAATTGATTAAAAAAAAGAAACAAAATTAATAAAAAAATAAAACTAAATAAAAATTAAATACAACTGAAAAAAAAAAAACAAGTGGAGTGATAGGATTATAATTTTAAAAAAGAATAAGAGTATAAAAGTAATTGACTCGAGAGATAAGGGTGTTGTGGTGGGTGGTGTTTGTGCGGCAAGCAATTTGCGTTGGAAAATTTACCTATCACCTCACCTTTTGTTTCTTTCTATGCAAATCACGACCTCCCAGCCAACCCAATTCCCAAGCTCCCTCTGCAGTGTTCCACTGACTTGGACGTTCTCTAGCGGGACACCAATGGTAGAGAGAGACATGAATAATCATCCCCCTTCAATTGAAAAGAGAATGGACTTCAACCATCCAATGGAAATTTATATCACATTAAAAAAAAACTTGCTCTGATTTGTAATATAAATTTTATATTAGAGAATGATCATTTTTACTTTTAAAAAAGAGTAGTGTTATTCTAACAAAATATAAAAACAATCCTTCTTAGTGATACCAAATAAGAAAATATGAATAAATATGAGAATGATCATTTAAATTTAAAATTGTAGAATTTCTTATTCAATTCTCTTTAGTTTATTATTTATAAGGACAAATATTACAACATAATATTACAAAATAATCAATTTTATCGAACAACATTTCTAAGTATTGTTGGTAACTATATCTTTAATAGTCAAAACTAGTTTATAGTTTGATTTAAGTAATTTATGGCATAGTGAACTTTTTTTAACCCAAAACTTATATTCTTTTATTTTGTCTATATTTGGTATCTAGCACGAATTCACTGCTCATTTATATATACATGCATATTTACATATGTATATATATATGCACGTAAACCCCTTAGAGATTGTTATATAATAATATTTGATCAAATTTGTGTAATCCAACTCCAACTGTAGTATACCAAACAAAGTTGATTAATTATATGTTATATGTGTTGGAAGTATCGATTCAAAATATATATTATTTATCTCATGAAATTGACACATAACTGTAGTATACCAAACAAAGTTGATTAATTATATGTTATATGTGTTGGAAATATTGAGTCAAAATATACATTATTTATCTCATGAAATTGACACATAAAATATAGAATTTAAATCACAATACTTTACAAAATAAATTAAAAAGAAACATTATCAATAGAGGCATGTATTTACTACTCTTAATAATAGATTGAGACTTTTTAAGATCGTGACCTGATGCAACATGTTATGGCTTATCTTCTAAAATTTAAGTGTAGCAGTCCTTCAAAGGTGCACTTTCAAGTGCGAATGTGTAGGGAACAACTCTTTGATCGTCCCAAGATCAACTAAAATATTATATGTATAACTCTGTACGGTGTATGGTGAACTGATTTTCAAAAGAAGAAGAGCACACTATAAACTGATTTTCAAGAGAAATTGTTACACACAGTGTATTCAAAACTCTGCTGTTAAAAGTCACCTCCGAACCTGTATGTATACAGGTTATCAAAAACATCTATTGATTCCACCGGTTATATAAAATATAATTACAACTTAATGTCCATTAAATGTACAGGTAAACTGATGCCCAAAAATTGTAAACACAAGGTAATAGTATTGGTTTTGATACCATTTTGTCACGACTTATGATTCACAGGGTAAAATATTATCTACTTTAAACCTTGACTCGCATGACTTTAAAACACATTATACCAAGGAGATATAAGTGCCTATATATATATATATATATATAGCACTTCTCGTCTCTGTTCTCAAGCAATATGAAATCATAGCACATAACTTTGAAACTAGCCTGCCACTACATTAGCCCATCAGGATCTCATTTTGTCCACGTGGAACCACACGAATCTCACACCAAGGGTTTGAACCTCAAACCATGAGCAAGATATCCAAGGTCCCTTATCAATTGGGACAACCCTTTGGCTCTTTCATACGTTTTGAAATATAAACATAATACACCAACAATTTGTGGAGACACGTGAATGAAAATCTAAACACATGGAGATTTGGCTTTGGAGCGCACCAAACACACTCGGGACAAGGTGGGTGGGGGTCAGTTGATTACACTCCAAAAGTGTAATTATTAATCTCTAAATAACTAATTGTTAGTTCTAGTTTAGCAGTATCTCTTCATTTTTAATTGTGTTATGATACTATTAGCGTTTTATGGCTGATTTATATATACCGGACTTGAAAGGGTCAAAATAGTTCTTTGGGGGGCAAGATGGTCATTTGACCTTGCGCATGGTCCTTGAGGGGGTGTGCATGCTTGTCAATCATGCGCATGGTCCCCAAGGGCGTGCGCACGCTCGTGGAAAAACAAGGAACAAATAGAGCCTCTGTAGAATTGTGTAATTTGCCATCCGAAGACCTTTTGAAGGCCGTTCGCTAACCATGCTCACGGTCAACGGAATCCCGATTTTATTTTCAGCCTATAAGTCAGATTTTGTATGTCCAATGGGAGATCTGAGTTTTAGTTTAGCTTTTAGTACGTTTTTTTGCAGTTTCATAGTACATTATAGAACATTGTATTAGGTCTAATTCATTGCAATTGCACTTTTATTTCAATTGTAATCTCATTTCTAATCCAATTTCAATATGATTTCCATTCAATTCTTTGTCTCTTCCATGATTATGAGTAGCTAAGCACCTAAGTGAGTTCAATTGGAAAGATCAACCAAGAATTTTTAGGTTATATTGAAGGTATCTTATGAATTCATTGATTAATTTTGCTAGATTTATAATTCTAAGCAATTGATTGTTAGATATTTTAGAACCCTTCAGTTTTTGACTATTTTTTGTTGATTTCACTTCATGATTTAGCAATTGTGGATTAAATTCATTAAAATCGATGGTATTAGCCTAAGACTCTCAATTAGACTTTAATTCTAGAATCAATTGTTATAGAATCATTTTTTTTTATCAAAAATTAAATCCTCCAAACTAAATTCTGTTGATTGTGAAGTTTAATTTGAGTTATAAACCTCTTGAAAGCCTAATTTTAACTTCCTTAAACTAGTTTTCAATTGCACTGAGTAGATTAATCAAACCAAAATCATTTTTTTTCTGTATTTTTACCTTTTTATAGAAGCAATTAGCTTAGTTGTGATAGATTTGAGGGAAATTCAAGTGCGTTAAGCCATGATCTATACTTGACCCCATTTTTCGAGAACAAATACGATATCTGGATCTTCATATTAAATTACTTCGTCACCGTGTTTTTGTGGGACATCTTTGGAGGTGAATCTTCAGTGCCCCACAATTTTTAAAATTCTCTTTACCTTTTATAGAGTTCTAGATATTTAGGATAAAAATATAGTTTATTAGCCACTCAAAACTCAAAGAAAAATTTCTTGGCCCTCTTTTTAACTTTTTTGTTTTTTTACCTTGTTCCAGTCTTAACCAAATTCTTGGGTCCTTCACTGATTATGAACACATTCAATCCATAGCTAGTGTTGTACTTAAAGCCGATGAGGTTTATTTTTTATTTTTATTTTTTAGCAATTAGAGTCCAAAATTTGGTTTATTTTTTTTAATTTTTTATTTTTCAACAACAACCCGTTCTACAAATATACATATCAGTACGACACTCCTCCAACCTACTCATTTAGTCTCAAACACAAGTTAAATAGGCAATTCCAAAGTCCAACTAGTACACTTATATATCACAGGTGGAAGAATGATGATTGAAGACTGAAGTGTTACGCAAAACTACTTTTCTCTTTGGGCGAAAAGGGGGGAAAAATGAAGAAGATTAAAGTTATATATATATATATATCTGTTTTTAGCTTTGTATAATTTACTGTTTTGTTTGGATGCTTACACGAATAGATATTCTTCATCATAAATTAATTTTTAATTTTTTTAAAATAAAAATATGTGAGGAGTTGGTAAGCAAAACTAATAAGCTAAAACATGTGACCAACCACATTTTTTTAATGTAATGGCCGGCTAATCAGGTGGTGGATTTACGTTCAGACCAAGAGGACAATGATCCCTGCGTTTACAAAATTCTGCTTAATTCCTATGAATTTTTGTGTATTTATGATAAGTAGTATATTGAATTTCCTGAAACAAAATTCTTGAGTCCATCCTGAGCCTAATAAACCAATATGACTAAGCCTAATAGACCAATATGACTAACACGACATTGATGTTAATACAATAGTTTTAGAACATCTCCAAGGAACTCTCTAAAATGGCTCTCTAACTGACTCTCTATATAGCTCTCTATTTTAGAGAATTTCATTTTGACTCTCCAAATATAGAGACTCAAATCTCTCTCACTCTCTCTCCTCCTTTTTTTTTCCCTCTTTTTCTTAGGTGAATGTTAAAAAATAAATAAATCATGAGGTGGCTAATTAAAATAAAGAGTATCGTTGAAGCGTTTTTTAAAAAAAATGACTAACTAAAATAAAGAATGAAGATTTTAAGTAATTTTTGATTAACTATTTTAGAGAGTAGCCTTGAAGATGCTCTTATACTTCTAAATACCCAAAAAAATACAAAGATATTGCGCAATTTGAAATATAAATCAAATATCAATTCATTTATGTTTTGTTTAAAATTTAAATTTTCGGTTGAAAAAATAAAGAAAAAGAAAAACGTGAGAGAAAAGAGAACAAAAATACTTTTTTATTTTGTTATCTTTTTTCTTTATTTTTTTTTTCATCGAAAATCTGAATTCCAAACGAAATATTAAGGACACAACAAAGAGAGATATTGAACCCTTTGTACAATTAACACATAGGAGGATCTTTTCCATTCTATAATTAAAATGAGAATCCCATTTTACTGATTAAGGAGTTGACATGTTAATCAAAATAAAAATAAATGTATAGGAAGAGTTGACTTAAAATTTACTTAAAATTAAATAAATGCTAATTATTAAGGACTACTTTACCGGTTATAGTCACCGCTTCATGTGGTATCATCAAGTGGCATGTTGTGTTGGAAAAACATATCAGATTTTATAAAATAAATTAATAAAAAATTTAAACAAAAAATGAAAGCGAAAACGAACCAAATCTTCCCCGAGTTCACCGGGCACCATGGACGTGCAACATTCTCCTCCAGGAAAGTGTCGCCTAACTCATGGGATTTTCTCCCTCTACAACCAGTGGATTAGTAATCCTTCTCATTCTTCTCTAAATAAGTAATAAAATATTTATCTTTTACATTCTTTTGTCATTGTACCGTTTGGTTTTTCAATTTGTGCCATGGTTGTGCCGGATACTCTTTTGGGTGCTTCGTGATTTATATTATCCGCGATGATCTGGTTTTCATATTTATTCAGCACCCAAATGCAGAGAGAGAGAGAGAGAGAGAGAGAGAGAGAGAGAGAGAGAGAGAGAGGAGGTGGGGGAAAGAAGAGGAAGAGAGAGGGAGAGAGAGAGAGAGAGAGAGGCGTGATCAACGGTTGGTCCCAAAACACGAAAAACTCTACTCCCCCGGTGACGTGGCAATTAAAATTTTTTATTTTTTAAAATTTGCCTATAATCCGACCTTTTGACTTCAATGTTGTTATTCATCCCTTACTTCGGTTAATATATAAAAAAAACTTTTTTTGATAAATTTTTTTTCTTCTATTGTCACCTCCCACTTTTTTTTATTAAAAAAAATTTGATTAAAATTTTTTAATTTCTTTTTACTCTCACCTCTTAAATTTTTATATAAAATTTTTTTTATGATTAATTTTTATAATTTCTTTTGCTCCCACCTCTCAATTTTTATAAAAGAAAGAAATTTTAATCAAAATTTTTTTAATTTTTTAAAAATTTCTCTCTATTTATAAAATTTAATGCAAAACTAATTAACATAATTTTTTTTTAAAAACACCAAAGAAAAAAAATTTAGATTTGTTTCTTGACACTATCTTTGGGAATTAATAATGCATTTTTTCATAGTTTGATTTGCATTAAAAATACATATAAAAAATAATAACTTTTAACATATTAATACAGTGGTAAATTAAAAAATACATAAAAACAGAACTTCTAATTAATATCTCCTCCAAACTCGCCTCTAGAAGTACCTGGTTCTCCACCCATTATTTCTAACCACAAATTCATTCGTACTATATAACTATAGTACAAATTGAGTCAGCCATTTGTACTCTGTGGGAGACGCTTTCTCCACTTGAAAGATCATTCTCAGCTGCCCAACTATTTGAAATTGAGTCAGCTATTGTACTCTATTATTATATTATGAGAAAAAAGATGTTAACCAAATCTTAATATAAATTGAAGGAGTGATAGTAGAGGGAGTGAAAGTATGAAGAAGATGAGAGAAAATCTGGAAAAATGCTTTTCATATAAATAGAGGGAGGTATATCCTAACAGAAAATCTCTAATCTCATATCCTTTGACAATCTCACTCACTGATGTGACTTTTATTTTTTTTAATTCTTCTTTTATTTTTTAAAAAAATCAAATTAATCAAAATAAAATAAAAATAAAACAACAAAGCAAAAGCAGCAGACCAATGTGGAAACCAAAAATAAAACAAAAGCAAGGGTATAACCAGCTAAAAAAAAATTTATATAATAAGGATAATATTATACAAACAAAAAATTCATATAAAATTTTTATACAGAATGATGTTTCAAAATAAAAATATTTCATTTAAAAAAAATACTCATAATAATGTTTTTTAATTAAAAAAATATCACTGTTACATCATTTTGGTAAGTGTTTTTGTATAAATTTTCTGTAAAAATAGTATTTTCTATATTTTGAATTTGTTTTGTTTGAACATTTGTATTTGATTTAAATTGTATCTCTAGAATTCCTTTACTGATCAATTTGAATTTGTATTTGTTTTTTAATTTGTTTTGTAAGAACAACATTTGTACTTGTCGTGGTTACTTGCCAACAATACACAACACAAAGATGTTACCACGTAGGGGTGGCCATTGGCCTGATAGGTCCGCCCAGCTCGATTTGATTTTTTAATGAATTGTGATTAAGATTTAAGCCCGTGGAATTAGGCTGGATTGATTTTTTAGGCCCAACAAATTTTTGGGTCGAGCTTGGGTTATATTTCAAAGCCTGGCCTGTCCTGAATATTTTTATTTAGTTTAAAAAATAAATAAATATATGTATATACTCACTTACATATATATACTTGCTTACATTTATATTTCAAAATCCGGCCCGATTCGAATATTTTTATTTAGTTAAAAAAAATAAATTTATGTACTCACTTAAATTTGTAAAAAATAAATAAATATATATTTTGATCGAGACGGTAGGCAGGCTTGAAATTTTATTTTTATTTTTTGGATGAGCTTTGGTAACAAAGTGGAGGTTCGACATTAGGATGTGTTGGGCTCAGGCCACCGTCTAAAATGTTATTATGAAGGTCAAGCCCTGCCTGAACCTACCCCACCCGCCCAGTAGCCATCCCCATTACCACGTCAGCTCGGTGAAAATAAGTGATGAAATTTTCCGTGCTCCGTAGATGAGTTGTAGTTATATATAATAAATCAAATTATACATATAAAGCGACGTACTTTTGGTAACAAATCTGATGCAATATTATCTAGTGCATTATTTGATCAATTAGATAAATCTATTCCAATAAAAAAATGAAGAGGATCTAAATCGAATTTACTCCTATAGTGGATTAGCAATCCACCGCATTAATTAGTCCACTGGGCCATTTCTCCCAATTAATGAAAAAGAAAAGAAAAGAAGAGAGCAATAATTACAATGTTATCTTACACATTTCAGGTCAATTAACCTCTCTTAATTGAAAATCTAACTGCCTCTCTTTATTGTATTTTTTGATACTTAAAAGTTTTAGGAGGGGAGAGGAAGAGTTGAACTCATGACCTTAATCATCGTTGGGAGAGTCACTATCACTTAGGCTAACCCCTCTGCTAAATTGCATATATATTCTGCAAGTTCAGTGCCTTCGTATATTTCACATTGTGGTATAAAGGACCAAAGCAAAGTGAGAAGTTCGCCTCCTTGTCTGAGCTGTTGAAGATGGTTATTTGTCTTGTCACCCTTAATTGCTGAATAGCGCAGCATCCTTGACCACATAGATTTTAGTATTCCCTATCTCTCCACCTCTTGCATTCCCTTCAAGCTTTTGACAATTTCAGGGGCCATAAAATTGTATTTTCAGCGGCTAATTGTTCTTCGATATCACTGTTAAGTGTCAAAGAGGACTCAACTCCTTCCAACCCTTGGCAAACTTCTCTTGCATCCTGCACATTCTAGAGAATTAATTTGAGGTCTTCGATAGCTTTTCTCAACTCTCGGTTTGATATAACAACGGGCAACAACGAAAGGCATGTGAGAAGTAGATGCATCGTGTAACGTGATAGAATTTTGCATGTTTTAGTATTGTTCCCAGAGGTATCATGGTAGCATATTTCTGTTGTGATGTGAGCACTAACAATTTGCGTGAAAAAAGATGTGCTGTATAAACCTATTGCCTCCAAAATTTTGTCCCCTTTCAGTTCAGAACTTCTGTCGCTCAGTTGACAAATATAATCTAAAATCATGCAGTATAATCCGGAAGGGAGAGCCGCACAAGTTGTATCTATTGAACTTCTCTTGAATCCCCAACAATTTAAGTGCTGGGGATTGTGAAATTTTTCACAACTTGACGATAGTACATACGTATATTATCAAAATTTTAATCTGATTAGCATAGCCTAATTTACATGATTAAAATCATACATTCGAGATCTCTCTGGTTTAATTCCGAATAATAAGTATCAGCAACAAGCACGAATCAACCGCTTGAACTCAACCTTCGGACTTCTGCTATATTTTTCGTACACGCCTTGCTCTATAGAGAGTAGACTCATCACTGCTAGGGTTTCTCTTCCTCACAAAAATGTGTATCTCTCAATTATGAGCAAAGTGTAACACTAACAGCTCTTAGAGTGCGTATATATAGATGCTACAACAGGGATAATAGGATTAGTATAACTAGGGTTTTCTACGCAAATAAGGATTCCTAATCCGACCAGGATTAATCCTTATTTACGTAAATTATAATTTATACCACTAATGAATTATAATTGCACTTCCTGTTACACTAGAAATTATATTTCGAATTTCATATTATTAAATGCTTATTTATCTCCCCACGTTAAGATTACAGATACCCGTGTATTAAATTAAATTATTAACAATTAAATTTAACATACTTATTTAATTTCTTGAAACCTTCTACTTAACTTATTTGATATGTCAGATTCATAATCTACCTGCAGGGTTTGACATATCAAAATTTATAGACTTCCTCAAAGGGGTATCATTAATCCCTATATGGAGAAGTGAATTATATCAACAATAAATATTCACCATACACGTAATGTTATTGTCCAACTCACTGAGTTTATTGACCCCAAAGAATCTCACTCTTGTGCGAATCAAAACAATAAACACTACATGCACGTGTCTATTTATTATATTCGGATTAAGAGCATAAGCACTCATAATAATCATGAGGTATTAATTGTTTTATATAGTCAATATAAAAACAATTACCTCAACACGGTTCTGATCAATACACACAAAGTGTATTAGTGCAAAGAGTTGGAACTATACCGTTCCGCATAGTCAAGACAGACCTATTAAAACCTTATACTACAGTCTTACTGATGATGTGTCCCGTTCCCTCTAAGACTATGAACGATAAGCTTATATTCCATAAGAACCAATGATCTGATCTTCCGTGTGTAAGCCGTACTCCACACACCAAATCATCTACTATACAGAATAAGAGACACACATGCATAATCATTAAATAAATAACGCAATACAAACATTGCTCACACAGATTCTCATTAAAATAGAATAACTAATTTATTAATAAATACTAAATTCATTACACAAAGTATATCTTTTAGTATAAATTCCTCACACTAAGTATTCTAGTAAACTTTCTGAGCTTGTCCTTTTTTATGCAAAAACCAAGTAGATTGAATTGCCCCATCATTTTAGACCACATCTTCTTTTTGAGCATTGGGAAAAACCAAGGAAATTTTTTGCCCAATTGGTCCACCAATTCCCTTCTGTGGTGCTTAATTAGCTGAAGCATGGTCCAATTAGAGGATAATAATATAGTGACTACATAAATCTCCAAAGTTAGAGCTCTAATAAGTAGCAGGCCTGTGATGATAATATCAACCGTGTAGTAGTACTCATGCCCACATCTTCTCCCTAAAAATAGACCAGAAGAATCCTACCAACACAGACACCGGACATGAGAAGCTGATGGAGCGAAGAATGCAGCCTCCTTTGGTGTAAGTTTTGGCTGCCTTCGTGCATAATAAGTTGAACATGAGCCCCAGAACCTCCATTGCATCCCAAAAAATTGTTTCGTCATTGTGGGGAATGTAAATATTTATCACTCATATAAATATGCTGGGGTCATAATTCACTATATAACTCTTAAATTCCTTGATCATCTTCAGGGCCATTGGTACAGCACATTTATATTTTTCCTCTGCTGTGGTATACCCAACATTCACTTCACCTGCAATATTAAACGATACAATGTCTTCCGCTTCATCATCGCTTCCTGATTTCAGAACCCATATTCTCTCCCCATACTTCATAATTCCTGCAAGGAACGCTGGAAATAACATAAATGAAAACCAGGAATTTCTCCAAGCCATAACAATGACATAAACTACTATGGCAGCTTGAACCCCCAATTCCAAGAAGTGCCTCATCCACAACAGATTATATTCCAAAGAATAAGCAGTTATGGTATCTAGGCCACTAAGGTGCAACAAAAGCAAGGGCGCCCATATTGCCGGGAATGCATTGTTGGGATTATCACTAATATTACTGTTATGATCTACTTTGGCATTAGAGAGCTTGCCAAGGGCAACCATTGACACCCAGTCAGCCATTAAATAGGCTGACCAAACAACGACCTTGATCTATATTGATGA
The DNA here is from genome assembly GCA_033060915.1 of Euryodendron excelsum. Classification (NCBI taxonomy): domain Eukaryota; kingdom Viridiplantae; phylum Streptophyta; class Magnoliopsida; order Ericales; family Pentaphylacaceae; genus Euryodendron; species Euryodendron excelsum. Next base: position 23,071,263 of record CM065393.1, read on the forward strand.
TATATACTTTTTGTGGTTGCCAAGGACGTAAAGAATGATTTGCAAAGTGAGGCTGAGTAGAACTACAACCCGAACATGCCGTGTATCCCATACGAACATGCTGGAATTTGATTCATCAAACCTTTCTTTTCTTAATCAACATGTGGAGAGAAGTTAATTAGAAGAACAAAAAAAAAATAAAAAAAAATAAGAAAGGTAGAAGAAAGAAAAGAAAGGAAAGCATGAGTTCAAAATATTTTGTGGTTAGACAATTCAGTTGTTTTGAAAGTTTAAGTTGTCCAAGAATGGACCAAAACAACATCATGTACAGATGTGCACACATATATTGGACAATTTGGATATTTCTATCTTTTGGCCCAAGGAAAAAGGAAATAACAGGCCTTTGACCTCTTCGTTGTCTAACGAACAACTGGAATATATTTGTTTTTATCTGTAAGTATACATACAACCATGTTACTAGTTGATATGTTTCTATATCAGATATGCAGAATAGATTCTGTTTACCTTTGTTTTGATATGAAAATCCTAGAAATCAACTACACGTTCATGATATGTTTCAGCACCTCATGACTTTCAGGTAATTCATGATAACTTCAAGCTCCTTCGGATTCTTAACTAATTGGTTGACCTTACTATTTTCTTCTTTGAATGATTGGCCTTACAAAATTCAAGTCTTTCAATAAAATAAATAAAGAATGCGCAAGAATACTACCTTATCCGGAATACCAAAAAAAAAAAAAAAAAAAAAGGCAAAGAATAGGGTGTGCTGTTTCACAGTGCTAGAGATTGCAAAGGTAAGGAAGAGCGTGGGCTAACCACATATCTTTGGCGTAGTTTTCTGTAGTTGAAAATCCTTCTTGATGAAGGACGTTGTGGGGAGGACTTTACGGGGAGAACATCTTGGAAAAAAATGAATGTTTGGTGAATATTATTGTGAAAGTTCATTGAAATAAAAAGGTACTTTCTCCAAGCAAATGTATGTTTGATGCCAACATTTTAGAAGTGTCATAGCTTCAAACTAATAATATTATCCATTACCTTTATCATTCATCTAGATCATATTTTTTTTTATAAAATTTAATTAAAAACAAAGTATTTGCAAAAAATAAAAAATGAAAAAAAAATGATCGTATGTAAATTTTACTCCTAAAAATCAATATCAGTTGTTATACAATTAATAGAGAATATTCTTAATAAAGTACTAGTATTCCTTTCATTTGTTATAAAACACCTACAATATTACCAATTTTTGGATTACCAAATGAAAATAGAAAGGAAAAAATCGATGATAATTATATTTATATATTTTATAATAGTCTAACAAAAATATAATATCAAGACAATGATGGGAAGTGTTTAGTTGTAGGGCAGAAATAAAAACCCAATGAAAAAAAAACCTCAATGGATTCACAAATGTTGACACTCACACAAATACAGAAATAAGGAAGCCTAAAAAGAGGATAATGATTGTGAACCTGACATAGGTACCCCCTAGTAAAGAGATAAAGTAGACAAATAAAGAAAGCAATATAATATATGTATATATACACATCCAAATTCATAGATTGTAAGAGGGACAAATATAAAAATATATGTTAGGTTTTTAAATTAGTTAGAGCAAAAACACTTTATATGTAATTTTAGTATTTAAATAGACGTGTCATAAGTGTGGAATGAATCAATGTGCTATAGAAAAGACAAAACAGATAGAACGAAGAATCTATGGAGCGTTCAAACTGCATCAGGTATAACTTAATTGCGTATACTGTTAAGCATGATTGCACTAATTGAGGAGGTTGATTAACATAATTTAATGAGAGCATGTTATGGAGGGATTATCATATTTTTGAGCATGGTTAATTAGCTTAATCCTTGGTTAATTAGCTTAATTAATCTCTATGCTTAGTTTAATGTAATTATGATTAATTATCATAAGTATAATTAATTATGTTAATCATGTAGATTAGTGGTGAATCAGTGAAGCAAGGAGGTGTTGGTGTATGACACCTAGGTGTGTGCTTCACTTAAGTGAGGTGTGTGTATAAGGTATATGCTTGGTGGTAGTAAGTGTGTGTGTGTGGCATTATAGATACAAATTCTATCTATTCTTGGCTTGAAAGCCAAGGAGAGAGGAGCTTGTTAGTAACATTTGTGTTTGACAAGAAAGAAAAAGAAAGAAAGAGGAGAGAAAGAAGAGAAGAGGAGAAAGAAGGAAGAGCAAAGGAAAAACTTGTGTGTTCATTTATTGAGGTGAGAATCTCATGTTCATGTGTATGTAATTGTGAACCTATGAATTCTTACATGTTTATATGTCATCTCATGCCATGGAAGTGTGGGTGAAATTAGGAGTGTGGAAATGTGTTAAGGTTTCCAAGAGGAAGCCTTGATTCTTGCATATTGTGCATGTATTGTGTTTTATGTGTTGTTGGTGGTCTTAGAGTTTCATTTTGGGTCTTTGAAAAGCTTGTGGTTGTGTTGTGATGACATGGGAAGTTTTGAAGTCAAGTTGGGAGATTACATTTTCGAGATGGTAGGATGATCCTTATGTTGTCTTGACGATAGGCTTTGAAGGGGTGGAGTGGCCTCTGGCCGTCAGGACAGTGGTATATGTCATCCTGTTGATGGGTTGTTGGTGGAGATTTTTGGCTCTAATCGTCAAGATGGTGAGGTTGTCTGTCCTGATGTGAGTTATGTGAGCTTCTGGTCATTAGGATGGGGATGGTTACTGTCCTGACGGTGAGTTAATTCAGGGTATTTTATCCCTTTGGTCGTCAGGACGATGGGAAGGACCGTCCTGATGATGGACCTTTGTATGTTATTCTTCCTCTCTGGTTGTCAGGATGGTGGGAGGAACTGTCTTGACGGTAAGCCAACTTGCATTATTGTGCTTTCTGTCCTTTGCATTGTATTGTGAAGGGTTTAACATGTCACATTGTGTTTCTAATGCATCATCAATGTTCTGAATTACATGGTTCAGGAGTATAAACTATAATCATACTTGATTATAAATTATCACATCTATTTCATCAAGTTTGATGTGATGGTGTGTGATAGGTTCGAAAGTAGATCAAAGTACTTCAATTCAACCAAAGAAGTGACTCGATCTTATGGTTAGAAAGTGGTAATAAGTGGAGATTTAAGATATTTTTACTCTTATTTAATTGAATGTCTTGTTATTTTAGTATTAAATTGATAAGGTGGCATTGCATACATTGAACATGGGAAACACAACATGCATTGTACAGTTGAGGTTAGATCATGATGGTCAGTCTTGAAAACTTGCTTTATCAATCTTGGCAAGATTATCATTAGTTATGCCTATGTGGTGAAGTGCCTAAGTGGTGATGTGCCTATATGGTAATGTGCCTAAGTGGTGATGAGCCTAAGTGGTGACATTCAACATTACATTATAAGAGGCAATGCATTACATGAGTTATTTCTCATTGATGATGATAAATGTATGCTTATATCATTGAAGGTGGATTATCTATTAATGATTGACTTAGTGGTTGTTCATCATTCATTCTTTATGAGTATTGATTATTTTTGTGAGGACGTTGATATATAGCTCACACCCACACAGATTGTCTTGTAGGTAAGATGGAGAGGGAGGTTCAGTCCACTGTTGTCGCTATTGTCATTGATATCGTGTTGGAGAGCTTTGAGAGCTCTTTTAGTTTGTTGGTCTTGTATCTATTGTTTAGTGGATGAGAGTTTGTTTACATTTTAGTTTTGTAATTATTATGGGTTTGATTCCATATTCATTCTTTATGTATATTGTTAGATGGTGAGTTAGTTTGAGTTATATTATGATAAAGATTTTGGGAAGGTTTTTTATTTAATGATGTTATTTATCCTTGTAGGATTATATCGTTGGGATTGTTGTGAAACTTCGCTAACATGTTGTTAATTTGTGCAATCACACTCACTTTAAGATAGTGTTAATGACTCCTGATTAGGAGTCGACATGACACAAAAGGCCTGCCAAAGTGTTCGAATGGCTTGCTCCAGCGTTCCAATGGTAGCTTCAGTTTCTACACGGGCAACCAGACCATTCAAACGCTCGATAGAGCTAAGGAACTTCGAGACTCCAATCTTTGTCTGGTTAGAGAACCTTTCCTACTTTAAGATACACTTCGTCCAAGGCTCTCTAAATACACCAAACTCTATATAAAGGCTCTGAAAGCTACAAAATTGTGTTAGATACTTTAAGACAAATCATATAGCTATTCATAGAACTTTATTTTGCCTCCACGTTTATTGGAATGTTTTCCTAGTCAACCAATCAACTTCACACATATCGTCTTTGGTGAATTCTAAAGGTTGATGTCGATAGCACGAGAGAACAGTTAAACACGGGTTCGAGCAATCAAGTCTAAAATTTCTACCAGAGTTAGTGATCATCGGGGTGGGTAATAAGTTTATTCTGGTATTTGTTCCTTGTTTATAATGCTAAGTATGTTAGTGGTTGTGTGTGACTCTATGGTTTTTTCCCTAGTTTATAAGTTTTTTTATACTAAAATTCTATGTGTCATGTCTCTTTACTTTATTGCTTTAAAGTTGTACATAAAATTGACGTACCTTGATAATTAACCTATTCTTATAATTAAATACTTAAGTTAATTAATCACTGCAACAAATTCACTCTCTCAGGCATTTTCAATATATATAAACACATACAAATCACCAGTAATGTACTCAGCATGAGCGATGCGGTTGGTCAGAGTCAAGATAGGGTATGCCATGGTAGAAGTAGCAGCAGTGGTTGTATAAGTTAGGGTATGTAAATGTCTTATAATAATAGGGTATTGTAGGTAGTGTGTTAAAATTTTAAGGATAATATGAGAAATTTGAGAGTCCCACTTAAGTCAATTATGACTTTGCTGGAAGTCAATTTGAAAGCCATTTTGAAAGCCACCCCCAATAGCTTCTTTGAAATGAGCTTTAGGAGCTTGTGACTTTTGGTGGAAGCCCTTCCAATTAGTTTCACCAAACAATAAATTTTTTTGAACTGGGACTATATAACTAGGAAGGACTTTGAAAAGCCCTGCCAAACCATACCAAAAAATTAATTCACATTTTACTAGATGTTTTGAATGTAGAGGAGCTGGACTCAATAAAGATAATCTTACATGAAACATGTATGCACTAGTGCTCTCAATAAAAATATTTACTTTAGGGTAAATAATCATTATGTCTCTTCAACTTTAACTCAAATTTTAATGTCATTCTTTAACTTTTATTTGTTCTATTTAAGCTTTTTAATTTTTAAAAATAAATTAATGTGATACAACATTTTGAGTATGGGAGAAAAGTTAATAGATATTATATTTTGACCCCATAGCAATGACTTAGTATTATTTTTACTTGTTGAAATAAAAATTGTTAAATTCTCACTCAACCATTTGAATTTACATTTGTGTACACACTATTAATGAAACAAATAGATTAGCATTTTTAACTTTTGTGAATTGATACAGTATAAGAAAAACTTCTTTTTGTTTTGATGAAACAAGCCGAGTTGTATTTTAAGGCCACGTTTGTTTGTGGTATCAGTTCCTATTTCTTAACTTTATTTTTTAAACATTATCGTGGTCGCATTTTTTGATATCTTTTTTAAAACACTCTAGTCCACAAAATAAATTTTTTTTGGGTTTCTAAAAACCTTTTTTGTGTGTAAATGAAATCAGTATGAAAAATATAGTTTTTCCAAAATTTTCATTGTTTTTGTTTTGAAAGAAACAAAAAATAAAATTTTGAAACGATACCAGATACATGTTTAGAATGTTGTCGCGCTCAGATTTTTCGTACTCGAGGAATACACATACAAGCGGAAAAAATACTGTACTCCCTCGTTAGAACTCACCCTTCTAGAATAATGAGTGCGACTAGGTTTGAATTGAAAATTTATTTGAATAAAGGGCTTTTGAAAAAAGTTTAGAGTCACCACCTAACTTAATTAAGGTGAGTTAAGTCACCTAAAAACTAAGAACAATATGAAGATTACACTTAGGGTCTTTGAAAACAATTTTGAAAATATCTCCTCAAGAGAGGGTTTTTAGGAAAACAGGTTGTTTGGCAACCTTTAGAAAACATTTAAGCCATTTTTGAAAATAAACTCCATTTTGGTCTTTCGAAAACAGTGATCTTAGGTTCGGAGGTTGGTTACGTGTAGAGAAGACACATTAAGCCATCACCTATCCCGCCCTTGCGGTATCTACATGTCTCTTTTTCCTAGATTCACCTATGAGAGTCTTCAACTAACAAATGTCCAATCCTATCCACTTTAGAAAAAGAATGTTTAAAAAGACATGATGCATGATATGTAAATGCAATAGAAAAAGAGAGTTGGAAAATAAATTTGGAAATAGATTTAAAAAGAAATTGATTTGATTTTGAAAGAAATTTTTAGAGATTGAAAAATAGATTTTTGGAATTGGAAGTTTGAAGTAGATCATGGAATTAGAAACTTGAAGAAGATTGTAGAATTGGAGATTTGAAAGAAGTTGTGACCGTACCCATGAGGGTTGCCTACGTATCCCTTTGGAAGAATCAAGTTAGTTGTAGTTCGGACTAGAGTCCGATAGAAAATAGATTTTTGATTTGAACTTAGAATAGAAGATTGGAAATTGGAATTGAAGGATTAGGAAATTGATTTGGAAAAAATTGAGGTTTAGGAAACCTAGACTTAGGAAGATAGGATTTAGGAAGGACTTAAGGTTTAAGAAAATTTGACTTGAATATTGAACTTGGAAGATTAGGGAAAGATTGGAATTTAGAAAAGATTCAGATTAGGAAAGTTTCAAAAATAGGAAAGTTTCATTTTAGGAAAGTTTCGAATTAGGAAAGTTTTGAATTAGAAAAGTTTTCGAAATAGGAAAGGTTTCGTTTTAAGAAAGTATTAGAATTGGAAAGTTTTGAATTTGGAACGTTTTGAAATAGAGAAGTTTAGAATGTTGGAAAGTTTAGAATTTATAATGTGTTTGAGTTTTAGAAATTTTTGAAGTTAGGAAAGGTTTGAGTTTAGGAAAGATTTGAAGATTTACATTTAGAAAGTTAAGATTTGGAAAGGTGTGGAATTAGGAAATGTTTAGACTAGGAAGGATTTGGAAGTTCAAAGTTTAAGGAAAGATTTAAATGTTTAAGTTTAAGAAACTTATGGTTTAGGAAAATATGAGATTAGAAAGGAGTGAATTAGGAAAGATTTGGAGTTGAAAGGATTGAGATTCCTATTCTCCTAAAACAAGGGATTGGATTTTGTTTCTAAAAAAAGTATTTTGATTTTGTTTCCAAAAACGGAGGATGAGATCTAGTTTCCTAAATGAGGAGATTGGATTTGGTTTTCTAAAGAAAAGATTGGATTTGACATAGATTTGGGAGGTGAAGTTTTAGAAACCCTAGATTTGGAAGACTATAGTTTTGATGTAGAAAATAGGTTTTGGAAATATATATAATTTTGATGTAGAAAACAAGAGGTTTTGGAAACCTAGGTTTTGAGGCCAAAATAAGGGATTGGAAATCATGTTTTTGGGAAGGAAAATTAGGGTTTCCTAATCATGGGTTCTAAGGTTTAACTTAGGCTCTAAAAAAAGAGTTTTTGGAAAGTGAGCATTTTTGGAAAGAGGAATTTTTGGAAGGAAATCCTAGAGAGGAGTTTTTAGAAAGCGAATTTTTAGGAAAGCATTTAGGGAGTGTTTTCAGAAAGTGAATTTGAAGAAGGCGTTTTTGGAAAGAGTTCTTGGAAAGAGTTTTTCTAGGAAGAAGACCTAGTGAGCTCTTTTAGAAAGTAAATTTCAAGGAGAGTGCTTTTGGAAATGGGTTTGAAAAAGAGTTTTTGAAAAATAGATTTTTGGAGGGAGTTTTTGAAAACAATTTTGGAAAGAAGATTGGAGAGAGTTTTTAGAAAGCATTTTGGAAAAGAGATTTTTAGGAGGAGATTTTTGAGAAGAGATTTTTTAGAAAGTATATATAATATCTCACTTTTCTAAAGCGATTTTAACCATAAGAATGTTAGAACCACTTTAAGATAGTGGTTTTGAAAACAACAATGTTTTTAAAATATGGACCATATTAGTCATTTTAAATCTAACACTTTCGTAAAGCAACCCTAGCCATGAAAAGGCTAGAATCACCGTAGTATTGTGATTTTGAAAACAAGTTCTGAAAAAGAAGGTTTTGATGTAAGTTTGAAAACGACGTTAATGCAAGTTTTTGAAAACAAGTTTAAAAACGAATTTTGGAGAATGCAAGATCATAATATGCACAATGCAAATTGGGGTCGTGAACATACAAGGTTAAGGCTTCACCACATAATCAAATGAGCCGAACCCACGTGGTCTCCGGTTAGACTAAAAGAAAGTCCCCGACACGGTGACCTTCCAATAGCCTAATCCTGCACATGGACCGGGAAATCCCTTATTTCAAGCATGCAAAGAAAGGGGGGAAGAAGATAGGGGACTAAAATAGAAGAAAACCCAAGTGGGTTCAGAGAGAGAAGAGAGAGGGGGAAGATGCGAAAACGTAAATAGGGAGCCTACCTTGTATCTTTTTTACTTTGCTTTGCTTTGTGCACTTTGCTTTGCTTGCTTCGCTTCGGTCTTCACTTCAGTCTTCAAGAGTTTGTCTTCAATCTTCAAAACTTCGTAGTTACAGCAATCCAAGTCTTCAATGGAGGGTTTGAGGCTAGTGTATGAGTATATGAGAGTGTATGAGTGTAGAGGAGGCTAGGGTTTGTGTATGGAGGCTGGGATTTGGGAAAACCTAAGGAGGCTAGGGTTTAGAGACGCTACGAGCTCTGTATATCGAAAAGTAAGATTTTCAGACTGTCTTCTTCACTTTGGAAGAGGCTCTGTATTTATAGACAAAGGAATGATCTGGCACCTGTTGCAGTGGCGGCCAGCCAAAAATGCTGGCGCTAGGCCAAATATTGGCTTGGCCCCACTACTAGTGGCGCCAGCCAGTTAGGAAAGTTTTAAGGTTGACAAGTAACGTATCTTGAGAAGATTTGGGTGCCTGTACTAGTGACTACCATGCAATTTTTAGCCTACCTTCACTAAGAGTGACTCCGGAGAGTCCGAGAAGCATTCAAGGGACCAGGAATGGCCCGAAAGACCGAAAAAGGACAGGAACACTTAAAACAGTGTCCCGGAGGTAGTAAACTTGAAAAAGGATGATAAGATTTGTCGGAAGGGTTAACTGAGCCATTAGGGGCAAAACGGTCAACTAGATCGGAAAGCTACCGGAACGGACTCAGAATGTCCCGAGAGAAGACTTGAGATTTAGAAACATTATTTAGAATGTTCCCAAAGGCTACTGGTTTGATACCCAGAACCGGTGTGGTCGGAAAAGGTGACCGGCGCACCAGGGGCAAAACGGTCATTTTTTACCGAGTTTGCTAGAATTGACCAGGAATGATCCGAAAAGATAAAGGAAGGTCGAGAATACTATAAAAAGCATTCTCAGGAGGTTACCAGTTTGATACCTAGAGCCGGTGTGGTTCCCGGGGCATTAGAATGCCTAGGGGCAAAATGGTCATCTTGATCGGAAAGTCTCGGAACTGGCCCGAAACTGACTAGAAGGAACCTAATCATGCCGGATCGTCTCGAAGACGACCTTGGAAGGGTGGACTTACTATTCTGGGGACTTAGGTATTATCTCAAGAAACGTGCTGAAAAATGGCCCTAGGAGCAGTTTGGTCATTTTTTACCAGAGTGGGCTAGCAGGCATGGGTGTTGACCTGGGTTTTGAGTGTTTCCGCCACTCTGACAGCGGTCCTGTGATACAGGGGTTTGTTGGCAATTCCCTATATCGACCTGTTTGCGAGTATTTTCGCTACTCTGATGGTTGCGATGTTTACGAGTACTTCCGCTACTCTGACGGTTCGCGATCATTCTGAGACTGCCTGATCTCGGGAAGCTGCTAAAGGGACTTAGTGCCTAAGAAGACAACTCTCTTGGAAGGCATGCCGAAACGAACATTTTTGTATTGGAGGGCTAGCAGGCACCAAAGGTGGACCGTTCTACCATCCAGGGGACTTGGAGTCTCGTCCCAATCGACAGGTTTGAAGGGACTTACAGTTCCGAAGAAACTTTCTTCGAAAAATATGCTGGGCAGGATAGACTTACTGTCTCGAGGAATCAACTTTCTCGAGAGAGGGATTAGAATTGGAATTGGAAAGGGGACTTACCGTTTTCAGAAAGCCGTGCCTAATTTGGAATTGGACTTAACAATGCCTCCAAGGGCATTTTGGTCATTTTGCCTTTATTTGGGCCCCGCGGGCCCGCAAAGTGATGGATAGTGGGATTAGATTTGGAAAGTTGATTTGACTCAAAATATGCCCCCCTTGACTTGAATACAAGTCTGGACGGACTGTAGACCGCCGAGCGATCAGAAATGCAATGCTTACAAGTGTAAAATAAAATAATTTTTAATTTATTACAAATAGTGACAGAAAAGCTCTTAAAACCCAAAAATCTATACAAACCTGAAGCCCCGAATGAGGGGTTGTCTAGATTTTAATCCTTAGGCCTGATGCCACTGCTAGTGGTGCCAAGGTAATTTTAAGCCTAAGGGCATTGCTCGGTCTAATTCTATTTGGCACGTCTTCCTAAGGACGGTAAGTCCATATTTTAACCTCAATTTCAGTTCCAATTCCAATTAAGGTCAGTCAAGTAAATTCGGCACGTCTTTGTAAGCACTCCATTTTTGCCTGCTCGGCAATCTTTGGCCCGATCAGATCCTGTTTTCAAACATCACAATACATACGAGCCCAAGATGGGTCTTTCAAACTCCAATTTAGTCAACTAGTCACTTCCCAGACCCACAAGGCCTAATCGAAGCCATAAACACCATCATGCCCCTAGGCATTCTAAGTAGCTTTCTGAGACCGGACGGTCTCGGGAACCAATGCCATCCAGGTAGCTTCCCGAGATCAGGCGATCTTGGGGACTAACACCTAGTCAAGTTCCAGACGGTTCATTTTTGGCGCATGCTAGCCCGCTAATGTAGAATGTCAGTCATTCAGTAGTTTTCTGAGACCAGGCATTCTTGGAGACCAACACCACCCTCACAGGTAGCTTTTGGGACCAGGTGTTCTCAGGAACCAACACCACCCTACAGGTAGCTCTCTGAGACCGGGAAATCTCAGGGACCAACACCGCACATGTAGTTTTTTGAGGTCGGGTGGTCTCGGGAACCAACACCTAGGTCAACACCAGCGCTTGCTAGCCCGACTCGGTGAAAAATGACCCAACCTGCCCCTTGGGCCTCCAAGCACGTTTTAAGAAAGTTCAAAATTCCTCAAAACCGTAAGTCCACCCTTCCAAAATGTTTCTAGACAGTTAGTCGTACTCCGCTCGCCATTTGGTCCAATTTCGGCTAACTCCGGTCAAAATAACCGTTTTGCCCCTAAACGCCCCGACACTGCACGGATCCCATCAAACAGTAAAGGACTCTGCCGAGATCATCCCTGAACGACTCGACACGCTTAACATAGCACTCCGATCCATTCCTAACCATTCAACCAAACCTGGCCAAAATAACCATTTTGCCCCTAACAACCTGAAAGCGCCTCGAAAATGACACCGGCCCTAGGATATTGAATAGGGGGTCTCGCCAGACACCCCTATTTAACTTAAGGAGAACCTTATGACACTAAACACCCCCAAGTCGATAAAATTTCTCTGGTGCGTCTCGCAGACGCTTTGCTAAAATTGTCTTTTCTCCCAATTCCCTAGTTATAACGCATAGTCAAATGACTTGAGAAATACGTAAACCAAGGAATTCCCGAAAGCTCGTTCACATGTCTTTCCATAGATACTGCTCGATCGGATAGATTGCTTCCCAAAGCTCCTCATCGCATGGCTCGAAAACTATAACTTTTAGCAACCCTTAGAGCGTCTCATAGACGCGCCGCCGAGATTGGCTTTTTCCCCAATTCCCTAATCATAACGCATCGTTAAACGACTTGAGGAATGCGTAAATTAGGGAATTCCCAAAAGTATTTCCAGAATACTTTCTATCGGTACGGTCCGATCTGAGAGATCGCTTCCCGAAAGTCTCGATCATGTAATACAAAAATAGCTACTTTCGAACCCCCGCGGAGCGTATCACAAACGCTTCGCAGAGATGCAATTTTATGCACACTTCCCGAGACGATATCTCACACTTTCGAACACCATTGAAACTTTTTGAAAAGACAAAAGTTTACGAGAAACCCTAAGAAAACACTGTGGGTCAACAGATTCCTCCAAAACTTTCTTGGTTGGCTCAATTATCGAGGCAAAGTTTAAACGAACACTCCTCATGACAGAGTATATGCTATATGCGCCCAAATTTTGATCAAATTGACCAAAGTTTGATCAACCGTCAAGATTTAGCCAGTACACTGGGTGCCACGTGGCATTTTGGCAATGAAACAGTACTGGCGCATGTGCTACATGCGCTAGAGCAAATTTTGGCCAAGCGCATGTGCTGTTTTGGCTAGGCGCCAGGCTTCTCCCAGATTGCCTATAAGTATAGGCCTCCCCCTTTGCATATTCCAGAATAAAAAATTGAAGCGAAACTCTGTAAAAATTGCTCCAAAATCTCAAATTCCTATATACATCCTCTATCTCAAACACTTAGGTTAGATTCCACCTCCCCCTAACCCATATACTTCACCTACATAACCTCTCATGCCATAGAATACCTTCTTCTAGCCTCTCAAGCATACTTGAAGCCTTCCTAACTCCAATCCAAATACTCATAGAAGATTGCAAGTGTATTAAAGGCAAAAAGTGGTATTTCTTTTATGTTCTTGTCGTTCTCCGCTCTTTTCTTCTCCCTTCTAGCCTACTTAGGCTATTCTCTATTTTAATCCTCATCTTTAACCCCCCTTTCTTGCATGCTTGACGTAAGATAGCTCTTAGTTCATGCCTAGAGGAAAGTTAGTAAGAGCCACCGTGTAGGGGGATCTCTCACTAGCCTACTTTAAGATGATATGCCCTTGGAGCCCCTTGATTATGTGGTGTAGCCTAAAGCCTTGTATGTATTCATGACCCCCTTGCATATTGCTATCTTGTTCATGTCTTGTGTGCTTGGCTTCATTTTCATGTTCATAACCATGTTTTACAAAACTTACATCATTCTTATTTCCATGCCATTTTCAAGCTCAATATTCCTTTCAAAATGGTTCTAAGGGTTGATCCTTTGAAGCTTAGAATGAGACCCTAGGTAATCATGTCTTGGAAAACCCCATTAACCCTTAACTTACACTTTCGCATCTTTGCATTCCAACTTGCATAAAAATGATTTCCAAGCTCTTTAATTCCCAAGATTTCTATTTTTTCAAATTTAGTGGTTGGGATGGCCCCACAGAACCCTCTCTTGAGTGGTCTCTCTTTTATATTGGCCATAAGAGCATTAAATTGTTAGAATGGTTCTCTTTTATTCTTGCACAAAAATGATTCTCAAATTCTTTGATTTTCAAGGTTTCTATTCTCTCAAGTTTAGTAGTTGGAATGGCTCTGTGGAACCCTCTCTTGAGTGGTCTCCCGTTTATTGGCCATAGGAACCCTAATTTGTTAGAACAATTTCCTTTGTAAAATGGTTTTCAAAATCTTCTCGTTAAAAATGGTTTGCAAAAGTTCATTCTCTCCATCTTTGCATTAAAAATGATTCTTCAAAAGTTATCATTATCGTGTTGATTTTTGAAATCCCTACTCTTTCTAAGATAAAAGTTATAATGGTCCTAAGAAGACCTTTTTTGGAATGGTTTTCAAGCATCAGCCATATAAATCATACACTTGGCTAGAGTTAAATTTTCATGGAAATGATCTTCAAAAGAATTGTCCACCAAAATCCTTTGCATAACATGGTTTGTTTTCCAAAACTCTTTCCAAAAGTGCATAAAACCATCTTTCAAACCATCTTCCAATCCAACCCTAGGTTAACTTGACTCTAGTTGTCCAACCCTAGGTTAACTTGACCCTAGTTATCCAACCCTAGGTTAACTTGACCCTAGTTATCCAACCCTAGGTTAACTTGGCCCTAGTTATCCAACCCTAGGTTAACTTGACCCTAGTTGCCCAACCCTAGGTTAACTTGACCCTAGTTGTCCAACCCTAGGTTAACTTGACCCTAGTTGTCCAACCCTAGGTTAACTTGACCCTAGTTATCCAACTTTAGGTTAACTTGACCTTAATTGCTCAACCCTAGGTTAACCAAACCCGAGTTGATCAACCCTAGGTCACCTTAACCTTAAGTTAACCTAACCCAAGTTAGTAAACCTTAAGTCACTCCTAACCACAAGTCAACCCAACCTAGGTTAGTATGCTTCAAGGTTCTAACTCATGAACCCCTTTTAAATGAACTTTCAATTTAAAACTATTCTGATGACTCATTTTTCCAAAACCTCATACTCTCTCGAGATTTCGAAAACCAACTCCATAGTCTTTCCAAATACTCCTACATTCTATCTCTAAAGTATTTCCAAAAATGTTTTCAAGAACTCACAACCCTCAGGTGTCCATACCCCCTTTCATGGTTAAGTACTCTAAAGGAAAGTGATATATCAAGAACAACCTCCAAGGTCGTCCATATTAAAGTTCCAAAGTATTAAGTGTTTTCAAAAACTACTTTCGAGAACTTTTCAAGGTTCAATTTACTAAAACACCCCCAAAATCATACCTCCAAAGTTTTCTAAACAAGGCTTCAAGACATTTTCAAAACTCTCTTGAGTTATCTCAAAGCATTTCCAAAACTCCCTTGAGTTGTTCCAAAAACATTTCAAAGCACTTCAAAACCCCTTTTCAAGAGTTTCAAAGTCCTGTTTCAAAACACTCCATTATTTGATTTCAAATCAAAACTTTCAAGTTCTCTCTTTCCAAAGACCACAAAGCATCTTCAAAAAAATTTCCAAAGACCTCAATGTGTCTTCAAAACATTCCAAAGGCCCTAATGCGCCTATTTTCCTTCGGGCTCTTGCCCGAACTATGAATGACCTAATTCTCGCCAAATAAGATACGTAGACAACCTAAAATGATGCGGCCATAACTTATATTTCAACTCCAATCCCTTTTTCAAAAACTTTAAATCAACTCGAAGTTTCTATCTCAAACTCCTACAAAATTCCCATGACTTCAAACTTCTTGCATCATTCATCCAAAAAGTGCTGACTAAAATCTCATTTTCAAAACTCTAAAGTAGATATTAAGTGGATAATGGTTACTGGTTATTTTGGTGAGTGAACAAAGGGTGATTAGACATGTAGGTACCGAAAGAGCGGGTTAGGGTGATGATCTTAGGATATCTTCCCTACACGTAACTAACCCCTGAACCATAGATTTCTGTTTTCGAAAGGCCAAAATGGAGTTATTGTTAAAAATGGCTTAAATCTTTCCAAAGGTTGCCAAACAACCTATTTTCTTAAAATCCATCTTCTTAAGGGAATTTTCAAAATCTTTTCTAAAAACTCTAAGTTTAATCTTCGGATTAATACTTAGTTTTAGATGACCTAACTTACCTTAATCAAGTTAGGTGGCGACTCCTGTTTCCCTAAAAAGCCCTTAACCAAATCAATTTTCAATTCAAACCTAGTCGCACTTGTCCTTCTAGAAGGATGAGTTCTAATGAGAAAGTTTAAAAGGACCTTGGACCAAAAAACTGGGGTATGATAGTCTCTTGAGAAAATTGATCCCTCAAGTGGTAAGTCCATCTAGCACGGTATGTTTACCGAGAAAACACAAAACCCTTCGGATTGATAAGTTCCTTCATATTAGTCGATTGAGACGGAACCCAAGTTCCCGAGATGGTAGAACGGTTCACTTCTAGCGCCTGTTAGCCCGCCAACGTAAAATGTCCATTATTTGGCACGTCGATCGAGAAAGTACCTAAGGCCCCGAGGTAATAAGACCATCCAATAGCTTCCTGAGATCAGGCAATCTTCGAAATGAATGCACACCGTCAGAGTGACGGAAACACTCACAAACATCATAACCGTCGAAGTTATGAAAATACTCACAAACAGATTGACATTGGAATGCTAACAAACCCCCTCTATTATGGGACTAAACACACCTCTTGGCCATGGCACGTTTACCAAAAGATGGGATACCTTTGAAAATTAACTCGTCGCACACCAACAGAGTGATTAAAACACTTAAAACCTAGGTCAACACCAATATTTGCTAGCCTATTATGGTAAAAAAAAAATGACCACAACGCCCTAGTGAGCCCCACTGGCACGCTTCTTGAAAAAGTACCAAAGACCTCAGAGCAGTAAGTCCACCCTTCCAAAATTGTCCTAGAGGCAATCCAACATGTTCTAGTGCCTTCCAATCATTTTCAAATCGATTTTGAGAACATCCGATCAAAATGGCCCCTTTACCCCTAAGCATCCAATCACCTCCGAGAACCACACCAGCTCTGGTTATCAAATCGATTACCTTTCGAGGATGCTTCTAACAGTATTCCCAACATTCCGGAACCTTTTTGAACCGTTCCGAGTTCATTTTGGTAAACCCTGTGCAAAATGACAGTTTTGCCCCTAATGGGTCGGTCACCTTTTCCAACCACACCGGCTCTGGGTATCAAACCAATAATCCTCTAGAGCACTCTCAATAGTGTTTCCAACCTTTGAGTCTTCTCATGGTCAAGCCCAGATCGATCCCAGTGTTCCCCAGATTAAATAACTGTTTTGCCCTTGGTAGGTCAGTCACCCTTTTCAACTACTCCTGTTATGGTTATCAAGCCAGTTATCTCTGGGTCATTCTTTTAGGGATTCCCATCCATTCTTGGCTGAATCTTGCTACTCGAAACTTTTTGGATCATTCCCGGACTTTTTAGAGTCACTTCTAGTGAAGTCAGGCCAAAAAATCCATGGTAGTTGTCACGCCCCGATTTTTGGGCGTCCAAGGTCCTTTCGGCTTGGACACCAAAAGCATGGAACTCTGTCATTAGAACTCATCCTCCTAGAAGGAAAAGTGCGACTAGGTTTGCAAATTAGTTTGACTAAGGGCTTTTCAGAAAATAAGAGTCGCCACTTAACTTGATTAAGGTGAGTTAGAGCACCTAAAACTAAGTGTTAATCTGAAAACCAAACTTAGGGTTTTTGGAAAAGGTTTTGAAAACTCCCTTAAGAGAGGGCTTTTAATAAAATAGGTTGTTTGGAAACCTTTGGAAAGATTTAAGCTTTTTTGGAAAATAACTCTATTTTGGTCATTTGAAAACAGAAATCTATGGTTCGGGGGTTAGTTACGTGTAAGGAAGATATCCTAAGATCATCACCCTACCCCGCTCTTTTGGTACCTACATGTCTAATCACCCTTGGTTCACTCACTAGAATAACAGATTACCATTGTCCACTTAATATCCACTTTAGAATTTTGAAAACGGGGTTTAGTCATCACTTTTCGGATGAATGATGCATGATGTAAGTTTTTGGAAGAAGTTTGAAAATAATGGGGGTTTTGAAAGAGTTTGGAATAGAAACTTTGCATTGATTGAATTTTTGAAAAAGGGATTGGAGTTGAAATAAAAGTTATGACTGCACCATTTTAAGTTGCCTACATATTTCATTTGGCGAGAATCAGGTCATTCGTAATTTGGGCAAGAGCCTGATGAAAAATAAGCACATTAGGGCCTTTGGAATGTTTGAAGATACTTTGGGATCTTTAGGGAAGTTTAAGACACTTTGAGATATTTGAAAAAGTTTAAGACACTTTGAGGTCTTTGGAGAAGTTTAAGACACTTTGAGGTCATTAGAAGTTGAAGAGACTTTGTGGTCTCAGAAGTTTTGACTTGAAATTGAATGCTGAAGTGTTTTGAAAATGTTTTTGGATCAACTTAAGGAAGTTTTGAAAAAATTATTTAGCATAAATTAAGAGAACTTGAAAGTGTTTTTGAAGTCTTGTATTGAAAACCTTGGAGGCATGATTTTAGAAATGTTTTGATGAATTAATTTTGGAAAGTGGTTTTTGAAAATGGGTAAGGGTTTGGAATCCTAACATGGACGACCTTAGATGTTGTTCTTGATTTATCACTTGTCCTTGGAATTTCTATCCATAAGAGGGCTAGGGACACCTTAGGTTTGTGACCTTTTGAAAATATTTTTGGAAATACCTTGAAGATGGAGTGTAGGAACATTTGAAGGGTTTATAGAGTTAGTTTTTTTTTAAATCAAGAGAATAGGAGATTTTGGAAAAATGGGTTATGAGAATGGTTTAAAATTGAGTAATCATTTAGAAAAGGGTTCATAAGTTGGAACCTTGAAGCATATTAAACTAGATTGGGTTGGCCTAGGGTTAGGGGTGACCTAGAGTTAAGATGACCTATGGTTAACTAACTAAGGTTGGGTTAACCTAAGGTTAGGATGACTTAGGGTCAGGTTAACCTAAGGTGAGTGAACTAGGGTCAAGTTAACCTAAGATTGGGTAACTATTAACTTAGGGTAGGAGAACTAAGGTCAAGTTAACCTAGGGTTGGTCAATTAGGGTCAAGTTAACCTTAGGTTCACCAACTAGGGTCAAGTTAAACTAGGGTTGGATTGAAAAATAGTTTTGAAAGTTGGTCTAATGCACTTTTGGAAAGAGCTTTGAAAAACAAAGCATGTTATGCAATGGACTTTGGTGGACAACCCTTTAGAAGATCATTTCTATGAAAATTTTGACTCCAGCTAAGAGTATGGTTTATATGGTTGGTGTTTGGAGACCATTCCAAGGAAGGTTTCCTTATGGCCATTATAACCATAATCTTGACAAGAGTGTGAAGGGTTCAAAAATCAACATGGTGATGACAACTTTTTAAGGCACCATTTTTAATGAAAAGATGGAGAGAGTACATTTTTGAAAATCATCTTTAGAGAAGGATTTTGAAAACATTTTTCAAGGGAACCATCCCATCAAGAGATGACTCATATGGCCAAACAAGAGGGAGACCACTCAAGAGAGGGTTCCATGAGGCCATTCCAATCACTACACTTAAAAGAATGGAAATCTTGAAGATTAGGGAATTAGAAAGCAACCTTTATGCAAATTAAAATGTCGTGATACAAAAATGAGAGTTAGGGGGGTAGTAGAGGATCTTCTAAGGCATGATTTCTAAGGTCTCATCCTAAGCTTCAAGGAGCCAACTCTTAGAATAATTTTTGAAAGAAATATAGAACTTGGAAATCATGGAGTTGAAGAGTAATGTAAGCATTATAGAAATGACAATAAGTATAAAATGAAGCCAAGCATACAAGACATGGTCAAAATAGCAATATGCAAGGGGTCATGATCACATATAAAGCTTTTAGGCTACACCACATAAACAAGAGGCTCCTAGGCCATACCATCTCAAAGTAGGCTAGTGAGAGGTCCCCCTACACGGTGGCTCTCACTTGCTTTCCTCTAGACATGATCTAAGAGCCCTCTTGGCTCAAGCATGCAAGAATGGGGGGGGGGGGGGGGTTGTAGATGGGGATTAAAATGGAGAATAGGCTAAGTAGGCTAGGAGGGAGAAGAGAAGAGTGGGGGAAGACACAAATATAAAAGGGATATCACCTTTTGCCTTCAACACACTTGTAGTCTTCAATGGATGTCTTGATTGGAGCTTGAATGATTTCAAGAGGGCTTGAGGGGCTGGAATAGAGTGTGTAAGGGTGTATAAGGCCTTGTAGGTGAAGTGTATAGGCTTGAGGGAGGTAGAAACTAGCCTAAGTGTTGGATGGGTAGAATATATGTAAGGATTCGAGATTCTAGAGCAGTTTTAGTAGAGCTTCGCATCAATTTCAGAGCCGAAATATGCAAAGGGGTCGCCTGGTATTTATAGGCAATCTGGAACAGGCCTGGCGCATGTGCTATATGCGCCTAGCCGAAATTTGACCTGACACATGTAGGACATGCGCAGATACTGTTTCATTGCCAGAATGACACGTGGCACCCTGTGTGCTGGTTAAATTTCGACTATTGCTCGAAAGTTGGTCAATCTAATCAAAATTTGAGCGCATGTAGCATACGCTCCATCACCGAGAAGGTTCGTCCAAACTTTGTCTCGATAATTGAGTCAACCGGGAAGGTTCTGGGGGAATTGGTTGCACCCATGGTGCTCTCTTAGTTTTTCTCGTGAACTTTCATGTCTTCAGAGAGTTCAAATTGTGTTTGGAAGCATAGGATATCATCTCGGGAAGCGTGCATAAAAGGACACTTTTGCAGAGCATCTGTGATATGCTCCATGAGTGTTCGAAAGTGGCTGTTTTCGTATTGTGTGATCGAGGCCTTCAGGAAGCGATTCTTTCAATCGGACCGTGCCGATGGAAAGTACTCTGAAAATACTTTTGAGAATTCCCAGATTTATGCATTTGTCAAGTCGTTTGACGGTGCATTTTGATCGAGGAATTGAGAAAAAAGTCAACCTTGGTGGAGCGTCTGCGAGATGCTCCAGGGGTTGTCGAAAGTTGTAGTTTTTGCACCGTATGATGGAGGGCTTCGGGAAGTGATCTATTCGATCGAGCCATATTGATGGGAAGATCTATGAACGAGCTTTCGAGAATTTCTTGATTTTCGCATTTCTTAAGTTAGTTGACAGTGCGTTATAACTAGGGAATCGGGAGAAAAGACAATTTAGGCGGAGCACCTGTGAGACGCTCCAGGGGACCTTTATCGAGTTGTGAGCATTTAATGTCGTAGGGTCCTCCTCGGGTTAAACAAAGGTTTATGGTTAAACCCCTTGCTCAAAATCCCAGGTTAATGGTTTAACAACATTTTAATCAGATCGAGCCGGAATAGGACTGGATTTGAACCGAATGGTATGCGAGGGACTCCTAATGGTTTAACAACATTTTGAAAGGATGGACTTATCATTTTGAGGGATTTTGAACCTTCTTAAAACGTGCCTGGAGGCCCCAGGGGCAGGTTTGGTCATTTTTCACTGAGTCGGGCTAGTAGGCGCCGATGTTGGGGTTCCCGAGACCGCCCGGTCTCGAAAAACTACCTGTGCGGTGTTGGTCTCTAAGAACGCCCGGTTTTAGGGAACTACCTGTAGGGGTGGTGTTAGTTCTTGAGAACGTCTGGTCCTAGAAAGCTACCTGGAAGGGTGATGTTGGTCTTTGAGAATGCCTGGTCTTGGAGAGCTACCAAATGACGGACATTCTACATTGGCAGGCTAGCATGCGCCAGAAGTGAACTGTTTGGAACTTGATGAGGTGTTGGTCCCCGAGATCGCCCGATCTCGGGAAGCTACCTGGATGGCATTGGTTTCCAGGACCGCCTGGTTCGGAAAGCTGCCTGGAAAATGGTTCTTATGGCTCCGGCGGGCCCTTGTGGGCCCGAGAAGCGACCAGTTGACTGGATTGGAGATTAAAAGGCTCATCTTGAGCCTGCATGTGTTGATATGCTTGAAACTAAGCCCGATCGGGCCGGAGATTGCCGAGCAGTAAAAAATGGGGTGCTTACAGTTGCCCTTCTTTTTCAGTCTTTGTTTGTCGAAGGTAGAAAAATAATAAGGAAGGATCCCATGTTGACTGCGAGGCAATCGGAGGGACTGGAGTGGTTGGAATTTGAAATTTTAAGTTTTGAAAACTGGGTTGTTTGAATTTTGGAATTTTGAAATGATTTTGAAATTTTTCCTGAACCGACATTCTGACCAATGGAATGACACTCCTTTAGGGAGATTCAGGATTTTTGGATTTTACAAAGGAATTTTTTTTAAATGATTTTGAAATGGCCTTCTGTAATGGAGGAATTTGGATTTGAATTGGAAGGGTTTGGAAAACTTTTAAAACTTGGAAAGAAACTTTTGAGAAAAAAGATTTGAAAACCTTGAAGTTGATTTTAGAATTAAACTTTTTGTGGAGAAAGTTTTAAAAACCTAAAAACTTTTTTGATAGTATGCTTTTTAAGGCAAAAACTTGAAAACCTGAGGTTTTGGAAGTTGAGCTTTTTGAGGCAAAAGCTAGAAAACTCAAAATTTTGAAAGCTGAGCTTTTTTTAGGCGAAAGGTAGAAAACCTGAAATTTTGAAAGTTAAGCTTTTTGAGGTGAAAGTTAGAAAATCCAAAATTTTTAAAGTTAAGCTTTTTGAGGCCAAAGCTAGAAAACTCAAAATTTTGTAAGTGAAGTTTTTTTAGGCGAAAGCTAGAAAACCCGAAATTTTGAAAGTTAAGCTTTTTGAGGTGAAAGGTAGAAAATTCGAAATTTTTGGAAAGCGGAGCTTTTGAAGGAGAAAACTCGAGAAACCTAAGAAGATATTTTGAAAATGGAGCTTTTGAAGGAGAAAGCTCGGGAAACTCAAAAATTTTGGAAAGCTAGGCTTTTTGAGGTGAAAGCCTGAAAACTTAAAAATTTTTGAAAAACAGAGCTTTTGAAGGAAAAGCTCAAGAAACCCGATAAATTTTTTTAAGATTGAACTTTTTGAAGGGACAAGTTTTTGGAAAACCCGAGAAAAGATTCGAAGTCAAACTTTTTAAAGGAAAAAGTTAGAAAACCTAGAGGGTAGTTTTGAAGTCAAATTTTTTGAAGGAAAAAGTTAGAAAACCTAGAAAGGTGAAAACCATTTGAAGGGGATTCATTTGAACTCAAAATTCAGAAACTACTATATTTTTTTTATGAGGGTTAGAAAACTTGTTTTGACTTGAAACTTGGGAACTCTTGAAGACAAAATGTATAGAAAATTCATTTTGACTCAAAACTTGAACTTTTGAAAACAAAATGTGTAGAGAATTCATTTTGATTAGAAATTTGAACTTTTGAAGACAAAATGTATAGAAAATTCATTTTGACTCGACACTTTCGTATAGGAAATTTGTTTTGACTTGAAATTTGAATTTTTTGAAGACAAAATGTTTAGGAAATTCATCTTGTCTTGAAATGTGAATTTTTTGAAGGATTTTGAACTAGATGGTGTTTTTGAAAGACAACAAGGTTTTTCCTCTTTGAAATTGAGTTGAAATTTGAAACTTTTAGCAGAAAATGCTTTAAAATTTTTTTTTTTTATATGAAAATTGAGTTTGACTTTCGAAAGTAAGCAAGAGCTTTGATCTTTTGAGTTTGAAACTTTTTGTAGAAATAGTTTTGAAAGCTTCTGAAATTGACTTTGAAATTTGAAAATCTTTTGTAGACGAAACCTTACAAGTTTTTGGATATTTGAAAATTGAATTTTTGGATTTGAGAGAAAGCAAGGGCTTTTGTTTTTTTTTTAAATTGATTTTGAAACATTTCGGTTAGAATTATACCTGGGCTTTACCTCGAAGATTTGGAGATGGTTGAGCTTGTGGAATCATCAGAGACTGTTTCATGCTTGTAATTCTTATATCTTAGAGCTTGAAAGGGGGACATTTGTGCCCTCCTGGGTTGAGATTTCTTGATATTGGAATACTCAGTGTTTGCTTGATTGTCGGGTTTTGCTTTTGTGGGTAAAATAGGATTTGTGCTGACGTAGCTTCTAAGAGGTGGTTCAAGGTTGATATCCTAAAATTGAGTCTTCTTGAACAGACGCTCTGTCTGATGGAATGCTGCTTTGTCGCACCCAGATTTTTCGCACTCGAGAAATACTCACACAAGCGGAAAAAATACTGTACTCTCTCGTTAGAACTCACCCTCCTAGAAGAATGAGTGCGACTAGATTTGAATTGAAAAATTGGTTTGAATAAAGGGCTTTTGAAAAAGATTCAGAGTCACCACCTAACTTGATTAAGGTGAGTTAGGTCACCTAAAAACTAAGAATAATCCGAAGACTACACTTAGGGTTTTTAGAAAACGATTTTGGAAAACATCCTCAAGAGAGGGTTTTTTAGAAAAATGGGTTGTTTGGCAACCTTTGGAAAACATTTAGCCCTTTTTAGAAAAATAACTCCGTTTGGTCTTTGAAAACAGTGATTCTAGGTTCGGAGGTTGGTTACGTGTAGGGAAGACGCACTAAGCTATCACCCTACCCTGCCCTTTCGGTACCTACATGTCAATCTATCCTAGATTCAACTATGAGAGTCTTTAATTAACAAATGTTCAACCCTATTCACTTTAGAAAAATAATGTTTGAAAACTAACATGATGCATGATATGCAAGTGCAAGTTAAGAGAATTGAAAAATAGATTTAGAAAGAGATTGATTTGATTTGAAAATTGAAATTGGAAAGTGTGAAAATTTGAAAATAGAAATTTGAAAATAGGAATTTTGAAATTGGAATTTTGAAAATAGATTGGAATTTGAGATTTGGAAAGATTTTAGAAACCGCACCCATGAGGGTGGAATTGAAAGTTTGAAAAGTATTGTGACCGCACCTAGGAAGGTTGCCTACGTATCCCTTTGGAGGAATCAAATTAGTCGTAGTTCGGACCGGAGTCCGATTGAAAATAGAAGGTTGGATTGGAAGAAAATGATTGAATTGGAAATTGAATTTGATTTGAAATTAGAAGAGGAGATTGGAAATTGAATTTGAGAAGATTGGACTTTGATTTGAAAAGATGGATTTCGACTTGTTTTGGAAAGAGAAGGTTTAAGAAACCTAGACTTAAGAAAGATAAGACTTAGGAAAGACTCAAGAGTTTAAGAAAGATTGGATTTAAGAAAGGTTCGAATTAGGAAAGGTTCGATTTAGGAAAGTTCCGAATTAGGAAAGTTTCATTTTTGAAAAGTTTTAAAATTAGGAAAGTTTTGAGTTTAGAAAGTTTGGAAATTGGAAAGTTTTGAATTTAGAAAGTTTTCTAAATAGGAAAGGTTTGAATTAAGAAAGTTTCCAAATTTGGAAAGTTTTGAAATTTGGAAAGTTTTGAAAATCGGAAAGTTTTGTTTCGAGAAAGGTTTTGAAATAGGAAAGTGTTGAATTTAGAAACGTTTTAAATTAAGAAAGTTTTAAATTTGGAAAGATTTGAATTTAGAAAGTTTAGGATTTAGAAAGTTTAAGGGTTTGAATTTTAGAAAATCTTGAGATTAGGAAAGGTTTGAGAACTTAGGTTTAAGAAGTTAAGATTTGAAAAGAGAGTAGAATTAGGAAAGGGTTGAATTAGGAAAGATTTTATGTTCAAGTTTTTGGAAACTTAAGGTTTAGGAAAGTGGAAGTTTAGGAAGGATTTGAATTAGGAAAGATTTGGATTTGGAAGGGATTGGATTTGGTTTCTAAAAGAAAAGATTTGATTTTGTTTTCAAAAACGGAGGACGGGATCTAGTTTCCTAAACGGGGAGATTTGACTCGGTTTCCTAAAGGGAAGATAGGATTTGGCAAAGATTTAGAAAAGGAGATTCTAGAAACCCTAGTTTTGAAATATTCTAATTTCGACGTAGAAAATCGGTTTTGAAAACATGTATAGTTTTGATGTAGAAAACAAGAGGTTTTGGAAACCTAGGTTTGGGGCAAATTCTGAAAACCATGTTTTTGGAAAGAAAATTAGGGTTTCCTAATCATGGGTTCTAGGGCTTGATGTGGGTTCTAAAGAAAGAGAATTTTGGAAAGTACGTTTTCGGAAACGAAGGTTTTCTAGAAAGGAAATCCTAGGGAGGAATTTTTGGAAAGTGAATTTGAAGAGGGAGTTTTTTGGAAAGATTTTTGGAAAGAAGGAGTTTTTGGGAAAGTGTGTTTTTGGAAACATAGATTTTGGGAGGAAAAATCCTAGAGGGGAATTTCTAGAAGGAAGATTTTGGAAAGAGATTTTTTGGAGAGATTTTTGGAGAGAGTTCTTCTAGGAAAGTTTTTGGTTGAAGATTGTTGGAAAGAGTTTTTGGAAGGATTTTTGGGGAACGTTTTTAGAAAGTGGATTTTGGAGGGAGGGTTTTGGAAAGGAGTTGAAAAAGGGAGTTTTGAAAAATAGATTTTGGAAAGGAGTTTTTGAAAACAATTTTTAGAGAAGAGAGTTTTAGGAAAGTATGTTGAAAAAGAGATTTTTAGGAGGAAGGGATTTTTGAAGAGAGAGTTTTTGGAAAGTATAAAAACATCTCATTTTCCTAAAGCAATTCTAACCAGAAGAGGCTAGAACCACTTTAGGAAAGCGGTTTTGAAAACAACAAGATTTGAAAATATAGACCGTGTTGGTCACTTTGAATGTAACACTTTCCTAAAGCAACCCTAGCCATGGAAAAGCTAGAATCACCCTAAGATTGTGATTTTGAAAATAAGTTTTTGGAAAAGAGATTTTGATGCAATTTTGAAAACAAGTTTGAAAACGGTTTTGAAAACGAGTTTGAAAATGAATTTTGGAAGATGCAAGACTATGATATGTACAATGCAATTTGGGGTCGTGAACATACAAAGCTAAGGCTTCACCACAAAATCAAGGAGGCCGGACCCACGTGGTCTCTGGTTAGACTAGAAGAAAGCCCCCGACACGGTGACTCTCCAACAGTCTAATCCTACACATGGACCAGGAGTCCCCTTATTTCAAGCATGCAAAGAAAAGGGGGGAAAGAGATGGGGGATTAAAATAGAGAAAACCCAAGTGGGTTAGGAGAGAGAAGAGAGAGGGGGGAGTGCAGAAAATTAAAGAGAAAACCTACCGTATGTCTTATTTATTTTGTGCGCCGCGCTGTCTTCGGTCTTCGGTCTTTGTCTTGATCTTCACCTTCAATCTTCAAGAGTTGTCTTCAAGCTTTGGATGGCAGCTCTTCAAGTCTTCAAAGGATGGTTGAAGGCTAGTGTACGAGTGTATTGGGGAGTGTATAAGTGTATAGGAGGCTAGGGTTTGTGTAGGGTGGCTAGGGTTTAGGAGATGCATGAGCTCTATATATCGAAATATAGGATTTTTAGGTTAAGTTTGCAGACCCTTTTCATGTTGAATGAGGCTCTGTATTTATAGAAGTTGGACAATATTGGCGCCTGTTGCAGTGGCGCTAGGCCAAAGTTTACACTGGCGCCACTAGGAGTGGCGCTAGGCCATTTTTTGGCTTGGCGCCACTAGCAAGCAACGTATCTTTGACTAGATTTGGGCGCCTGTACTAGTGACTACCATGTAATTTTTAGCCTGGCTTCACTAGGAGTGACTCCGAAAAGTCCGGGAATGATTTGAAGGAGCCGGGAATGATCTGGAAGGCCGGAAAGGAGCAGGAACACTTAAAATAGTGTCCTGGAGGTATTTGACTTGAGAAATGAGGATAAGATGGGTCAGAAGGGTTGACCGGGCCTTTAGGGGCAAAACGGTCAATTGGACCGAAAAACTGCCGGGACAGACTTAGACTGTCCCGGAAGAAGACTTGGGATCTGGAAACATTATTCAGAATGTTCCCAGAGGTTGCCGGTTTGATTTCCAGGGCCGGCGTGATCGGAAAAGGAAACCGGCCCACCAGGGGCAAAACGGTTATTTTGCACCGGGTTGGCCAGAACTAACTCGGAATGATCCGGAAAGATAAGGAAAGGTTGAGAATACTACAAGAAGCATTCTTGGGAGGTTACCGGTTTGATACCCAGAGCCGGTGTGGTCGGAAACGGAAACCGGCCTACCAGGGGCAAAACGGTCATTTCGCACCGGGTTGGCCGGAACTGACTCGGAATGATAAGGAAAGGCTGAGAGTACTATAAAAAGTAGTCTCAGAGGGTTACCGGTTTGATACCCAGAGCCGGTGTGGTTCCCGGGGCATTCGGATGCCTAGGGCAAAATGGTCATCTTGACCGGAAAGTCTTGGAAAAGGTCCTAAGGGTAGTTTGGTCACTTTTCACCGAAGCAGGCTAACAGACATTGGTGTTGACCTGGGTTTTGAGTGTTTCTGCCACTCTAACGGCGGTCGTCGTGACACAGGGGTTTGTTGCCAATTCCCTATATCGACCTATTTTTGAGTATTTCCGCTACTCTAACGGTTGTGTTAGTATTTCTGCTACTCTAATGGTTTTGTGAGTAGTTTCGCTACTCAGACCGTCTCGAGGAATAAACTGTCTCGAGAGAGGGATTGAAAAGGGTCTTACCGTCTCTGAGGAGACGTGCCTGGGTTGGAACCGTCTCGAGGAATAAACTGTCTCGAGAGAGAGATTGGAAAGGGGTCTTACCGTCTTCGAAAAGACGTGCCTGGATTGGAACCGTCTCAAGGAATAAATTGTCTCGAGAGTGGGATTGGAAAGGGGTCTTATAGTCTTCGAAAAGACGTGCTTGGATTGGAACCGTCTCGAGGAATAAACTGTCTCGAGAGTGGGATTGGAAAGGGGTCTTATCATCTCCGAAAAGACGTGCCTGGGTTGGAACCGTCTCGAGGAATAAACTGTCTCGAGAGTGGGATTGGAAAGGGGTCTTACCGTCTTCGAAAAGATGTGCCTGGATTGGAACCGTCTCGAGGAATAAACTGTCTCGAGAGGGGGATTGGAAAGGGGTCTTAACGTCTTCGAAAGGACGCGCCTCGATTGGAACCGGAATGAGAAAGGACAATGCCCTTAAGGGTATTTTGGATATTTTGCCTCTATTTGGGCCTGGTGGGCCCGCGAGGCGATGGATAGACGCAATTTGGACCTAGAGAATTGGTTTCGATACGAATATGCCCATAATGACTTAAAAACAAGTCTGGACGGAGTGTAGACTGTCGAGCGGTCAAAAATGGGGTGCTTACATGCTTCTCTGTTGAGGTTCAAGATTGATATCTGCTTTTAAAGAGGAAAGCTCGAAAACGTAATTTGCTTTTTCGGAGGAAGCTTTGAAAACCAATCTGCTTTTTTTAGTGAAAGCTCTAAAACTCAATCTGCTTTTTTGGAGGAAGCTCTGAAACCCAATTTGCTTTTTCGAGGGAAGCTCTGAAACCCAAATTTGCTTTGTCGGAGGAAGCTCTGAAACCCAATCTGCTTTTTCGGAGGAAGCTCGAAAACCTAATCTGTTTTTTCGGAAAAAGCTCTAAAACCCAATTTGCTTTTTTGGGGGAAGCTCTGAAATCCAATCTTCTTTTTTTAGGGAAACTTGGAAACCCAATCTGCTTTTTTAAGGGAAGCTTTGAAACCCAAATATGCTTTTTTAGAGGACGCTTTGAAACCTAATCTGCTTTTTTTGGAGGAAGCTCTGAAACCCAATCTGTTTTTTTTTTGGAGGAAGCTCTGAAACCCAATCTTCTTTTTTGGAGGAAGCTTGGAAACCCAATCTGCTTTTTTAAGAGAAGCTCTGAAACCCAATCTGCTTTTTTGGACGAAGCTCGAAACCCAATCTACTTTTTTGAGGGAAGCTCTAAAACCCAATCTGCGCTGATATAAGGGATCTGCTTGTAGTCTTTTATCTTGAATGTTGGAGAAGATGACATTTGTTGCTTTTTGGATTGAGATTTTTAGAGAGTAATGTTCCTTTGATGTGTTGATTGTTGACTTTTGCCTCTGGCTGGCATGGCAGAATTCTGGGTGAGGTACTTCCTCGGGTTCTTGAATTTGGTTTTGGAAGGGGTGAGGCCTCCTTTTCAAAGTTTCGTGGTATTCAGAAGGTCGAACATCTATAGGTCAGTTTTCCTTAAGTGGATCAACTGGTTTGCAATTGAATCAAAGGTGTAGGGTGGGTCGTTGCCCTAGTTTTTACGATTCGAAGAGGTCGAGTCTGGCTAACATTAATTAGGGTGGTCGAGGGTGATTCATTGCCTCCTCCTCTATTTCTTGTTGTCTATGGATGTACGCCATTTCTTTTGTAGAGTGTTTGGATTTTGGACGATAGACTTTCCGGAATGTTGTGCTTCTGCTTTGGAATACCTTTTCTTTTGTAATCACCTGAACATTTGTCAGTGTATTTTGTTAGACATGTCGTTTGGTATATACTGTATAAGTCCGCCATAGGTTAAAATGAATGCACAGCATACTTTTGGATGAATGCACAGGCTGATACATATCATACTTTTTGATGAATGCATAAGGATAGACTTACACGTATGTCATGTTTTTTTTTATGGATGCTCATGCAGGGATGGAATTGAATGCATGTCATACTTCTTGATGAACGCATAAAGATGGATTTTGATTGCATATCATACTTTTTGATGAATGCATATACATGAATGGAATTGGATGCATGTCATACTTTTTGATGAATACATGAATAGAATTGAACTACACAAGAATTGCATAGATGCACAGGTTGTACATATCATGAATGCACAAGTACTGCATAACTTAGGGAGGTGGGATGTTGCCCCAGTCTTCATTATTTGAAAAAGGTCAGATAAAGCTGTTAAAATTTTTTAAAGAAGGTTAGAACAATGTATGTTATACAGATGGATGCGCAGCTTAGACAGGACTATGAATAAATGAATGTGTGGGTTGTCGCGCCCCGGTTTTTGGGTGTCCAAGGTCCTTTCGGTTTGGAGACCCTAAAGCACGGAACTCTGTCATTAAAACTTGTCCCCCTAGAAGGACAAGTGCGACTAGGTTTGAGAATTGATTTGACTAAGGGCTTTTGAGAAAAATAAGAGTCGCCACCTAACTTGATAAAGGTGAGTTAGGCCACCTAAAACTAAGCCTTAATCTGAAGATTAAACTTAGAGTTTTTTGAAAAAGATTTTTGAAAACTCCCTCAAGAGAGGGTTTTTAGAAAAATAGGTTGTTTGACAACCTTTTGGAATGCTTAAGCTCTTTTTGAAAATAACTCCATTTTGGTCTTTCGAAAACAAAAATCTAAGGTTCGGGGGTTGGTTACGTGTAGGGAAGATATCCTAAGATCGTCATCCTATCCCGCCCTTTCGGTACCTACATGTCTAATCACCCTTTTGTTCACTCACTAGAATAACCGGTTACCATTGCCCACTTAATATCCACTTTAGAATTTTGAAAACGGGGTTTAGTCATCACTTTTCGGATGGATGATGCATGATGCAAGTTTTTGGAAAAAGTTTGAAAACAATGGAGGTTTTGAAAGAGTTTGGAGTAGAAATTTTGGATTGATTGGAGTTTTTGAAAAAAGGATTGGGGTTGAAATAAAAGTTATAACCGCACCATTTTAGGTTGCCTACGTATCTCATTTGGAGAGAATCAGGTCATTCGTAGTTCGGGTAAGAGCCCGTTGAAAGATAGGCGCATTAGGGCTTTTGGAAGGTTAGAAGACACTTTGGGTCTTTAGAGGAGTTTAAGACACTTAAAGGTCTTTGGACAAGTTTAAGACACTTTGAGGTCTTTGGAAAAGTTGAAGACACTTTGTAGTCTTGGAAAAGTTGAAGACTCTTTGTAGTCTTGGAAGTTTTGACTTGAAATTGGAAGTGAAGTGTTTTGAAAATGCTTTTGGATTGACTCTAAGGGAGTTTTGGAAAAATGATTTGGCATGACTCAAGAGAACTTGAAAGTATTTTTGAAGTCTTGTTTTGAAATCCTAGGAGGCATGACTTTAGAATGTTTTGATGAATTAGTTTTTTAAAGTGGTTTTTGAAAATGGCTAAGTGTTTGAAATCCTAGTATGGACAACTTTAGAGGTTGATCTTGATTCATCACTTTTCCTTGGAATCCCTAACCATGAGAGGGCTAGGAATACCTTAGGTTTGTGACTCTTTAGAAAGCATTTTTTTTTTGAAAATGTTTTGAAGAGGGAGTGTAGGGACCTTTGAAAAGTGTATGGAGTTGGGTTTTTAAGATCAAGAGAATAGGGGGTATTGGAAAATAAGCCATGAGAATAGTTTGAAAATTTGAATGATCATTTAGGAAAGGGTCCAAGAGTTGGGACATTGAAGTTCACTAACCTAGGTTGAGTTAACCTAGGGTTAGGGGGAACCTACTAACCCTAGGTTAAGATAACCTATGGTTAGGTAACTAGGGTCAAGTTAACCTAGGGTTTGGTAACTAGGGTCAAGTTAACCTAGGGTTAGGTAACTAGGGTCAAGTTAAGCTATGGTTAGATAACTAGGGTCGAGTTAACATAGGGTTAGGTAACTAGGGTCAAGTTAACCTAGGGTTGGATAACTAGGGTCAAGTTAACCTAGGGTTAGATTGGAGAATGGTCTTGAAAGTTGTTTTGATGCATTCTTGGAAAGAGTTTTGAAATCAAAATATGATATGCAATGGACTTTGGTTGGCAATCTTTATGAAGATCATTTCCATGAAAATTTTGACTCTAGCTAAGAGTATGGTTTATATGGCTAGTGATTGGAGACCATTCCAAGGAAGGTTTCCTTATGGCCATTATAACCAATATCTTGACATGAGTATAAGGGGTCAAAATTCAACATAATGATGGAAATTTTTGGAGAATCATTTTTGATGCAAAGATGGAGAGAATGCATTTTTGAAATCCATTTTTTCAAGGGAACCATTTTATCAAGAGAAGGTTCATATGGCCAACAAAGGGGAGGCCACTCAAGAGTGGGTTCCATAGGGCCATTCCAATCACTAAACTTGAGAGAATAGAAACCATAGAAATCAAAGATCTTGAACATCATCCTTAGGTGATCATAAAGAGAAAAGGGAACCATTCTAACAATTTAGGGTTCCTATGGCCAATATAAAGGGAGACCACTCAAGAGAGGGTTCCATGGGGCCATTTTAACCACTAAATTTGAGAGAATGAAAACCTTTGAAAATTAGGGAGTTTGAAAGCAACCTTTGTGCAAGTTGAAATGCAATGATGCAAAAGCATGAATTAGGGGGGTTGAGAGGGATTTTCTAAGGCATGATTCCTAAAGTCTCATCCTAAACTTCAAGGGGCCAACTCTTAGAACAATTTTTGAAAGAAATGTAGAGCTTGGAAATGGCATAAAATTAAGAGTAATGTAAGCATTGTGGAGCATGACAATAAGCATAAAATGAAGCCAAGCACACAAGACATGATCAAAATAGGAATATGCAAGGGGTCATGATTTACATAGAAGGCTTTTTTGGCTACACCACATAAACAAAGGGCTCTTAGGCCATACTATCTTAAAGTAGGCTAGTGAGAGGTCCCCCTACATGGTGGTTCTCACTTGCCTTCCTCTAGGCATGATCTAAGAGCCCTCTTGGCTCAAACATGCAAGAAAGGGGGGTTGAAGATGGGGGTTAAAATAGAGAATAGCCTAAGTAGGCTAGGAGAGAGAAGAGAAGAGTGGGGGAGAGCATAAATGTAAAAGGGATACCACCTTTTGCCTTCAACACATTTGTAGTCTTCAATGGATGTCTTGATTGGAGCTTGAGTGACTTCAAGAGGGTTTGAGAGGCTAGAGTGGAGTGTATAAGTGTATATGGGGCCTTGTATGTGGAGTGTATAGGCTTAGGAGGGGTAGAATCTAGCCTAAGTGTTGGAGGGGGAGAATATATATGGAGATTCGAGGTTCTGGAGTGATTTCAGCAGAGTTTCGTATCAATTTCGGACCTGAAATATGCAAGGGGGGAGGCCACTATTTATAGGCAATCTGGCACAGACCATGCGCATGTAGGATATGCGCAGGTACTGTTCCATTGCCAGAATAACACGTGGCGCCCTATGTACTGATTAAATCTCGACTGTTGATCGAAAGTCGGTTGATCTGTACAAAATTTGAGTGCATGTAGCATACGCTCCATCACCGGGAAGAATCGCCCAAACTTTGCCTCAATAATTGGGCTAACCGGGAAGGTTCCAGGGGAATCGGTCGCATTCGGGATGTTCTCCTTGTGCATCCGATGAACTTTCATGTTTTCAAAGAGTTTGAATTATGTTCGGAAGCGTGGGATATTGTCTTGGGAAGCGTGCCAAAAAGGACACTTTTGTGGAGCATCTGTGATACGCTCCGTGGGTGTTCGAAAGTGGCTATTTTCGTTTGATGTGATCGAGGCCTTCGAGAAGCGATCTATTCGATCAGACCGTTCCGACAGAAAGTACTCTGGAAATAATTTCTAGAATTCTCAAATTTACGCATTTTTCAAGTCGTTTGACGGTGCGTTTTGATTAGGGAATCAAAGAAAAAGTCAACCTTGGCGGAGCGTCTGTGAGACGCTCCAGGGGTTGCTGAAAGTCATGGTTTGCGCATCATACGATGGACGGCTTCGGGGGCGTTCTATTCGATCGAACCATGTCGATGGAAAGATCTATGGACGAGCTTTCGAGAATTCCCTGATTTACGCATTTCTCAAGTCGGTTGACGGTGCATTATAACCAGGGAATCGGGGAAAAAGACAATTTAGGCAGAGCGTCTGCGAGACGCTCCAAGGAACTTCTGTCGAGTCATGTGAGTTTAGCATCGTAAGGTGTTCCTTGGGTTAAACAAAGGCGTGTGGTGAAACCTCCGCTCGAAATCCCAAGGCCGGTGCTGCTTCGGGGCATATTTGGGTTTCTAGGGGCAAAACGGTCATTTTGACCGGAGTTGGCTGAAAATGGTTAGGAATGGTTTGGTATGTTGTGTTAAGTGTGTAGGGCTATTCAGGAATGGTTTTGAGAGAGTCTTTTACCATTTAGTGGGGTTTGTGCCGTGCTGAGGCGTTTAGGGGCAAAATGGTCATTTTGACAAGAGTGAGCCGAAATAGGACTGGATTTGGACCCAATGGCGTGCGAGGGACGCCTGATGGTTTGATAACATTGTGGAAGGATGGACTTATCGTTTTGAGGGATTTTAAACTTTCCTAAAACATGTCTGGAAGCCCAAAGGGCAAGTTTGTTAATTTTTCACCGAGTCGGGCTAGCAGGCACTAGTGTTGACCTAGGTGTTGGTTCCTGAGACCGCCTGGTCTCGGAAAATTACCTGTGCGGTGTTGGTCTCCAAGAACGCCCATTCTTGGAGAGCTACCTGTAGGGGTGGTGTTGGTTCCTGAGAACGCTTGGTCCTAGAAAGCTACCTGGAAGTGTGGTGTTGGTCTACGAGAACGCCTGGTCTCGGAGAACTACCAAATGACGGACATTCTATATTGGCGGGCTAACAGGCGCCAAAAGTGAACTATCTGGAATCATTGATGAGGTGTTGGTCCCCGGGATCGCCCGACCCCGGGGAGCTACCTGGGTGGCGTTGGTTTCCGAGACCGCCCGGTCCGGAAAACTTCCTAGAATAACGGTGCTTAAGGCTCCAGCGGATCCTCGTGGACCCGGGAAGCAACCAGTTGACTGGATTGGATATTGAAAGGCTCGTCTTGAGCCTGCTTGTGTTGTGATGTCGGAAATCGGTCCTGGTCGAGCCGGAGATTGCCAAGCGGGCAAAAATGGGGTGCTTACACGGGTTTACACAGCGATGGAAATGAATGCATGTCATACTTTTTGATGAATGCACATGCTTATGCATGAGTAGAATTGAATGCATGTCATACTTTTTGATGAATGCATAGGATTATACAAGAATAGAGTTAAATGCATATCATACTTTTGGATGAATGCACACGTTTATACATGGATGAAATTAAATGCATGTCATACTTTTTTATAAATGCACAAGTTATATATATGGATGAAGATGGATGCACAGGTTTATCCAGGGATGTATGCCCTAGGATTTGTGTTCATCTGTAGGAGCTATGCCTCAGAATTAGGCAGTCTTTTGAACCTCTGTTCTTCTTTTCGGAATTTCCCTTCCTAATTCTACCATTTTCTTATCAGGATGTGATAGCACTTGCACCTTCTCAGAGATTCGATCCATTGACTCTTTTTCCCCCTCTCTCTTTTGTTGAAAAGGAAGATTTCTCTGAGTGGACTTCTCGAGCGACAACCGACATCGCCCTTTGCCAAAGCAACTTGTAGCTTCCTTCCTCAATCAAAGAATACTTTACTTGGGACCGTAATGTAGGCCAAGTTTAAGGGTTGTAAGAAATGAAGGGATACATAGGCCCAAATCTTTGAATTCAGCGGGGGTTGTATGAACCAGAACCACTTTTCGCAAGAAATGAATTTTGCCCCCGTATTTACCATTCTTTTTAGACCTTGTTGTTTCTTTGTTCAAGCTTATTTAGACTAAGTAATTTTTCTTGATCTAAGAGGACTTTAATTTGGACCGTAATGTGGGCCAGGTGATGGGGTATTTGAAAGGAAGGATAGAGGCTTAAAGCCTACTATATTTGCTAGGCTCTTGAAGACCTATGATTACCTTTGGCAAGTGGCTCCTACCTTTGTTGTTCTTTTGGACTTTTCTCTTTGTCGGGAAGCTCATTTTTGTTTTGTTCTTCTGTTGTTGTCTTAGATATTCTCTTTGAAGTCATCATTGCGTTTGGAAATCATCATTATATTTGAAAATCATCATCATTCATTTTTTTTTCTTATAGGAAATTTTCTCCTTCCTTTTTTTTTTTTTTTTGAAAAACTGGCTATTATGTTGGTTCCTACAGATGTCATATATACTGCATCATCTTGGAGATTATCATTCATTTATTGCATGTTTTCTTGGAAATTGCCATTCATTCATCGCGTGCTCTATTGGAGATCACCATCTGTTCATTGTTCGTTCTCTTGGAGGGTACTGTTCGCTGCAGGTGCTCTTAGAAATCATCACACATTGATGGTTTTGCCTTAACCCAGTGTGGGCATTGATCATTAGGTCAGCTAAATGATGGGAATGCGACCGACTCAAGTGGGCTTTGCAAGGGTTATATTTAACTGTATGGTAGAAGAAAAGAGGGCCTCTTTTCATTTCAAGTTGAATTGCTTAGTCTATAAAACTCTTCCAAAATTCTAGCAACACCTTGAAAATGGTAAATCTTAGTATTTCTCGGATTCATTCCTTACGTGCATTTGCCCCAGTATGGGGGGTGGCTCCTGGTTTGGGCTTTTGAATGGAAATCACATGCGGCTCTAGTGGGCTGACCAATGGATTGCTCTCTATTTGGGAGAATGAAATGATGGCTCCCCTTCATTTTGAGGATTTAGCTACTTGCTGCTTTGCCAGGGCATCCTTCGGAGGTCACTCTTTGGACTTTAATGAAATATGTGATTAATCCTTATCTTTCACCTTTCTGTGTTTCCCCTCTCTCTGTATTTTCTATTTCTCTCTCCTCTCTTTTTGGAGTCAAAGATTGTTTCTGCTGAAGGTGGTGCTTATGCTATCTCATCCTTCAAATCGGGGTAAAACATTTTGGGGAAAAACTCTTGGAAAAGAACATCATTTATGAAAAGCCGTGAGAAAATGATATAAACATGAAAACTTTGGATCCTTTTCATTTAGATGATGTTATTTTCATGCTCAAATTCGAATTGAAAATTTAAAGATGGGTTTGAAAGAAATCTCCCTTTTTCGAAATAAACCCCTCAGACTGGTTTTGGAATCACGTTAACATCCTTCACACTCCATTTTCCATGAGTGTCATCTGATTGCACATGGATGGCTTTTTGATGACTGGTAGAGTGGCAACATGGTGTCGAGATCATGGCTTTGCATAAATTATGAATTAGGCGGGATGCCGGAGGGATTCTATTAGTTTGACTATGCTCTTGGACTTGAAAAAAGAAAAACAAAATGCCGTTAGCATGTTGAGTTGAAGGTTTTATGCAACGCATGTCCTATGGAGGTCCCTTCTTTTAGGGAGCCTAGGCATGATGTTGAGTCCATTTTGGAGGTGGGATTTTACCCCTGTGGGTAATACAATACCTCTTCGGCATGAGCCGGTTGATATTTCTTTGTTTAGGGAATCTCGCCGCCATGGACTGATAGAGATTTGGGCCTATCTTGAGATATGATTCTATGCATGCCATAAATCCTTAGGGTTGGAGAAACCCTTAGAGGTTTAGGTAGGTTTGATTAGCATGAGATTGAATCATCCCTTTCTCTTTACAGTTGATTGAATGCATGAGAATGCAATGGCTAGAGTTTCTTGGCACTCTTGTCTTGGGATGGATGTTAATGCATGAGCTTAATAGTAATTATATGGACAGCATAATGGCAATGAATAAGCAGTTTAGAAGACTCCCTTTTCAATCTTGGTTCACCCTCTAACTCTCTTAGCCTTTGTAGGCTAGGGAGAAGACAATGAGAACGTAAAAAGAAAAACAAAAAGGAGAAGTTAGTGCCTTTAGACTGAAGATATTTATGCAATGCATGCCCCAGGGGTGCCCCTACTTTGAGAGGGGTACTAAGCATGATGTGTTGGCTTACTTTTGGAGATAAGGGTTGCCCCTGCGTGTAATACTGTACCTGTGCGAGCCTGTTCATTCATTCATTCATACATTCATACATTCATTTGATGAAAGTAGAAAGGATTGCTTTATTGCATTTGATTTCTTTTTACATGGAATTGAAAGTACATTTGAAGGGGAAGGGAAACATTTTCCTTGGGATCTTCACCTATTCTATTTTTACAGTTGAAAGCCTAAACTACTCTTGAGTCTTTGGATTCGCCTTTCTTTGTAGAGGTCAGTGAGAGATCCTACTTCCAGATTGTCCTTTGTCTTCTTGGTATCCCTATCTCCGTGAGCGAAGAGGGATTAGGGCCCCTCTTTATGAGATGACTTTGATGCATGCCATGAACCCTTAGGGTCTCGTGGTACTCTTAGAAGTTTTAGGTTGGCTTGAATTTAGATGAGAAGGTCTTTGAGCCTTTCTTTAAGGGTTGATTGGATACATGAAGATGCAATGACTTGAGTTACTTTGAGAACTCTTTGTCTTGAAGTGAGTTCTGATGCATAAGCAGTTATGATGCATGTACATGAAAACAACAAGAATTAGATAGCATAATGGCAGGGATTAAAAAAAATATATAAGGGAAAAATAAAGCGGTCGCCCTTTCCTCATTGATTTTGAAATTGACGCGTGTGTCCTAAATTCGGCAGGGGTTCGGCTATGCATGGGGTGCTACATGAGCATGAGGTTGGGGGTTTACTAATGCTTCCTAAAAAGCTCGGTCCCTGAACCTTCAAACCTCTGGCGCCCACCCCCGAAAGGGTGAACTCCATCTTTGGTTGGTGGTTCGAGCGGGGGAACTATCAAGAGACCATAGGCAAAGAAACTGACATAGCATCCGCCAATAGTCAATATACTGTTCCCCCTTCTATCTAAAAGGGTAGTAACCAGGTAATATATGCAAGATGCAAATACAAGTGAGCACACCAAGTGTGTGTGAAATTTTTGAAAATAGAGGAAAGGACCCAACAACACACATCACATCCTGCCCATTCATTCACATACATTGCAATAAATAAGACATGAAAAAATTGTGAACAAAGGTCCACCTACAAAAGACAAGTACAAAGAGTTAGTAACTTTTCGAAAAACTCAATGCAAGGTAAAATGGATGATTAATGTATGAGCACGCGTGTAAGCAATGAATGCGAGTGATAACACTATTTTTTAAAAATAGGATTTACTTTGGAAACTTGAAAAATTTGGAGAGTGGATAAAACTGGACGAAGTAACCGGAGATTCTGGGTGAGTGAAGGGTGAAGAGACATGTTAATGGCCTAACCCTCTAAGTGTCCCCAGTGGAGTTGCCAACTGTTGCGCTTCGATTTTTGGGTGTCCAAGGTCCTTTCGGCTCGGACACCAAAAGCACGAAACTCTGTCACTAGGACTCATCCTCTTAGAAGGAAAAGTGTGACTAGGTTTGAAAATTGGTTTGACTAAGGGCTTTTCAGAAAATAGGAGTCGCCACCTAACTTGATTAAGGTGAGTTAGGGCACCTAAAACTAAGTGTTAATCCGAAGACTAAACTTAGGATTTTTGAAAAAGGTTTTGAAAACTCCCTCAAGAGAGGGTTTTTAAGAAAATAGGTTGTTTAGCAACCTTTGGAAAGATTTAAGCCCTTTTGGAAAATAACTCCATTTTGGTCATTTGAAAACAGAAATCTATAGTTCGGGGGTTGGTTACGTGTAGGGAAGATATTCTAAGATCATCACCCTACCCTGCCCTTTTGGTACCTACATGTCTAATCACCCTTGGCTCGCTCATTAGAATAACCGATTAACATTGTCCACTTAATATCCACTTTAGAATTTTGAAAACGGGGTTTAGTCATCACTTTTCGGATGAATGATGCATGATACAAGTTTTTGGAAGAAGTTTGAAAATAATGGGGGTTTTGAAAGAGTTTGGAATAGAAACTTTGAATTGATTGGAATTTTTGAAAAATAGATTGGAGTTGAAATAAAAGTTATGACCACACCATTTTAGGTTGCCTACGTATCTCATTTGGTGAGAATCAGGTCATTCGTAGTTCGGGCAAAAGCTCGATGAAAAATAGGCGCATTAGGGCCTTTGGAATGTTTGAAGATACTTTGGGATTTTTGGGGAAGTTTAAGACACTTTGAGATATTTGAAAAAGTTTAAGACACTTTGAGATCTTTGGAGAAGTTTAAGACACTTTGTGGTCATTGAAAATTGAAGACATTTTGTGGTCTCGGAAGTTTTGCCTTGAAATTGGATGCTGAAGTGTTTTGAAAATGTTTTTGGATCAACTTAAGGGAGTTTTGGAAAAATGCTTTGGCATAAATTAAGAGAATTGGAAAGTGTTTTTGAAGTCTTATTTTGAAAACCTTGGAGGCATGATTTTAGAAATGTTTTGATGAATTAATTTTTGAAAGTATTTTTTGGAAATGGCTAAGGATTTGGAATCCTAACATGGACTACCTTAGAGGTTGTTCTTGATTTATCACTTGTCCTTGGAATCCCTAACCATGAGAGGGCTAGGGACACCTTAGGTTTGTGTCCTTTTAGGGACACCTTAGGTTTGTGACCTTTTAGGGAAACCTTAGGTTTGTGACCTTTTAGGGAAACCTTAGGTTTGTGACCTTTTGAAAATATTTTTAGAAATACCTTGAAGATGGAGTGTAGGAACATTTGAAGGGTTTATGGAGTTAGTTTTTTTTGAAATCAAGAGAGTAAGAGATTTTGGAAAAATTGGTTATGAGAATGGTTTAAAATTGAGTAACCATTTAGAAAAGGGTTCATGAGTTGGAACCTTGAAGCATATTAACTTAGATTGGGTTGGCCTAGGGTTAGGGGTGACCTAGGGTTAAGATGACCTATGGTTAACTAACTAAGGTTGGGTTAACCTAAGGTTAGGATGACTTAGGGTTAAGTTAACCTAAGGTGAGTGAACTAGGGTTAAGTTAACCTAGGATTGGGCAACTAGGGTCAACTTAACCTAGGGTAGGACAACTAAGGTCAAGTTAACCTAGGGTTGGTTAACTAAGGTCAAGTTAACATAGGGTTGGTCAACTAGGGTCAAGTTAAACTAGGGTTGGATTGAAAAATGGTTTTGAAAGTTGGTTAAATGCACTTTTGGAAAGAGCTTTGAAAAACAAAGCATGTTATGGAATGGACTTTGGTGGACAACCTTTTGGAAGATCATTTCCATAAAAATTTTGACCCTAGCCAAGAGTATGGTTTATGTGGTTGATGTTTGGATACCATTCCAAGGAAGGTTTCCTTATGGCCATTATAACCATAATCTTGACAAGAGTGTGAAGGGTTCAAAAATCAACATGGTGATGACAACTTTTTGAGGCACCATTTTTAATGCAAAGATGGAGAGAGTGCATTTTTTAAAATTATCTTTGGAGAAGGATTTTGAAAAATATTTTTCTAGGGAATCATTCCATCAAAAGAGGGCTCATATGGCCAAACAAAAGGGAGACCACTCAAGAGAGGGTTCCATGAGGCCATTCCAACCACTACACTTAAAAAAATGGAAATCTTGAAGATTAGGGAATTAGAAAGCAACCCTTATGCAAATTAAAATGTCATGATACCAAAATGAGAGTTAGGGGGTAGTAGAGGATCTTCTAAGGCATGATTTATAAGGTTTCATCCTAAGCTTCAAGGAGCCAACTCTTAGAATAATTTTTGAAAGAAATACAGAGCTTAAAAATGACATGGAGTTTAAGAGTAATGTGAGCATTATAGAACATGACAATAAGTATAAAATGAAACCAAGCATACAAGACATGGTCAAAATAGCAATATGCAAGGGATCATGATCACATATAAGGCTTTTAGGCTACACCACATAAACAAGGGGCTCCTAGGCCATACCATCTCAAAGTAGGCTAGTGAGAGGTCCCCTTACACGGTAGCTCTCACTTGCTTTCCTTTAAGCATGATCTAAGAGTCCTCTTGGTTCAAGCATGCAAGAATTGGGGACCCGGGGGGGGGGGGGGGGGGTTGTGTTGGCCCAAGTAGGCAACCCAAGAGGGGGGTTGAATTGGGTTTTATAGAATTTATATCAAGAATTGCAACTTAAAACAGTTTATGTAATGTAGCAGTGAGCAATCAAACTAATAACCAAGCAAGTAAATAATAAGATGCAATGCAATAAAGTAATATGAGCAAAGAGATGAAGAACACCAGATTTATAGAGGTTCGGCCAAACCTTGCCTACGTCCTCTCTTCCTCTATCCTCTCGAAGGTATTCCACTATGTAAACTTTCCTTACACAGCTACTAGTTTTTCTCCAAGTGCCTAGCTCACTCTTACAAGAGCTCTTCCCCAAGCTCTCAAAACCCAAGAGATTTTGTCCAAGCTTCTCTCAAACTTACGAGTGATTTTGTCCAAGCTTCACTCAAACTTTACAAGTGTTTTTCCCAAGCTACACTTAAACTCACAAGTGTTTTTCTCAAGAACACTCAAACTCACAAGTGTTTTTCTCAAGAACACTCAAACTTATAAGTTTACAAACCAACCCAATAATAGATGAAGGTTGTACAATGAATAACTCTCTCTCAAAGAGTAGATGAACAAATTTTCAGCTCACTCAAGAACCCCCCAAATGAATAAAAATAGTGTATAAGATGTAGAAGATGAAATATCACTTTGTAGCATTTAATCTTGTGTTCTTCTCATGTTCTTCTTGTTCTTCATCATTATATATGTGTTGGGGATCTTGTATATATAGCCTTGAGTTGCTTATAGCCGTTGGAGATGGATGGGAGACCATTTGATACGAAAACGGCGGAGTATAACGTTCAAAAATCTAGCCGTTACCTTAAATGAGTCGACTCTTTTGCTGCAAGGGTCGACTCTTTTTGTGTTGCAGCAGATTTTTGAAGGTTCTGCCCAAATGAGTCGACTCTTTTGGTCCAGGGGTCGACTCTTTTGGTCTAAAACTGCACAATCAACTCTCTGTTGGAATGAGTCGACTCTTTTATGCTAGGGGTCGACTCTTTTGATATTCCACCAGAATTTTCAGCCTCTGTTTGAATGAGTCGACTCTTTTTCTTGAGGGGTCGACTCTTTTTAGGAAAATCCTTAACTTTTGCAATACTTCTTCAATCTTCTTCAATATCTTCAAGCTCTTTAAGGATCATCCAAATAAGGTTTCTAAGGCTTGAAAAGACTTCTTCAAGGCATGTTGACTTCAAGAACACCTTCAACTCTTCAAGATGAAATCAATACACTTTTGATTACATATAGAGCTCTTTAATCACTATGACTTCATCCATTGATCTAAGTCTTCTTCAAAATATTCAAGAGAGCTTCCAAGACTTGAGATCTCTTTTCTTCAATTGATCTTTTATGCTTATTTGAACTTCTTCAATTTCTTTGCTTGATCTTCATCAACTTGATTTCTTCTATAACTTCTTCCATCTATTCAAGACTTCAACATAACTTTCAAAGAAACTTTTAAGTCTTGTGATTTCTTCCATACTTGCAAGACATCTTCAAATCTTCAAGGTGAACTTCCATGTCTTATAAGAATCATCTAAATGAGGTTGCAACTATGAGATTGCTGAATCATACTCATCGTCTCCATTGTTTCTTGACAAGCTTCTCACCATAAATTCTTCAATATCTTCAATGTGACAAGTTCTGCATTGTTACTTGACAAGCTTTAACTTGTTGCTCCCATGATGATATAATGGACTGAATATAACCATGAGGATTGAGGGTCTTCATAGTGAATAAGTTGGCCATGAATGTTGCCAAACATATGCATATCCAAATCTTTATATCTTCTTGAAGTGTC
This sequence comes from Euryodendron excelsum, assembly GCA_033060915.1. Taxonomy (NCBI): domain Eukaryota; kingdom Viridiplantae; phylum Streptophyta; class Magnoliopsida; order Ericales; family Pentaphylacaceae; genus Euryodendron; species Euryodendron excelsum. The sequence goes on from CM065393.1 coordinate 23,114,886, forward strand.
ACCACTTGCATCCTTCTTCTCAATACTTGTTGAACTTCTTGAGCATCATCAAGCTCTTTAAGAATAAGATTACCTAAGTAATCTTCTTGTTGGATACTCAACCAATCAGCTCAAA
>CM065393.1:23795000-23875000 GCA_033060915.1 Euryodendron excelsum
ACTTTTCAAGTCAAATACCTCCAGGACACTATTTTAAGTGTTCCTGCTCCTTTCCGGCCTTCCGGGCCACTCCCGGCTCCTTCAAATCATTCCCAGACTTTTCGGAGTCACTCCTAGTGAAGCTAGGCTAAAGTTTACATGGTAGTCACTAGTACAGGCGCCCAAATCTAGTCAAAGATACGTTGCTTGCCGACCTTAATTGTTTCCTAAATGGCTGGCGCCACTAGCAGTGGCGCCAAGCCAAAAAATGGCCTGGCGCCACTGCAACAGGCGCCAGGCTTGTCCAACTTCTATAAATACAGAGCCTCGATCAACGTGAAAGGGGTCTGCAAACTGAACCTAGAAATCACACAATTCGATATACAGAGCTCGAGCACCTCCAAAAACCCTAGTTTCCTTAAATTCTCCAAACCCTAGCCACCCTACACTAAACCCTAGTCACTATACACAAAACCCTAGCCTCCCATACACTCATACACTTCCCCATACACTCATACAATAGCATTCAACCACTCTCTGAAGACTTGAAGAGCAGCCCTCCAAAGCTTGAAGACAACCCTTGAAGACTGAAGGGTGAAGATCAAGACCGAAGACCGAAGACCGAAGACTGCACGGCGCGCAAAATAAACAAGAAACAAGGTAGGCTCCCTATTTAATTTTCTGCACTTTCCCCCTCTCTCTTCTCTCTCCAACCCACTTGGGTTTTCTCTATTTTAATCCCCCATCTCTTTCCCCCCCTTTCTTTGCATGCTTGAAACAAGGGGATTCCCAGTCCATGTGTAGGATTGGACTATGGGAGAGTCACCGTGTCGGGGGCTTTCTTCTAGTCTAACCAAAGACCACGTGGGTCCGGCCCCCTTGATTATGTGGTGAAGCCTTGACCTTGTATGTTCATGACCCCAAATTGCATTGTGCATATCATAGTCTTGCATCTTCCAAAATTCGTTTTCAAAAAGTTGTTTTCAAAAATCGTTTTCTAACTTGTTTTCAAAATTGCATCAAAAGCTCTTTTTCAAAAACATGTTTTCAAAACCACAATTCTAGGGTGATTCTAGCCTTTCCATGGCTAGGGTTGCTTTAGGAAAGTGTTATATTAAAAGTGGCCTTTTGGTCTATATTTTCAAACCTTGTTTTCAAAACCACTTTCTTAAAGTGGTTCTAGCCTTCTTATGGTTAGAATTGCTTTAGGAAAGTGAGATGTTTTTACACCTTCTAAAAACTCTTTCTTCAAAAATCTCTTCCTAAAAATCTCTTTTTCAACATACTTTCCTAAAACTCCCCTCTTCAAAATTGATTTCAAAAACTCCCTTTCAAAATCTCTTTTTCAAAACTCTTTTTTTCAACTCCTTTCCAAAACTTTCTTTCCTCAAAATTCACTTTCTAAAAACACTCCCTAAAAATTTTTCTAAAAACTCTCCTCCCGCAATCTTCCTTCTAGAAATTCCCCTATAGGATTTTCTTTCTAAACTCTACGTTTCCAAAAACATGCTTTCCAAAAAAAAACTCCTCCCTAGGATTCCCTTCTGGAAAACCTTCGTTTCCAAAAACGCGTTTTCCAAAAAAAACTCTTTCCTTAGAGCCCAAACCAAACCCTAGAACCCACAATTAGGAAACTCTAGTTTTCTTTCCAAAAACACGATTTTCAAACTTTGCCCTAAACCTAGGTTTCCAAAACCTCTAGTTTTCACATCCAAACTATACATGTTTCCAAAACCTCTTTTCTACGTCAAGACAACAATTTTCCAAATATAGGGTTTCTAGAATCTCCTTTCCGAATCCTAGCCAAATCCTATCTTCCCTTTAGGAATTCAAATCAAATCTCCCCCGTTTAGGAAACTAGATCCCATCTTCTGTTTTTGGAAACAAAATCAAATCTTTTCTTTTAGAAACCAAATCCAATCCCTTCCAAATTCAAACCTTTCCTAATTCAATACCTTCCTAAACCATAAGTTTCCTAAACCTAAACTTCAAATCTTTCCTAAATTCAAATCCTTCCTACTCCTCCACTTTCCTAAATCTTAAGTTTCCAAAACTTGAACATAAAAATCTTCCCTAAATTTTAAAACTCAACTTTCAAATCTTTCCTAGTTCAACCCTTTCTTAATTCTACCCTCCTTTCAAATCTTAACTTTTCAAATCTAAGTCTTCCTAAACTCAAACCTTTCCTAAACTCAAGCCTTTCCTAATTTCAAGACTTTCTAAAATTTAAATTCTAAAACTTTCTAAATCCTAAACTTTCTAAATTTCAAATCTTTCTAAAATTCTAAGCTTCCTAAATTTGAAACCTTCTTAAGTTGAATCTTTCTAAACCTAAAACTTTCTAAATTCTAAACTCTCTTAAACTTCAAATCTTTTCCAATCTAAGACTTTCCTAAATTCAAAACTTTCTTAATTTAAGACTTTCTTAAGTTGAAACTTTCTTAATTCAAACACTTCCTAAGTTGAAAACTTTTCTTTTTCGAACCTTTCCTAAAACGAAATTTTCTTATTTTCAAAACTTCCTTGTTTTCAAAACTTTCCAAATTCAAAACTTCCCTTTTTCAAACATTCCAAAATTCAAAACTTTCTTAATTTGAAACTTTCCAAATTCTAAACCTTTCTCAAACTAAACTTTTCTTAATTCAAAACATTTCTATATTCAATACTTTCTTATTTCAAAACTTTCTAAATTTCAAACTTTCCAATTTTCAAAACTTTCCAATTTCCAAACTTTCTTAAATTCCAAACTTTCCAAAAATGAAACTTTCCTAATTTCAAAACTTTCCTAAAATGAAAACTTTCCTAATTTCGAAACCTTCCAAAAATGACACTTTCCTAAATCGAGCATTTCCTAATTCAAACATTTCCTAAATCCAACCTTTCCTAATCTCCTAAACCTTCCAAGTCGAGTCAAGCTTTTCCTAAGTCTAGGTTTCCTAAACCTCCATCTTCCCAAAACCAAGTCTTTCCAAAATCTATCTTTTCAGATCAAAGTCCAATCTTTTCAATTTCAATTTCCAATCTCCTCTTCTAATCTCAAATCAAATTCAAATTTCAATTCAATCTCTATCTTCCAATCCAATCTCTTTCTTCAAATCAATCTATTTTCAATCGGACTCTTGTCCGAACTACGATTGACCGGATTCCCCCAAAGGGATACGTAGGCAACCTTCATAGGTGCGGTCACAATACTTTTCAAACTTTCAATTTCACCCTCATGGGTGTGGTTTCCAAAATCTTTCCAAATTTCAAATTCCAATCAATTTTCAAATTTCAATTTCAAAATTTCTATTTTCAAATTCCTATTTCCAAGTTTTCAAAGTTTCCAAATTCAATTCCATCTTTTCAAATCTATTTTCAAATCAAATCAATTTCTTTTCAAATCAATTTCTATTTTTCAATTCTTTCATCTTGCACTTGCATATCATACATCATATTTATTTCAAACATTGTTTTTTTCAAAGTGGATGGGATTGAACAATAGTTAGTTAAAGACTCTCATAGGTGAATCTAGGGTAGATTGACATGTAGGTACCGAAAGGGCGGGGTAGGGTGATAGCTTAGTGCGTCTTCCCTACACGTAACCAACCTCCAAACCTAGGATCACTGATTTCAAAGACCAAAAGGAGTTATTTTTCCAAAAAGGGCCAAATATTTTCCAAAGGTTGCCAAACAACCTGTTTTCTTTAAAAACCCTCTCTCGAGGAGATATTTTCAAATTGTTTTTTGTTTTTAAAAAATCCTAAGTGTAGTTTTCGGATTATGCTTAGTTTTTAGGTGACCTAACTCACCTTAATCAAGTTAGGTGGCGACTCCAAATCTTTTTCAAAAACCCTTTATTCAAACCAATTTTTCAATTCAAATCTAGTCACACTCATTCTTCTAGGAGGGTGAGTTCTAACGAGAGAGTATAGTATTTTTCCCGCTTGGGTGAGTATTCCTCGGGCGCGAAAAATCTGGGCGCGACACAATGCTTGCTCACACAGATTCTCATTAAAATGGAACAACTAACTTATTAACAAATACTAAAGCCATTACACAAAACATGTCTTTTAGTATAAATTCTTAACATGTGCTAGGCTGAACGTGAGTTCTCTTCTTAGACAACAACGGTCTTCCCTGTGAATTGACCTTAGACCTTCCAAGTATATTATATTGCAACCGATTGATTGCGGTCTTTTTGTCGCATATCTTGGAGGTGATCAATTTTTAGTGGCGTTGCCGAGGAAGCAACAACTTAGGCATACAGGAAGTGAACTTTAGGCACGCATAATAGAATAGCTGAACGAAAGCACCAACGTGCTCAGCAAAAGCAAAGCACCAACATTCTAAAAGCAAGCGCAGAACAGCAAGAAATAGCTTCGTCCTATATCTACAACAACGAAGGATTCTCATGCTTCACATGGTAACTTCGGTCCATCACTTCTAGGTGCAAGCATATTAGGTCCTTTTCAGGGTTGATTGCTTTTATTTTTCTAGGGGTGTTTACTTTTATTAGAATTGAGTAAGTGTTTAGAGGAGATCTAGGATTAGTGCTAAGTATTAATTGGTGGTATTTATCTTGCGGATATTGGAGGTTGGTTGGACAGTTAAATTGAATCGGTGGATTATTTTTGTGGAGATTGGAGGCAAGTTGAAATCGGTGGTTGAGGATTGTGAATTGCTTGTTGAGGTGTGGATTACCTATCTTATTTGTGCATTGCATGCTTAATTGGGTTCGGGATTCCACAGGTAGACTTTGTTTCTATAAACCCCAACCAAATACATCCCGTGGCTAACCTACCACTTGCCCTTGGCGGCAATGATAATATGTAGCTCGTTAGAGGTGCTCCTGTACCTCCTGCTCGGTCTCTTCGAGATGACATGAACCCCGTCAGACAGAGTCCACCTTCATGTATTGTTTTACTTGCCCACCGACAAATCATGAACTTCAAAATGGGCATGTTTCAATTAATACAACACTTCCATGTGGTCAAGTCCAAAACCCCTACCGTTATATCCATGATTTTGAGGAGGTGTGCTTCATGTACCAAGATAATAGCTTCCCTCCTAAGGTTTTTCGGCTGAAACTCGTTCCTTTTTCTCTGAAGGATTACGCCAAGATTTGGCTGAACTCCTTACAACTCCAATCCATCACTACTTGGAATTAGCTCCAAGCTGAATTCCTGCAAAAATTCTTCCCTGAACACCATATTGCGGCCATTTGTGGCAATATCTCGTAGTTCGCCCCTCTAGAGGATGAGTCTTTCTATAACTGTTGGAAGTGGTACAAAGCAATGCTAAATTCATGCCCCCATCACGGTTTAGAACACTATCAAGTCATTAATACTTTCTACTCTTCATTGATGCCGCAACTTAAGCAATTAGTGGAAACTATGTTGTCGCGTCCAGATTTTTCGCACTCGAGGAATACTCACCCAAGCGGGAAAAATGTTGTACTCTCTCGTTAGAACTCACCCTCCTAGAAGAATGAGTGCGACTAGGTTTGAATTGAAAAATTGGTTTGAATAAAGGGCTTTTGAAAAAGATTCAGAGTCGCCACCTAACTTGATTAAGGTGAGTTAGGTCACCTAAAAACTAAGAATAATCTGAAAACTACACTTAAGGTTTTGGAAAATAATTTTGAAAATATCTCCTCAAGAGAGGGTTTTTAAGAAAACAGGTTGTTTGGCAACCTTTGGAAAATATTTAGCCATTTTTTTAGAAAAACAACTCCTTTTGGTCTTTGAAATCAGTGATCTAGGTTCGGAGGTTGGTTACGTATAGGGAAGACGCACTAAGCTATCACCCTACCTCACCCTTTCGGTACCTACATATCAATCTACCCTAGATTCACCTATGAGAGTCTTTAATTAACTGTAGTTCAATCCTATCTATTTTAGAAAAACAATGTTTCAAAATAAATTAACGTGATGCATGATATGCAAGTGTAAATTAAGAGAATTGAAAAATAAATTTGAAAAGAGATTGATTTGAAATTGATTTGATTTGAAAATAGATTTGAAGAAATAGAGTTGAAATTGGAAAGTCTGAAAATTTGAAAATAGAAAGTTTGAAAGTAGATGGGAATTTGAGATTTGAAAAGATTTTAGAAACCACACCCATGAGGGTGGAATTGAAAGTTTGAAAAGTATTGTGACCGCACCTATGGAGGTTGCCTACGTATCTCTTTGGGGGAATCAGGTCAATCGTAGTTCGGACCGGAGTCCGATTGAAAATAGAAGGTTTGATTTGAAAAGAAATTGAATTGAAAATTGAATTTGACTTGAAATTAGAAGAGGAGATTAAAAATTGAAATTGAGAAGATTGGACTTTGATTTGAAGAGATAAATTTTGGAAAGACTTGGTTTTAGCAAGATGGAGGTTTAGGAAACCTAGACTTGAGATTAAGAAAGATTGGATTGGAATGTTGGATTTGGAAGATTTGGAAAGATTTGGAAACTTGGAATTTAGGAAAGATTTGAATTAGGAAAGTTTCGAATTAGGAAAATGTTATTTTTGGAAAGTTTAATTTTTGGAAAGTTTTAGGTTTAGGGAAGTTTCAACTTAGGAAAGTTTTGAATTAGGAAAGTTTTCAAATTAGGAGAGTTTCGAATTTAGAAATGTTTAAAAAAGGAAAGTTTTGATTTTGGAAAGTTTTGAAAACAATGAAGTTTTGAAAATAAGAAAGTTTTGTTTTGGGAAAGGTTTGAAAAAGGAAAGTTTTCAACTTAGGAAATGTTTGAATTAACAAAGTCTTGACTTAAGAAAGTTTCAAATTAAGAAAGCTTTGAGTTTAGAAAAGTCTTAGATTTGGAAAGATGTTGAAGTTTTGGAAAGTTTAGAGTTTGGAAAGATTGGGAGTTTAGAAAGATTTAACTTGAGAAAGTTTCAAATTTAGAAAGTTTTGATTTTAGAAAGATTTGAAATTTAGAAAATTTTAGAGTTTGAATTTTAAAAAATCTTGAAATTAGGAAAGGTTTGAGTTTAGGAAAAGTTTGAAAACTTAGGTTTAAGAAGTTAAGATTTGAAAAGAGGGTAGAATTAGGAAAGGGTTGAATTACGGAAAATTTGAAAGTTGAGTTTTAAAATTTAGGAAAGATTTTTATGTTCAAGTTTTGGAAACTTAAGATTTTGGAAAATGGAAGTTTAGGAAGGATTTGAATTAAGAAAGAGTTGGATTTTAAAATTTAAGGAAAGATTTAAAATTTAGGTTTAGGAAACTTATGGTTTAGGAAGGAATTGAATTAGGAAAGGTTTGGATTAAGAAGAGATTGGATTTGGTTTCTAAAAGAGAAAGGTTGGATTTTGTTTCCAAAAACGGAAGACGGGATCTAGTTTCCTAAACGGAGATATTTGATTTGGTTTCCTAAAGGGAAGATAAGATTTGGTAAAGACTTGAAAAGGGAGATTCTAGAAACCCTAGTTTTGAAAAATTATAGTTTTGACATAGAAAATAGGTTTTGGAAACATGTATAGTTTTGATGTAGAAAACAAAAGATTTTGGAAACCTAGGCTTGGGGCAAAGTTTGAAAACCATGTTTTTGGGAAGAAAATTTAGGGTTCCCTAATTGTGGATTCTAGGGCTTGACTTGGGCTCTAAGGAAAAGGGATTTTTAGAAAGTGCATTTTTGGAAACGAAGGTTTTGGAAGGAAAACCTAGAGGGGAATTTCTACAAGAAAGATTTTGGAAAAGAGAGTTTTTGGAAAGATTTTTAGGAGAGATTTTTTTTTTAGGAAAGTGAATCTAGGGAGTGATTTTAGAAAGCGAATTTTGAGGAAAAGATTTTGGAGAAGAGTTGAAAAAGAGAGTTTTGAAAAATAGATTTTGGAAAGGAGTTTTTGAAAACAATTTTGAAGAGGGGAGTTTTAGGAAAGTATGTTGAAAAAAGAGATTTTTAGGAAGAGATTTTTGAAAAGAGAGAAAGTTTTGGAAAGTATAAAAACGTCTCACTTGCCTAAAGCGATTCTAGCCATAAGAGGGCTAGAACCACTTTAAAAAAGTGGTTTTGAAAAACAATAAGATTTGAAAATATAGACCAAAAAGGTCACTTTTAATGTAACACTTTCCTAAAGCAACCCTAGCCATGGAAAGGCTAGAATCACCCTAGAATTGTGGTTTTGAAAACATGTTTTTGAAAAAGAGATTTTGATGCAATTTTTGAAAACAAGTTTGAAAATGTTTTGAAAAACAACTTTGAAAACAGTTTTTGGAAGATGCAAGACTATGATATACACAATGTAATTTGGGGTCGTGAACATACAAGGTTAATTTTTCACCACATAATCAAGGGGGTCGGACCCATGTGGTCTTTGGTTAGACTAGAAGAAAGCCCCCGACACGGTGACTCTCTAATAGCCCAATCCGACACATGGACCGGGAATCCCCTTGTTTCAAGCATGCAAAGAAAGGGCGGGAAAGAGATGGGGGATTAAAATAGAGAAAACCCAAGTGGGTTGGAGAGAGAAGAGAGAGGGGGAAAGTGCGGAAACTTAAATAGGGAGCCTATCTTGTATCTTGTTTATTTTGCGCACCGTGCTGTCTTCGGTCTTCGGTCTTAATCTTCGTCTTTCGTCTTCAAGAGTTGTCTTCAAGCTTCGGGTTACAGCTCCTCCAGTCTTCAAAAGATGGTTGAAGGCTAGTGTATGAGTATATGGGGGAGTGTGTAAGTGTATAGGAGGCTAGGGTTTGTGTATAATGGCTAGGGTTTAGTGTAGGGTGGCTAGGGTTTGGAGAACCTAAGGAAACTAGGGTTTTTGGAGATGCTCGAGCTCTGTATATCGAATTGTGTGATTTCTAGATTAAGTTTGCAGACCCATTTCACGTTGAATGAGGCTCTGTATTTATAGAGGGAGGACCAACCTGGCGCCTGTTGCAGTGGCGCCAGGGCAAACTTTACACTGGCACCACTAGGAGTGGCGCCAGGCCATTTTCTGGCTTGGCGCCACTACTAGTGGCGCCAACCAATTAGGAAAGGTTTAAGGTCGGCAAGCAACGTATCTTTGACTAGATTTGGGCGCCTGTACTAGTGACTACCATACAATTTTTAGCCTAGCTTCACTAGAAGCGACTCTAGAAAGTCCGGGAATGATTTGGAGGAGTCGGGAATGACCCGGAAGGCCGGAAAGGAGCAGGAACACTTAAAATAGAGTCCTGGAGGTATTTGACTTGAAAAGTGAGGACAAAATGTGTCAGAGAGGTTGACTGGGCCTTTAGGGGCAAAACGGTCAATCGGACTAGGAAACTGCCGGGACAAACTCAGACTGTCCCAGGAGAAAACTTAGGATCTGGAAACATTATTTAGAATATTCCCAGAGGTTGCCGGTTTGATTCCCAGAGCCGGCGTGGTCGGAAAAGGAGACCGGCCCACTAGGGGCAAAACGGTCATTTTGTACCGGGTTTGCCGGAACTGACTCGGAATGGTCCGGAAAGGTAAAGGAAGGTTGAGAATACTATAAAAAGTATTCTCGGGACATTACCGGTTTGATATTCAAAGCCGGTATGGTCGAAGAAGGAGACAGGCCCTCCAGGGGCAAAACGGTCATTTTGTACCGGGTTGGCCGGAACTGACTCGGAATGATCCGGAAAGGTAAAGGAAGGTTGAGAATACTATAAAAAGTATTCTCGAGACATTACCGGTTTGATACCCAGAGCCGGTGTGGTTCCCGGGGCGTTCGGATGCCTAGGGGCAAAATGGTCATCTTGACCGGAAAGTCTCGGAAAAGGTCCTAAGGGTAGTTTGGTCATTTTTCACCGAAGTGGGCTAACAGACACTAATGTTGACCTAGGTTTTGAGTGTTTCCACCACTCTAACGGTGTGAGTATTTTCGCTATTCGGACGGGTTGATGATTTGTGAGTATTTCCACTACTCGGACGGGGTTGATGATTTGTGAGTATTTCCAGTACTCGGACGGGGTTGATGATTTGTGAGTATTTCCGCTACTCTAACGGCTTTGTGAGTATTTCCACTACTCTAATGGTTTTGTGAGTATTTCCGCTACTCTAACGGTTTTGTGAGTATTTCCGCTACTCTAACGGTTTTGTGAGTATTTCCGCTACTCTAACGGTTTCGTGAGTATTTTCGCTACTCTAACGGTTTTGTGAGTAGTTTTGCTACTCGGACCGTCTCGAGGAATAAACTGTCTCGAGAGTGGGACTGGAAGGCGTCTTACCGTCTCCGAAGAGACGTGCCTGGATTGGAACCGTCTCGAGGAATAAACTGTCTCGAGAGTGGGATTGGAAAGGGGTCTTACCGTCTCCAAAGAGACGTGCCTAGATTGGAACCGTCTCGAGGAATAAACTGTCTCGAGAGTGGGATTGGAAAGGGGTCTTACCGTCTCCAAAGAGACGTGCCTGGATTGTGAGTGTTTCCGCCACTCTAACGGTTTTGTGAGTAGTTTTGCTACTCGGACCGTCTCGAGGAATAAACTGTCTCGAAAGAGGGATTGGAATTGGAATAAAAAAAACAATACCCCTAAGGGCATTTTGGTCATTTTGCCTCTATTTTGGCCTGACAGGCCCGCGAAGCGAAGGAAAGACGGAATTTGGACCTAGAGAATTGGTTTCGATTGGGATATGTCCACAATGACTTGAAAACAAGTCTGGACGGAGTGTAGACTGCCGAGCGGTCAAAAATGGGGTGCTTACATATGTGTGTTGTAGATTTTTATGATAAGTCTCCCAAAGACGCCTTTGGGTATTTTGACTATCTGGCTAACACTGTGAAGGATTAGGCCACTACAAGGACTGAGAACATTAAGCCCCAACATACTGAAAGAGCTAATGGAAAGTTTACTCTTACCTTGGTCGATGATGTTGGTGCTAAATTGAGTGCCTTTGCCAACACTCTAACCAAATAGATAGAGGCATTAACACTTCAACAGGTGAAAAGTGTCTCTGTCGAACCACCGGCCCCATAACCTTGTAGAGTGTGTGATGATGTTTCCCATGTTACCGATAAGTGCCCTGCTATTCATGCTTTCAGGGACTTATTGCATTGTTAAGCTAATGTAGTTGACCAGTTTAGGAAGCCATAGCTAAACCAAGGTGGGAAAGGGAACCTGTACTTCGGAACTTACAGCCCAGGGTGGCGCAATCACCCCAATTTTAGTTGGAAAGGTGATGGAAACATCACCCCACCACCGTATCAAGCGCCAGCCCAACAATATCCAACTCTACCCCCACCATACCTTGTGTAACCCTAAGCCCCCACATCATATCAACCGTTGCATAAGCGGTCACTTGAGGACACCTTTGCACAATTCATGCAAACACATGGTGGGGTTAACATAAGGGTAGACAGATCCTTAGAAGACATAAAAAGTCAGCTCCCAAAGTTGACTCAAACCTTAACTGTTACAAAAAAAGGTCATTTTCTGGCCAAGCCTTAGCCTAACCCCACACGTCAAGCACACATGATTGAGAATGCGACCGATACTACCGCACCACATGAGCAAGTTCAAGCTATATCCACTTCGAGAAGTGGCAAAACCATTAAGAAGTTTGAGGATGTTTCTTGCATGGGTGGTCCCTAGGGTAAGAGGGTCGCAAAGCTAAGAGAGACATCTAACCCACCTGTGAAAGAGACCAAGAGAGATGTTATAGTTGAGAAGTCTGAGGAAAGTGAGAGAGATATCCTGACTCATGCACCATTCCCCCATAGACTGACCATGCCAAAGCAGTAATCTATAAATTCTAAGATTTATGATTTATTCAAACAAGTCAAGATATACATTCCTTTTCTCGCGTCATTAAGCAAATCCCCTCCTATGCCAAGTTCTTAAAGGACTTGTGCCTAGTTAAACAGATATGTCAAAGAGGATGTTTTAATGGCTGAATAAGCCAATGCTCTCCTACAATCTAAAGTAACAGCCACCGAGTACAAAGATCCTGGTGATCCCACTATTTCTTGTATAATTGGGAACCATAAGATAGATCATGCTTTACTTGACTTAGGAGCAAGTGTCAACTTACTCCCCTACTCTATTTATCAACAGCTGGGATTGGGAGAGTAACGTCCCACCAAGATTACTCTCGAGCTTACTGATCAGTCTACTCGTGTACCTAAGAGTGTTATCGAGGATGTTCTAATTCAAATTGATAAATTCTATTATCCTATTGATTTTGTTGTCCTAGATACACACCTAGTTACAGATTTTAGCACACAGCCCCAGAGTCCGATCATCTTAGGGCATCCCTTTCTTACCACTTGCGATGCTGTTATTCAGGTTAGGAATGGGTTAATTAAGATGTCATTCGGCAACATGACTATCAAAATGAACATTTTAATGCGAGGAAGCAACTAGGTGAGTATGAGGATATTCAGGAAGTAAGTATCATTGAAATCCTTGTGCAAGAATTTTTTGAGAAAGAATGTCTCGCCAATCCTTTAGAGTAAGCACTAGCTTGGAGTGAGGGGCTAGAAACTCATGCACCTAAGGGGGATTCTGTGGGTATTGAGGATATCGGGGTAGAATGAGTTCCAGTTATGTTGGTGGGTCAATGGACCCCCAGTTTTGAGCCTTTGTCTCCTAGCCTCTCTAAACCTGAACCATCAGAGCTCAAGGCTCCCATTTCTGAAAGAAAACCTCTTCCTTCCACTTTAAAGTACATATTCTTGGAAGAGGGAGAGTCACACCCAATCGTGATATCCTCTAGTCTTACTGTAGACCAAGAGGAGAGTTTAAAAATGGTGTTACATAGACACCGGAAAGCAATAGGTTGGACTATCGCCGATTTGCATGATATTAGTCCCATCGTGTGCACACACAGAATATATCTTAAGCCTAAGGCTAAACCAGTTAGGCAAATGTAGCGATGATTGAACCCAGTGATGAAAGACGTAATGCGAGGAGAGGTTTTGAAACTTCTCGATGCGGGTATTATATACCCTATCGCTAATTCCAAGTGGATTAGTCTGACCCAAGTGGTTCCGAAGAAGTCAGGTGTTACTTATTACACCCTAAAAGTGTGATCATAAGCTCTTAATTTGCACATTGTTAGATTTAGATTGCAGTTAATTATCTTGTTTTAGTTCAATATTTGATTTATTGTGTATTTTTGTGTATTTTGGAGTTAAAACAGTGAATAAGAGCTAAAATTCTAGAAAACCGTCCGGACGGTGTGTTCAGACGGTTAACAACCGTTTGGACGGTGTGTTCGGATGGGCGAAATAGCGTTCGAATGCTACGTCAAACGGTGGAGCTCCAAAGTCGTGTTTTTGCGTTCGAAGCCATTCTAGAGTCATCTTTTTAGGTCTAAAGAGCGCCCGAAAACCGTTCGGATGGTAAAACAACTGTCCGGACGGTAAAATAACTGTTCGGACATACTGTCCGAACACACTTCGGACGCGTGTCGGATGGTAAGCACAGATTTGCCCTAAAACCAGCATTCGAAGAAGAAAAGAAATATAGAGAGTGAGGGTTAGTTTGAGCAGGGGGGGGGGGGGGAGAGCTAATCCAAGGTTGATTTTTTTCATTTTTCTTTATTTTTAGCTTTAGATTTAGCTTTGTAATGGTAATATAGGAGTAGAACTTGTAATTTCCGTTCATTATATTGTATTGTATTTTCTTTCACTTTCTTGTACTTTCTCTCATTTTTTTTGTAACCAAACAACTTTATTATTTAAGTAAAATTTAGATTTAAATCTCTTTATGCTTTCTTTTCATTTTTATATGCTTTTATGATGTATTCAAGTAGCTAGAATTTAGATTGGGTTCAAATGTGAAAATCACCCAAATAATCCAAGGAATTCAATTGGAAGTATCTCATGGATTAATTGTCATATTTTCTTAGAATTTGAATTTCTAGTAATTAGGTGTGGAATTTTAGAAAATTTAGATTATTGACTAAGTTTGAGAATTTTCATCTCCCAAATCGATGGTATTAATTTAGGACCCTTGACCAGACAAATACTCCACAATTGCTAGAAATTCATTCTCACAAATTGATTGAAGATGCCTTAGAAAATCTAGGTTATTGACTATGTTTGGCTAATCAATGCACAAACTACAAATTTGGTATTGACTAAGTTGAATCGATGGTATTAACCTTTGATTCTCCTTTGAATATGTATCTAATTTCTATTGCTTGGAAATTATCGATTTTCAAAACTAAATCCTCTGAATCAAACACACTTAAATTTTGTGTTTGATTTGAGTTATAAACCTCATTGGAAACCTTAGATGAAAATGAGTGGTTGGATCATTTGAGCCCAATTCCCTTTTAATTACTTTAATTCTATTTTTATTTTGCTTTACTTTAATTATCTAGTGTTAATTGTTTTTATTTTCATTGCAATAGGTTAGTAATTCAAAACAACTACAAAAAACTCAAAAGATTTTCTGTCTATTTTATTTTCTTTCTTTTATTTTAGATTCGATTCACTTAATTGCAATTTGACCTTAGTTAGGTTAATGTGAGGTGAGTGCTAGAGTCTATATTAGGCTAGATCCTTTGGGAGAGAACGATACCGGATTATTACCGGTTTATACTTCATCGCAACCCCCGTACTCTTGCGGGGTAACTAACTCCATTTGTAGGAAAACCGCATTTGGCTGCAAACTAGTTACTGTAGTCCTTAACGAAAAAAAAATGAGTTGGTGCCAACTAGAGTTCAAACCATTTGGCACATGTGTATTGACTACAGGCGTCTGAACGCAGAAACGTATAAGGATCACTTCCCTCTTCCATTCATTGACCAAGTCCTTGAAAGGGTCGTGTGTAGGGCATTCTATTGCTTCCTGAATGGGTACTCTGGTTATAACCAGATTAAGATTGCACTAGAAGACCAGGATAAGACCATATTCACTTGTCCATTTGGAAATTAAGCTTACAAACGCATGCCTTTCGGGTTGTGCAACGTACTAACGACTTTTCAAAGGTGCATGATAAGCATTTTCAGTGATATGGTTGAGCGCATTGTTGAAGCTTTCATGGATTTTCTATCTATGGAAATACCTATCCTGAGTGTCTAGATAACTTAGAGAAAGTGTTGGAAACATGTATCAAGAGCCACTTTGATCCATGTGATCTACTATGCCAGTAAAATCCTGAATGAGGCATAAGTTAACTACACGACCATAGAGAAAGAGTCGTTAGTTGTCGTGTTTGCCTTGGATAAATTGCAGTCCTACTTAGTTGGCTCATTAGTTATTGTCTATACTGATCACGCCGCACTAAAGCACCTGCTCACCAAGCAGGATGCTAAACCACATTTAATCTGTTGGATCCTTCTACTCCAAGAGTTTAACCTCGAAATCCGTGATAAGAAAGGAGTTAAAAACATGGTGGCCGACCATTTGTCTAGAATTCCTGTTGAGTATGACATTCCCAATCCCATGCACATTAATGAAAACTTTTGGGATGAATAACTGTTTGCCATACATGCCCTTGCCTGTTTATTTATCATGCCATAGTACGCCGATATCGCCAATTACTTGGCTGCTAGCAAGATTCCTCCGCGTTGGTCTCACCTTGAAAGGCAAAAAATTCTTAAGGAAAACCCTTATATGTTTAAATATTGTCCAAACCAGGTTATACGTCGGTGTGTTCTCGACGATGTGTTTCAGTCCATCCTGTCTTTTTGTCACTCTGAGGCATGTGGGGGCCACTTTTCTACTAAGGAGACCACTACGAAAATCTTGCAGTGCAGCTTCTACTAGCCCACAATATTCAAAGATGTCCACTCATTTTGCAACTCTTGTGATCGTTGTCAGCGCTTAAGGAGCCTTTCTTGTCAAAACATGATGCCATTAACCCCCCCCCCCAATTATTGTGCTAGAAATCTTTGATTGTTGGGACATTGACTTCATAGATCCTTTCCCGAGTTCTTTTGGAAATCTGTATATTTTGGTAGGCATTTACTATGTTTCCAAGTGGATTGAGATAGTTGCCTCTTGTACCAATGACCACGATGTTGTGATCAAGTTCCTTAAAGAAAACATATTTTTGCATTTTGGCATGCCCCGCGCCATCATTAGTGATGGTAGTAAGCATTTTTGCGACAAGCCCGTTGGGATTTTAAAGCACAAATATGATGTTTTGTACAAAGTTGGTACCCAATATCACCCACTGGTTTGCTCCCAAAAGTATCCTACAATTGGAGTTAGTTACCCCACATGAGTACGGGGGTTACAAAAAAGTATAAACTGGTAATCTGATATTGCTCTCTCCTAAGGGAATTGTGCAAATATAGCATTAACGCTCAACTTGCAAATGGAGTTTTGTGATGTAAAAGAGACTGAAAAACTTATTAATTTTGGATGATGGTTGTTCTTAACTAAGGCAAGAAATTAATATCTAAGGAAAGTAGTTAAATCTAGTTTGTGTGCAATTAAGAAAAAACTTAGATATGATTGATTCAATCCATCAATTCACAACAAGAGTTTCAATAGAGGGTTTTATAACTCAAATCAAGAATCACTCCATAGATTCTTGATTCAGAATATTTTGACTATAAAACCTTGAGTTCATATTTAGTTGAGTGTAGAGATGAAACCAATGAGTAGAACCATAAAAACAAACATTAGAAATGTGCAATATTTATACTAAGTAGTGAGTTGTGCATAAATATTATCAAAACGAGGTATAATCTAAGTTTTCAAATAAGTCTAACACTCAACCAAATAGAACTATAGAAATCTAGAAATAAAACTATGAAATTCATATAACCCCATTAAAACCCTTGAAGGTCCTTGGTAGATTTTCACAATCACATCCAAGATATGTTTAGTTACTTAAATCCAGGATATAAAGTATGAAAGAATGTAAATATGGCATTAAGCAATGGAAAACTAGCATTTGGTTATGAAGAAAGTGAAGGAAAGTGCCAAGAAAACGAAGGAGAATGTCAAAAAATGAGAGAAACTTAAACTTGAATACAAAAAGAGTGATTAACAACAATACAAAGAGAATAATGAACAATAGGACAAAACAATAATGAAAACTAGTTAAACCTTACAAAATCCCCCTAAAAATGCCCTAGAATAGTTCCAAAATTTGGAATCCACGAGCCTTCTTCGAACCTCCTCTTGATTCCCCCACACATAGATTTTATACCAACAAATTCTATATTGATCAATCGAATAGCTGATCGAACGGTCGAGGACAATCGAAAGGTGGATTGATTGGAAATGGACCCTCTCTGAAGTTTTGCTCATTTTCACTACAGAAGCCATTTTTTGACATCACCAATCGAATGCCCGATTGAACGATAAAACTCCCTCTCTAAAGCTCTAATTCTTAAGTGGAGGGATGATGATGTGGAAGCTCGAACGGAGGCATTTCCAACGTCACTGATTGAACGGTCCTACTGCGATCGAACGGTCAATGGAGATCGAACGACGGATCGATCAACCCTCCTGATTTTTGCCCATTTGCCTCGTTTTAACCTTTGATTCCTACAAAACACGCATAGAATAGTTTAGTACATTTTAGGAGTTAAAATGCTAAATTAACAACTAAAACTCGACTAATCAACTACTAGTTTAGGCTTAGAGATTACAGTTTCCGAGTGTAATCACCCATAAATGAGTGGTCAAGTGGAATTGGTCAATAGAGAGATCAAAGAAATCTTAGAGAAAATCGTGAATCCTATACCTAAAGATTGGTCTCTCAAACTCATTGATGCACTTTGGGCTTATCGCACTACATTTAAGAGCAATTAGGCATGTCTCCTTACTGGCTTATCTATGGCAAACCTTGTCATCTCCCGGTTGAGGTCGAACATAAAGCTTATTGGGCCATCAAAAATTTCAATGAGATTCTTGATGAAACTGGAACTCTTAAGAAACTCCCTTTATCTGAATTGGAGGAATTACGGAATGATGTGTTTGAGAATGCCTGCATTGCTAAGGCTAAAATGAAGACCTTACACGACTGCCACATCCTAAGAAAGACCTTTCATGTCGGTCAGAAGGTTATCTTATATAACACCCGGTTGCATCTCTTTTGGGTAAGCTTCGCAGCAAATGGACTGGTCCTCTTCTCGTGCGGGATGTTGCTTCCCATAGGGTCATCACTGTATATAACCCCGATGTGGGCTCTGAGTTCAAGGTTAATGGCGATTACCTAAAATCGTACTTTGAGGGTTTTTTGAGAAAGGTTGAAAGCCTAGCTCTCCATGACCCACCCCTCTTAGCGTCTTTGGTTTTTTTTTTTTTTTTTTTGTTCTTTTCTTTGGTGTTTTGTTCTCTCCTCTGCAAGGTGGACAGTACTCAATTCCTGTTTTTTTTTTGGGGGGGGGGGGGGGGGGGGGGGGGGGGGGGGGGGGGGGGGGGGGGGGGGGGGGGGGGGGGGGGGGGGGGGATTTGTTTGTCTGGTAATTTGTGTGTCTTGCAGTTTTTCCCTTATGTTCTTTCTTTTATAGTGTCAATTGAACTCTCTGGTCATAAGGACGCTGATTTGTACTATCATGACGATCTAAGAGCATGTTTTCTCATAATCTTTATTGCTTTTTTGTCATCAGGATGTCCATTGGGAGCGTCTTGATGGTACGAGCCTCACTGCTTCATGTTGGCTTATTGTTAAGACGGTGTTCCTCTGCGTCCGAACAGTGTTCAAGTGGCTGTTTTTTTGATCTATCGTCAAGACATGATTTATAATCGTCCTAACAATAGGGCCCCAATTTGATAAAATTAGGGCTCCAGTTCTTCATTAGCCGCATGTTTTCTTTTATTCATCGAGAGAGAGAGAGAGAGAGAGAAAGAAGACCAGCGACCCTCGGAGTCTTGGAGCTTGATCTCTTCCATCAATTGTGCATCTGGAGCCTCAAGTCTTCAGTCTTGGTAAATCTTCTGTCTCTTTTAGCTTCAATCGCTCATCTTAGTTGGGGTTGAGAATTGGGGGTTGTTTTCATTTGGCCCTCATTGTAATTGTATTATGATTAGTGTTGATTGGGGATTTTGTGTGGGTAGTTGGGTCTTATTCTTTACCTCCTATGATTTTAGGTTTGGATTTGATAATTGTTGACAGGATTTACTCACATTTATATTATTATCGAAGTTGTGAGTGTGTTAATCAGAGTGTTGAGCATAAGTTTAGGAATCTGCCAGTGCTTGATTGTATGTCCCGACTTGATGATGAATGTGTAATTGGATTGTTAGAATCAAGAATCCTAAGGTTTGAACCTTAAGTTGCTAGATGGTGCTATGCCCCTGTGTTTTCTTTAAATTGTGTACGTAATGGAGAATAAACATATACTCAGTGTGTTATATCATCATTGAAGTTATGATTGAATGCACTTCGAAGTTGTAGATGAATTCTTGTCGAGACATATAATAAAGGGTTTGAAATGAATTGATCTGAGATGTTCTATGGATATTTGATTGAATTTGCATTATAAATGAAATCGAGGATTGCATTGGGCTGCATTATCAAAACTGTGTCACTGCTGAGTTGTGGTTTAGATTTGCACTGGGGATGTTACTTGTTTAGGCTCTAATTTGTAAACTGCTATTTCTATACCTTTGCATTGGAGTTAATTGAGTATGGCATTAATTTTTGTTTTAGGTCTTTGACTTAGGTTACAATAGAATTGAAATTAAGACTTGTTGGGAGTTAATATGAAAGTATTAGTGATATTGTGCTTGGAACTAGAATTGGGGATGGTCATACCTTAGTCTTGAATTATGGGGATTATTCCTTGAGTTTGGTCTGAAATCTGTGAGTTGATTGTTGGATATTGGAAAGTAGCTGCAGGAATTAATTACAATGACTTCCTGGACTAAAGCCAAGAAAGTTGTCGCAGACAAAGCAATTGTCATTGTTGCCCAGCCTAGTACCCAAGTGAGTGGCCCTCCAAACTTCAATACTGACAATTTTAGAAACAAAGAGGCACACAAAGAATTCACTAAGATCTGCGGTAGGAATTCTATTGTGGTGGAATGAGGAATTAGTCTTCTTACCTTCAAAGGGGATCTGTATCGTTAGCAAGCTAAGATTGAGAAGCAGGGCTAGAAATAGTTTGCTAACTACTTTGGGGGTGTAGTGGCTATGCTTTGTTGCGAATGGTTAGCTAATATTTATAACATGAGCATTACACCAGGAGCATAGCTAATAAAGTCTTGGGTAAGGGGAAAATCTATGGTAATCACTCCAGACACTTTTACCAAGCACTACAAATTGGAGAAAACACCTAACCCCCAATTTAAAGACTCGACTGGCGAGAAGATTGACGTGTCTGTGGTAGCTAAGGAGATACTAAAAGAGGGGGAGGCATGGGTAGATAACGAGACCCATGTAGAGAGAAACAAACTAAAGGAGAGATACCGGCCTCTTCACTTATGGTTATGTTACAGCCAACTTCCCATTGCCCGCACTTCAAAGGTGAGTGTCTCGAGGGGGAAGCTATTCTGGGCTATAGGCTTGCAGCTATCCATTAACCTACCATTTTACATGCATTACCAACTCTATGATAGTAGTCGACTGAAAAATCCTAAGACGAGCATCCCTTTTTGTCCCCTTTTTCGTGCTTGATTTCTAATGCTATTTCTCAGGTTGGATTGGCTAAGTCTTCCTTCGTGTTCTAGAAGTTTTCGCCAACACCAATCGATGTAGCCACCATTAATAAGTCAGATGCCCAACACACCAAACAACAGAAAAAGAGGCAGAGGACTGGGATACCTTCTAAGGGACAATCTTTTCAGCCTGGGTCTACCAGCAGTGCTAATATGACCATTTCGATTCAGATAATGGAGAATTGAAACCTTCGGATGGATCATCAAACTAAGCGGTTGACACAACTAGGGGAGGGCCTAGAGGCACAAAAGAAGACTTTTGAGGAGTTTTAACAGATGGTTATGGGGCAGTTTGATTCTTAGCAGAGGCAACAGACTGATATACTGAGAGAGATGGTTAGGTTGATGACATGTAAGAATCAGGAGGAAGATGAGGATGAGGAGGAAGAGGATGCTGAAGATGATGATGAGGAAGATGGTGGTGGAGAGTAGCTGGTTATCAGGGGTATAGAGTTTAGGTCATATTTGCTATATGCATACATCTCATTATGATCTAAAACTCTTTTTATCTCATTTGTTTGTGTTGGATAACAGTGGTGTTGAGGTGATGACTTTTTTAACTACTTTACTATTATGCCATACCTGGATATACGCTTTGGGATTCATGTGTCTTCTCTTGTTTCATCTCACAAGCTGGAATTTATTGCAATACATAGTAAGTGAGCCAAATGAAATTCTACAAACAGGTCAATGTTCATACCCTGAGCTCTTATGTTTATGCTGGTAAATATTTCTTTTTAGTTCAAGGTTTCGATATTATATCTTGTGTGGAG
The DNA here is from genome assembly GCA_033060915.1 of Euryodendron excelsum. Classification (NCBI taxonomy): domain Eukaryota; kingdom Viridiplantae; phylum Streptophyta; class Magnoliopsida; order Ericales; family Pentaphylacaceae; genus Euryodendron; species Euryodendron excelsum. The sequence continues at coordinate 23,816,250 of CM065393.1, forward strand.
ATGCTAATGAGTGGAATACATGCTTTAGACTGTACACTACATGTCTTGATATATGAATGGATAGTGCATCACATGTGCACATTTGAGTTTACATTTATGAGTTGAATCTCTAATTTTAATGCACTCTCAAGATGTAGTCTCACTGAATGAAAAAAAAAAAAAAAAAAAAGTCAACTCTCAAGCACGATCATAACACCATAGTCCCAAATTGCATGTTTTCAAGTACCCTGATCTTTGTATAGGTGGAGATTATTGCACCTTATGAGAATCTGGGACACTATCGTTTATTTCTAGAGTATTATACATTTATTCAAGGTGATGTCATTCCATATCTGTTCTGTTCAATAGCTTCATTACCTTCTAATTTGATTCATTCATTGGAGATTAGTTAATGCATTTAACTTGTTAAAGTCCAAAATTTGAGCATTTCGGAGACACCACGGGCTTGAGATGGTCTTTTGAATTGGGGGTCATCGCTTTTGTCTTCTTTCTTTTGACACTACTTGAGCTAGGCCGGAGAATCAACGCTAAACCACTGATGGATGCCTATTGTTATGAGGTGCGTTAGGATGCACTGCTGATTCAGTACAAAAAAAAAAAAAAAAAAGAGAGAACACATAATGAACGGGAAGGGAATGGATGGTTGTGATGTTAAAGGAGAATAATTTATTCTTCCATAAAAAAAAATTAAAAAAAATAAAAAGAGAGAGAATGAGTTGAAAAGGAAGTTTACGATATAAAGGGGTTGGTCATTTGCATGCAACCATTGGGCACCCTAGCGAATCTGAAGTATTCAAGTTCTATCACTTTAGATTCTTATGTTAATTGTTTGAACTAATTTTCATGATGAATAACCTTTCATGAAGCTATGCCAATCTTTTTTCCATGCACTATATGTACGTTCTTCATGGTACGATTGCTTTTATTGATCATTCACACTTACTCCTACAAAAAGGCAATCCATAAGATTTACTAGTGATTCAATTCTTTTTTAGTGAGTAACTGGTGAGAATTTGCAATTGAAACCTGAAAGTTCGTTGCACTTGAGCTGGTAATGCGAGAGCTATGGTGTATTGGTGAACACACACACACACACACACTTGATCTTCAATCCTGTCATGTGAATTTGAATCTCATTTGTGCAATGGAATTGAGATTGAGCTGGAAATGTGACCTTGAATTGATTATGTGTTGTACTATTTGTTTTAACTATCTTTGTATGCAGACACAAGATAATGTTTGTGAGTACCATCACTGGAGACCCTCAACGGACATAACTCGTCGACTAGCGATAACCTAGTGGTTCAACGACTTAGTGCATATGCTCTATGCACTCGAGACCCCTACGAAAGTGGAGAACTATCATTTTCTTTGTTATTCTATTAAATTTGCTCAAGACTAGCAAAGTGTAAGTTGGGGGGTGTGATCGCACTGTAAAAGTATAATTATAACTAATAATTAGCTTTTGTTAGGACTTGAATTGTTATTTAGAAGTTAAATTAAAAGTTTATTTGGTTTTTGATACTTTTTAGTGTGTTTGTACAGGTAATTGAAGTAGTAGGAGGCAACTGGTTAAGCCAAGCAAAGGTGGACCGTCAGGACGACGTTTCATACCGTCCTAAGGACCAAATAGGAGGAAAGTTCAAATCAGCTTAGCGTCAGGACGAGCTTTGTCACCATCCTAACGACCAGAGACGGCTAACCATCAGGATGAAGGCTTCAGGCTGTCCTGACAACCAAAGCAGTCACAAGTACAAGTGCTTTGTGACTGTCAAGACGTGGAAACCGACCATCCTAATGATCGGGCACGGATTAGGATTTCCAACTTGTTTCTCCTTGTGCCTCCTTGTAACTATAAATAAGAGATTTGTTTAGTTTGCTAGGGTTACGAATTTTATGGTATTTTAAGAGTTGTTTTGAGGAGACAACCTGATTTATTCATTGTTCTTGATATTATTGTTATTCAATTACAATTTACAGTACAAGATTGTAGTTTTCTTCAATTCCAAGTTATGTCTTTCATCATAACTATGAGTAACTAATCATAGTCATGGCGACGAACAAGAAGGTTGCTAGGTTTTTTAAAAGACGTGCAAGGTATTCAATTGAAATTCATTGTTTATATCTATCTACATCCAGGATTTGTACTTCTTCATCCTTTTGTTTCGGAATCAAACTCTTGGGATCATATCCCTGAGAACTTGTACCTAACATTAGTTGGGCGCGAGTTTTTCTCAGATCCCTGATACGGGTGTTATGAAAATAGGGTTTCAAACATCGAATGAAAAGAAGCGACTACCTAATTATTTTAATTGTAAAATCTTCCGATTCAAAGGTGTAAGTTGTCACCAATGAACTGAGTTAATCACAACCCTTGCTAGCTTATCAAACACCCAACCAACTGGATTGTTCTAAGCCAAGATTGTTTTAAATAGTCTTAATATCCATTTCTTCATTAGTTCATAATGAGCCAAATATTGTCAACCAAATCATTTTTTTTCTTTTCCCTTTCTTTTGGGGTTGTTCTTGGTTTCTATGCTTGTGCTAGGTCGAACATGAGTTCTCTTCTTGGACAACAACTATCTTCCTTGTGGATCGACCTCGGACCTTCAGAGTATACTACATCGCAACCGTCGCATATCTTGGAGGCAATCAAGTACCTCCCCGGCATCATTCTAAAAACGCCTAATAAGCACAATAGCATTATTTCTGAACTCCTTTTCTCGGCCCTTCAAGTTCACTATAATCTTAACCTGCAGGAATTGACTAGAAGTCAATATAGTAAAATGAAGGCAAAATCTTTCATATATTTGTGTGTCAGTGGACAGGCATATGGTGGCACCACAAAATACTCCAAACAACCTTGTCTCCATCTTTCAGAAACTTCTGTGCAGCTTTCAAACGCACATCAATGTTGTAACTGCCATGAATGAATAGAAACAAATAAAATAAAACAGAAACTTATAGTAATTAAAAGTTCTATACTTGATTTTCAATTGTATCGCAATAAACACCCCACATATTGATCTTTTAGCAGAAAAAGAGAACTATTAAACTCATTGGGAATATAGTGTTCACCATTGCAGGGGTTTGTATCAAACACCTCTGTACAGATACTAATTAAAACATTGGTTACAGTTCCTCAAAAGAATTGGAATAAAAAATCACTGATAAGCTTGCTCGGTATATGACATAATGTTCATTGAATGCATTTATGTTCAATCCAAAACAGTTTATACAAATTGATCTAATCTTCGATAATATAAATATTATGTGAGACATCAAATCCTAAGTTTAGGAATTGTAGGATTCAATGTAGTACATGTGAAATATCCCTAATAAAAGCGTAGATATCAAAACTTCAAAAACATAAATAAGTAGGCCTGGACCCGATAGGAAAGGATGTGGTGTACAAGATTCATTTTGCTTTTTTCTTTTTTCTTCTTTTTGTTTTTGGAGGAGGACACAATTCACACCACAGCCACACGAACTGCCAAAGAGAGGTGTACAGTACCATCCTATTCTTAATATGACTTTGTTCAGTGATTGTATTCGTGCAAAATCCAAAATAGTTGATATAAAATTCAAATCAAAGTTATAAAAACCGAACCAGACTTGCGATTGAATTGGTTCAACCGAGAACCGGACCACGAACGGTACGGTTTAATTAATTTACTAAAAATGTATATGAATCCGATTGAACCTAACGAACCGACCGATATTTTGAAAAATTAGTGAACTGGCCGGTTTTTGAAAAAAAACAAAATATCAAAAATTTCACAAGATTTAAAACCCTTTATTTTTTTAAAAACATATCTTTTTATGTTCTTTTGATGAAATATAGAATAAAAAACTAAAAACTTTAAACAAAAGTCAAAAGAAGAAAAAAAAAAAAAGAGAAGAAAGAGGAGGATAAAAAAATAACTAAATAAATAAGGTACGTTTTTCTCTTTCTTACATTGGGTTATCTCATCTTTAGATTTTTTTATATTATAATTAGATATATTGAGATATGTATTATCAAAAAATAATCTAATAAAAAAATATATAAAGATGAAGAAAGAGAAGGGTATAGGAAGTAAAATAATAATAATAATAATAAAGGCCATGCAAATAATGCACATTATTATCTTAATAATACATATTATTGTTAAACTTTATGATACTTCTTTTAAATATAAAAATACCAATAAGCAATAGTTTAAAAATATTAAATTAGAAAAAACAAAAAGAAGTCCTTTTAAATGTTTTTATAATTATTTATTTTTATACTTTTTTTAAATATTTATCATTTATACTTATGTTGAGTTATTGTATAAAAAAGAGTATCTTTTAACTAATTTATAATTTTTTAATAATTATTTTTATTTTAATATATTATTATTATTATTTTATTATATAATCAGTTAAACCGATTAAATCACAATTGAATCAGTAAACTATTGAACCGATAGCTTGACTTGTTCAGCCACCAATGCGGTTATGATTCAAATGATCTACGATACTATTGAACATCACATCACAAGTTTAGAGGTCAAGGGATTCAACACAGCGCATAGTGCATGTGAATATCCCACGAAATGGGGAAATAAATTTAGAAATAATAACAAATTTGTAAAAATAAGAGATAAGGTTGAGGTGTAAACATGGACACGAACACGATCACATAACTATTATAAAAAAAAATGTATGACACAACACAGTAAAGACAAGTCAAAATTATATATTTTATGTGTTATATTCAGAAATATTTTACTCAAAAATAATAAAATATATATAAAGAATAACACTAATTAAAATTAAAAATTATGTATTCTATAGTTTAAACACCAAACTAGATATAAAACCATATTGTTTTTATTTTATAAATTATTTTCTTTAACCTTGCAACGTATTTCATATATATCATTGATGGACATGAGTGATCAACTGACAAGCACGCATGTCTCCAAAGTGCTCAAAGGGTGTTCGATTTTAAAGAATACTAAAATAATAGTACACGTTTAAACGAATATTCGACACAGATATAATACCTTCTTAGAAGTGTCTCTGCTTCTTAAAGTGTATCTGTTCCTCCAATTGGTTATCTCATGATTGGTTCTAACAGTGATCCAGTTTACAAAGTATCAGAACAAAGGATCTAAACCCGTCTCAACAGCTGATCAAGTTTAACGGTTATGTGTCGACACCCATACTAACCTCATCACAAAGTTTGGCGTACATTTACCCCTTGTGTACCCTTTAATTAGTAATATAAAACTATGTCATTCTACAAAATCCAATTTCCACCATTTATCCAACATTTTGATATTTTTAGTCCTAAAAATAAAAAAAAAAGAACAGTAAGAACAATTTTTCATCCTTAAATTTACCAAGAAGCAAATATCCAAAGTTTCAGATTCGGCAAGTTGAAATACCAATCACAAGCAATTTTTTTTATAAGCAGGCTAATCACTAGCATAATAGAACTGGACTCTAATGCATGAATCAAACAACAAACATAAGAGACATTCTGCTGTTCCCTTTTCTTCTTTTGCAGTTCGTATCTATATTTACTGCAAGAGAAGTAAAATTGAATATCAATACGCGTTAAGTTTAACCATTCAAAAGATAGATAAATAAAATACACAACATACATAGGATATCAACTTGGACACCCATATTTTTAAAATGGTTGTCTCACCCAAGCCTTAGATTAAATGATTGTTGGTCAATGCCATTAAATATGAGCAGTTGTCCAAAATGGTAGACTAAAGTAAAGAAGAAGTTTATTACGATAATGTGAAGAAAACATAAGCATCTTTACAAAATATGCACCACGAAAGTTTCCGAAGATTAGGCCCGCAGTAGTAGTACGTGTCCCTCAAGCAATTAACATCAAAGACGCCTCCGAGCAGGATTTTATCGAAGCATCAAAGTGCATCCACCATTTAAAAAGAAAGCATATGAATAGATATATATATATATATATATGAATATGTATCATACTTGTAATCCATTATTCTGACAACTGGGGGATCTGCATCTGGTGATAATATTGCTTACCTGCAATAGTGGCAATAGAAATAAGATCAAAATACTTGCTAGCATAATGTCACATAAGAAACTCAAAAGATGAATACTTTCTCACAAATGCTCGAAATTGGAACGAAGTTCAATGCTCATTTTTCCAAAGTACATATTAGATAAAAACAAGAGGCTCCCAGAAATCAAAAGGCTTTAATCCCACAAAAATAACATAGGGACTGAGTTGTGCTCTAAACTAGACTGCCAAAATTAAATTTTTTATTCCAACTACTTACTTATCCAATATATATATATATATATATTCTATACCAACTTCTCCTTCCTCTCTGTCTAGTAAATAAAGCACATAAAATAGTAATCATCTGTTTACTTAAACTAAAACTCCATACACGTGATATCACATGTAGCTAAGGGGGGAGTTTTTGGATATACAGTTTATACTATAAGCTAGTTTTAAAAAGTCACTTGAAAAAGTGACTTTTATAAAAAAAATCGTGTTAATTATAAGCAACTTTTTCAAGACATTTTTTTTTATCAGCCAAACACAATCCACAAAAATCATAAATTTAAGCTACTAAATAAGCTAGGGTCTAGACACCCCCTAAACAATAAGACAGAAAATATGTCCTTCCTCTAAACGCCACTTAACACACACATGATTGCACCAAAGTAAAACATACACTCCCCGTCCTGGTTTGCACTACCCACATAAAATTTGCTAATCGTGAATTTACAAAGTTTCTCTATATTTTATACTATAAAAACGTTTGTCCATAGTTACATAAGCTTCAGTCAAAAAACAGTACATACATTCTTTTCTTTTCTTTTTTTAAGACAATGAAATTGTCCATAATTGTTGTGTAATTCTTATACATTAGACTTACTTGTTCACGTTTTATTTTTCTACTCTAATAATTAATATTACAAGAGGATTTTTCCAAAATATATTAGTTATTTGGCAATAGAACTATTAATTAAACACCATAGAACGAAATTGGTTCCTCAAAAGATTATTAATTGAGAGAGATTATTAAGCTACAAAATATTATTAAAAGACGGTCAACTCATCCCATCCAAGAGACAAAAGATAAAATACCTTTCACCAGAGAGAAGAGAACATACCAGGTCAACCTCAGCATCTTCAGCCATTTGACGAGCCTCGCTTTTAGACACCACTCCCACCTACAATCGCAATAAATTAATAATTAAAAACCCACAAATTTCAAATAATGGATTATAAATCGGTCAAATAGAACACCTATTTACAGCCAAAAAGAAAACTACTCAGTACTAACCATATTCTGCTTTGCATCGATTAATCTCTCAGTATCTGACCTATTTCAAATCACCACATTGACAAACACTTCAATTGCAATTTCGAGTTCAGAATTAATTCAAAACAACGAGTTTCTCAATTCAAAATTTTTTAGTTCAGTTTGAATTTAACTCTACCTGATGGAAGAGATATCGAGAGCTTGATCATCTTCAAAGTTGCTTTGTTTCGACCGCCTATAGTCACCGGGACACGAACGGGAGGAAACTCCCCCGCCACCGTAGCGGGCGGAGATGGAGTTGCGGAGGGCTGAGAATTGAGAGTTGGAATTGAAGAAGTCAGGGTTAAATAGGCGGAGTCCAAAGAGCTTGGAATCGAATGAGGAGAGAGAAAGCAGTGGTGGTTTGGATCTGGAAAGGAGTGATTTGAAGGGGAAGTTGCTGGCAAGCCCAGCCATGGCGTTTCCACAAACTCGTACGAGTTAACAGTAAACTAAGACCATATCCGTTTCTCCAGACTCCATAGGGTGTGGCCTCGCTCTCACTCGGGGCTTTAAACGAGCCGAACTCACCTGACTCGCTTGTTTAACTTTAAATCTGGTTTCAAACTTGCAAAAATTAACTAGCTTAAAAAAAATATGTTTAAATTTATAAAATCGGTATTTTTTCTTAAAAAAAATTATACATAAAATTTTATCAGAATAATATAACAATGATATTTTTTTTGTAATTAATGACATTTATTCAACCACATTATTATAGTGACAAACTTTTTATCTAAAACTACTCTTAACTTTATTTTATTTATATTTTAAGTCAATTTTAAAGAAGTTCTAATTAAACTTAATTTGAAAAATTAAAAACAATAAGCTAAACTTGGCTAGTATAACTTTCCAACCATTATTTAATCAACTGAACCAATTCTTTCTTTTTAACTGTAAAGACTGATTGGGGTGGGCCTGACAGGCCCTCCATTGAATATTTATTCTCTTTTTAACTTTTAGAGGCTTATAATTTATGTTTTTTTGGCCTTAAAAGAACATCATGTATTCATAATTTCATATATACGTTGAGTTAAAAGAGGTTAGAAAGTTAGTGTGATGGTTCTAACCTCATACATTTTTATTAATTCTAGCAAGTTTTGGTTACCATTATTCTTCGTTAATTTTCTTAGATGTGAACACTCAGGTAAATATGTACAAAATTATATGTAGATAAATATTATATATATATATACAAACAAATATCTATAGAGTATTACAAACAAAATTTTTATACATAACACTAATTATTTTTTAGTTTATAATTATAAAAATATAACTGTACATCATTCTAATTTTTGTGCAAAAAATTTGTTTGAACAGAAACTTTTAATATATATATATATATATCTATAAATTAACATTTTAACCGGCAATCAAATATCATCAACAAGAATGAAATATATATTCTGTAATCAAAGAATGAACAGTGTGGATCATCACTGACCATGCACAACTGCCACGTGTAACCAAACCCATAGAATACTGCCACCTCATCAGCTTACTGATCCCACCTACGTCACCCACTGTCAATTACGCCAATGGTTGAAAAAACTAGTTCATACTCCTGAGGCGTTGAGAGGTGAATGAGACCCATGCGAGAGGTGGAGCAATGCTCCAGAACTATGGAAAAATTTCTCAATTGGTTGATAACTTTATGCCATATAAAGGAAACCTTAATTCCGAATCAAAAAGAAACAATAATAAAGTAAACCTCGTATTCCTAAAACACTCCTACTTCAAAGTTCAACAATTAAAGTCATTCTCGTAAATTCCATGTAATCAAGGGACTCTTTCGTCTCCGCCCGAGAAGTATTACAAAATCTCAAAGAAACTCTGTGGCAGTCTCTCACCATGCGCTGCGTTTCTCCGACTTTACTCAATTGTTCTTGAATTTTCTTTCCACTGCCGATATGGTATATATTCTCACCATCCAAACACAAAGCAACTCAGATTTTATTCCCTAGACTAGAAGCGTTCTATCGCAGCTTTGCAAAGAAATCAATTGTTCTGATTTCGATTTAGCTCGGTGACATAGCTCTGGGTAGAATTGTTTACAATTCAAGAACTTCAATTGTTGTATCTGAAAGTTGCGAGTTTTCAAGTTTCATCAATGGCTGCCAAGACAAAAGGCAAGGTTATTGGCATCGACCTCGGCACAACACACAACTGTGTCGGCGTATGGCAAAACGATCGAGTTGAAATCATACCCAATGACCAAGGCAACCGGACCACTCCATCTTACGTCGCGTTCACGGACACGGAGCGGCTCATCGGCGACGCCGCCAGGAACCAAGTCGCCATGAACCCACTAAACACCGTCTTCGACACCAAGAGGCTCATCGGCCGGCGCTTCTCCGACCCCTCCGTCCAGAGAGACATGCAGCTCTGGCCCTTCAAGGTCATACCTGGCCCCAGCGACAAGCCCATGATCGTAGTCCAATACAAAGGCGAAGAGAAGCAATTCGCCGCCGAAGAGATCTCGAGCATGGTGTTGACAAAGATGAAGGAAGTCGCTGAAGCGTTTCTGGGTCAGACCATTAAGTACGCGGTCGTTACTGTCCCTGCGTACTTCAACGACTCGCAAAGGCAGGCGACAATGGACGCCGGCGCAATTGCGGGGTTGAACGTGATGAAGATAATCAACGAGCCGGCTGCTGCGGCGATTGCGTACGGGTTGTTGGACAAGAAGGAGTCGAGAAAGGGAGAGCGAAATGTGTTGATTTTCGATTTGGGTGGTGGAACATTTGATGTTTCATTGTTGACTATCGAAGAGGGCATATTCGAAGTGAAGGCCACGGCGGGTGATACCCACTTGGGCGGTGAGGACTTCGATAACAGGCTTGTCAACCATTTTTTTGCAGAGTTCCAGAGGAAGCACAAGAAGGACATCAGCGACAATGCCAGAGCCTTGAGGAGGTTGAGGACGGCTTGTGAGAGAGCGAAGAGGACTCTGTCATCGACCACGCAAACGACTATAGAAATCGATTATTTGCACGAAGGGATTGATTTCTACGCGACGATTACGAGGGCGGGGTTTGAAGCATTGAACAATGACCTGTTCAGAAAGTGTGTGGAACCAGTAGAGAAGTGCCTTCGCGACTCGAAGATCGACAAGAGTCAGGTTCACGAGGTGGTTCTCGTTGGTGGGTCGACGAGAATTCCCAAAGTTCAGCAACTCTTGCAGGACTTGTTCAATGGGAAGGAGCTCTGCAAGAGCATCAACCCCGACGAGGCGGTGGCGTACGGAGCTGCGGTCCAGGCGGCGATTCTGAGCGGCGAAAGGGACGAGAACGTGCAGGACTTGCTGTTGCTCGACGTCACGCCTCACACGCTCGGGCTCGAGACCGCCGGTGGTGTAATGACGGTTTTAATACCGAGAAACACCACAATTCCGACCCATAAAGAGCAGATTTTCTCAACCTATTCCGACAATCAGCCTGGTGTGCTAATTCAGGTCTACGAAGGCGAACGAACGAGGACTAAAGATAACAATCTGCTCGGGAAGTTCGAGCTCACCGGAATTCCACCGGCGCCTAGAGGTGTGCCACAGATCAATGTACGCTTCGGCATCGACGCGAATGGGATACTGAATGTGACTGCAGAGGACAAGATGGCCGGCGTGAACAACAAGATCACGATCACCAACGATAAGGGTAGGTTGAGCAAGGAAGAGATTGAGAAAATGGTGAAAGAAGCAGAGAGGTACAACGCTGAGGACGAGGATGTGAAGAAGAAGGTAGAGGCGAAGAATTCGCTGCAGAACTACGCGTATGACATGAGAAATACGGTGAGGGATGAGAATATTGTTAGCAAGTTGAACCCGGCTGATAAGGAGAAGATTGAGAAGGCAGTAAATGAGGCCATAGAATGGCTGGAGAGGAACCAATTGGCGGAGTTTGATGAGCTGGAGGACAAGCTGAAGGAGTTGGAGGAGTTGTGCAATCTAAAGAGGGAAGGTCAATCGTCAAAATCCGCGGAGATCCCAGGGTCACAGACAGTGTTTGGCTCTTCTTCGCTATCTTCCGATCTTCCGGTTCTTTGTCCTCATCGCGGTGCTCCTCCTTCTTTCCCTTTCAAGGTCGATACTTTCTCTCTCCTCCTGCGGATCTAGGGTTTTCTTGGCTTCTCCTGGAAGTTTTGGATTCTTTTTTGGCCTTTATATAGTTTTTGATTTCGGTTTCTACTCAATTTACTCTCATGCAATTCTCATATCTCATGTGATATACATATGTATTTGCATTTGTGTTTTGATACGTACGTAAAAATAATATCAGTTTATGTTGTGGATATTTGTTTGATACCCAAAAAAAAATTGTTTGATGTGCTTTGGCTGTGAATCTACGAATTTTTTAGGTTTGGATATGTTTTAATTCTAACATGTTTTGAAAAACCTATTTGAATTTTTTTCCTCTAAATTGAATTCTAGCTGGTGTAAGCATGGTTTGGATTATATAAAATGACAGGTTTTTATCTAAATTGATTTTAATTATCTTTCCTAATTGTATAGAGTTTGAGGAAGTGATTAGCGGTATGTTTGATCCTGAAATAACGTGAAAGATGTTATTTTCTTGCATATTTGATTACTTTCTTTCTTTAGGAGTGAGCTGAAAGAATAACAAAGAAAACACAGCTTATTGGGAGAACGATCAATTGAAATATTAAAACAAGCATATGATACTATGGTTTGGAAATGGTAATGGAGTCAAATGTAGGCTTTAGGTGGGCATGCAGCAAGTATCACCTGCCCATAAAGAGCCTACGCATATGCGATATTTATCGTACGGATGAAGGTACGCTCATGCTTGTGGTGGAATATAACAAAAATAAGGTCCTGCTTTTTCAGTGCACCTGCTAATGCTGGGGAATATCTGAGTCACCAATCTGCTTTTTCAGTGCGTCTGCTCATGCTGGGGAATATCTGTGTCACCAATCTGCTTTTTCGTTAAACTTATTGCCGTGAATTTAGCATGGGATTGGTACTATGACCCCTTTTGACAGCTGGTATATGTCCTGGTGGGAAGAGGATGCTAAGTGTGCTTTTCATTATTGTCAGATTTACAAAAGCTTTACCTTACTGACGAAGGTATGCTGGCATCAGTAATGTATTCATCACTTGTAACAAGCTAGGATGTTCGTTGAATTGGTTAAGCTTACCGAGTCTTCGGATATTCTGAACAAATTACGGAAGTTATATTATGTGCATGGTGGGTTGCAGTTGTGTAGTAATTGTACCTAATCAATTTGTGAGGATGACTGTCCACCAAATTACATGGCTTGTTAATTCATAAATAACACATTTCAGATTTTCTTTGCAAGCACTTTTCCCTATTTGTTTTCTTGATTGAAAACTATAAATTAATGAGTGGATTTAAGGTCTTGACTTGTCTTAGTTTTTGCTGTTCAGACTGGAGATTCCCGGTTTGAGGGTCATGACCGTGTTCGGTATTCCAGGGACCTGCTTTTACAACTTAGGGAGGTAATATGTTTTAATTTTTGCTCTAACTATGTTTGTGTTACTAGTTTGGTGATATTGTATCTCATGAATGGATCGCCAGTGGCAAACTTACATTACGTTCTTGCTTATGAGATACAACTAACAAGCTACCGTATTCCATGCAAATATCCTTTCTTTCCAGGAAAGTTGTGATTTGCTATTTACTTTATATTTTTCATAAGCAACCGGGACTTCATCCCCGAACCTTCGTTGGCCAGTTGTAGGAGATACACCAATTAAATGCTGAAGCAGTGGAATGTTGTAATCTTGTATAATTTTCGTATCTTACCTCTCCTTGTTTTATTTTTCCTCTTTCATGCTACCCGTTTTACATCTGTATTTTGATTTTGTTTGTTGTTTTCTTAGCTTTCTTTTGGATAAAAGAGTAAACTTTTTTTTATTCCTTTCCCCCCCCCCCCCCCCCCCCCCCCCTTTTTTTTGGAGTAATCACTTCCCTCAATTGACGCGAACCAGCACTGGCTAATGTTCTTTTATGTACATTGAACCATCATTTCTAGTTTCCTTTTCTAGTTATCTTTCAGATGTATTAAAACTCATGGTAAATTGTCTTTGCTCTGGCAGTTGTATATTTTTATCTGCTTTTATATGTTTGCTAGGGTCTCCTGTTGTGAAATCGTAATCCTTCGATTCTGTTATTAAATCCCTCTGTCTGATTATGCTGGGTATTTCTCGTAGGTTGGTAACATCCCTAAGGCTATGCTAAAAGTCAAACAAGAAGTTGATGCTGAGTTTTTTGGTGAAGATCAAAACTGGAGTCGTGGTGAAAGCAATGTAAGTTTCTACCATGCTGTGATACTTCCAATCCCTCATTTTTTAATGAGCAAAAGGATCCATTTTGTGCAGAGAATGAACAAGAAGTCGATGCTTGCAACAAAAGTTCCTCAGTGGTTAATTGAAATTGGTGAAAAAATTGAAAGCCAAGGCCCAAGAATGTTTTCTGAAAGCCAAGGTCCTCAGGCGGGTGATGGTGCGATGATGGAGCCTTCATTGGAGTTTGTCACAGGGGATACCCAGGCGGGTAATGGCGTAGAGATGGAGGTGTGTTCTTCACCGCTGCCTTTGCAACCCACGTTGGATATTGTTGCAGAGGGTACTCATGGGGGCAATGGTGCTATGATGGGAGTGAGTTCCTCACCATTAGGGATTGTTACCGGGGAGGTGAGCCAGGTGGTTCCTAGGGAGGCGCACCAAGCAAGCAATGATGCCGTCGTGGGAGCCAGTCGTTTGTTGCCACAGACGCAGCACTCTTTGGATGTTTCCACCAAGGGGGTCCATGACGCGAGAGGTGATATTTTGGAGGTTAGCTCTTCTCATTCGGAGCTTGAAGTGTCATCACGGTTGTGTCATGTATGGAGGGAGATTGCTGGAGATCAGGAGGCTGGTGATGGTCCCATGTCCGTAAGGAGCACGGCCTCTCCAGGTTTATTGAGTGAGGATGTACTTTTCTCTGGTTTGGAGGATCCTATACTTGGGGTACTTTATCGGGTGTACTCCAGACAGCCGGGTACCTTTGCTTGTGCTCAGACGATGAGTGCTCGGTTTTTGTCAGGAAACTTGAAGATTCTAGGAGATATGCTTCTGTCTTTGGAGCAGGCCGATGTCTCTATTATAGAAGTTGAGTTTGTGAAGGATCTGCTACAGTGTGCTGGAGATTTAAGACGAGCGAATTTGGATTTGGGGTGGTTAGAGGAGAGGTTGCAGTTATTGTGTACCCACGCAGAGTTGAGAGAAAATAAGACCAAGCTTGCTCAGGCTAAAGAAGAGTCACTAAGAGTCCAGCAAGCTTTAAAAGTGTTAGCCGCGGAGGGGCGGAGGTTGAAGGGTGAGTTGCAGGAGAAGAAAGTCGTGGTGCAGCGATTGGAGGAGTCTGTTCGGGTCGGTTCTTCAGTGGGTGGGTCTGTCCCATCCCGTGGGTTGGAGGGGTTGCTCTGAAAGGTTGGGACCAGGGTTTTTATGTACCTTTTTTGGCTTTATATGGTGGTTTAGCTTTTGTTATAGTATCCTAGGCGGTAGGGGTTTTTTTGTATTTTGAGTTTTTTTCATGGTCATATGTAATTGGAGACTATTATGATATGTTATGCTTCTTCTTTTGCTGCTTCATTTTATTTGTCTTGTATGGTTGAAGTGAATTGAACGGTATCATGACAGGAGATGTAAAAATGCTATAGTTTTCATTGATACTGGAGGTTGTGGTACAAAATGGAGAATACATATTTTCATCTGAGAGCCTAAGGATAGTACATCCTGAGCCATTTTGTATTAAGCCATTTTGCATTAATTGGTGGTAGCATGGTGTCTGATCCGGTCCTTGATATTTTTTAGTAGCTGCTATCATTAGCTTCTTTGATGAGGAATGAACCTTCCCATTTAGGGGCAAACTTGGGGGCAGAGGTCCCTATCATGACATGAGATGCAACTCGAACTACTTTGGCACGAGCAATTCTCCTCTGGTAAACTTTGAAATTTGTTTGGGCTCGATCTCGACGCTTATCGAGCGCTTCGAGTTCTTGTGGGCAGGCATCATGGAGGACTTCACTTTTGAGAGCCATTCGGGCAGAGGGAACCGCAATCTCCACGGGCAATACTGCCTCTGCTCCATACACTAGAGAAAAGGGTGTCATCTGGGTAGGCCTCCATTTTGAAGTATGATAAGCCCAAAGTGTCATGAAGAAGGCGTGTGCCCAATCCTTTTTGTGGTCATCCAAAGTCTTGCTCAAGATTTTTAGGAGGGTCTTGTTGGTCACCTCTGCTTGGTCGTTTCCTTGGGGGTAATACGCAGTGGAGCGATGGTAAGTGACATCATAACGAGCCAAGAATGATCCTACATTTTTATTGACAAATGGGATACCACTGTCTGACATGATTTCTTTTGGAATACTGAAGCGGTAGATGATGCATTCACAGATGAAATTGGCAACGAACATTCTTGTTGCTTTTCTCAAGGGGATGGCTTCCACCCATTTGGTGTAAAATTCAGTGGCTATGATTATCCAAATGTTTCTCTTAGAGGCAGGGATGATAGGGCCAATGAGATCTAGGCCCCAATTGTGGAAGGGTCAAGGGGTTCATCCACCACAGGTGAGTGGATTAGATTTCCTTGAATTTGGCAAAATTTGCATTTTCTTGCATGGGATGTGACGTCTACCTTCATTGTGGGTCAATAATATCCCAGATGGAGCAGGTGCTGGTACAACTTCGCTCCTCGGTGTTTTACCTTATGAGCCTCTTGGAGTACTTTAGGGATGTTTGCTCCTGTGAGGCAACACAATGGCTTGTCGTTGTATGCTGGTCTGAACTACTGATGATCTTGCACGAAAAATCTAGAGGCTCTTTTCTTGATAGTGACTACATCCTCCTTGTTGGTGGGTAATGACCCTTTAGTGAGATAGTCGATGTACAACAGGCGCCAGTCATAAGGGGCACTGATGAAGTAGCATTCAATTTTTGAAGGAAACAGATGGCAATTAGGGCAGCGATTTTGAAGTTCCGAGGCCTTATTGATCATTGTGGGTTAGTAATATCTCTAACACTGGATACGGCGGTACAGACTAATGTCTCTTGTTCCACATGAGCGTTCATGGATGATTTTAAGTTTTACTTCTGCTTGTTTTGAATCCATGCATCGCGTCAAATGGTCTCCATTTCCTCTAAAGTAGAGGATTCCTTGATGGATGTGCTTGAGTTTATTGAGTGGGATCTTTCCTTTAGGTGAACGGAGCTCTGCTATGATTGCCGCTCGGCAATCTTTGGGATCTTTTGAGGGAAGTATCTCAGTTACTGAATAAAGGAGGATTCTTTTTAAAACTTTAGTCTCAGTTGGTTCGTCTCCTACCTCCATCTTGGATGCTAAAGTGGCCAAGGCATTTGGGCGACGATTGTGAGATCAGGGGGGTATGTTCCACGCGTACCGTGTCAAATTTGTCTATGAGTCTTTGGGTGATGGTTTTGTAGAAGGCCAGAGCAGGTTCTTTGATTGTGTAGTGTAAGCACCCCATTTTTGTCCGCTCAACAATCTCCGGCCTGATTGAACTCCCTTTTAAAACTCCACAGGAATATCCAACCTCAAATCAACCTTCGGACCTCTCTAATCAAGTTAACCGCTTTTCGGGTTCATTGGGTCCAACAGAGGCCTAATAACCAAGCCTACCCTTTGGGCCTCCAAGCACAACTTTGAGAAAGTTTGAAATCCCTCAAGACGGTAAGTCCACCCTTCCAAAGTGTTCTTAGATAGTTAGGCATACTCAATACGCCATCTTATCCAATTTCGGTTCTATCCCGGTCAACTTTGGTCAAAATGACAGTTTTACCCCTAGGTACCCCAACATAGTACAAATCTCACCAAATAGCAAAAAAAATCTTTCAGGACCATCTTCAAACAGTTTGGCACGCTTAATATACCACTCCAATCCATTTTAACCATTTTCGATCAGTTCTGGTTAAAGTGATCGTTTTACCGATGGTGGCCCGAACACGCCCGGAAACTATACCGGCTCTGGGTATCGAATGACAGATCTCATCATACACCCATGTTTAACCCAAGGTAAGCCCCGTGACTCTAAATACTCCCGACTCAATGAAAGTCCCCTGGAATGTCTTACAAACGCTCTGCTAGGGTTGTCTTTTCTCCCGATTCCCTAGTTATAATGTATCGTCAAATGACTTAAGAAATGCATAAATCAGAGAATTTCCAAAAGCCTAACCATAGGTTTTTCCATTGATATGGTTTGTTTGAATAGATTGCTTCCTAGAGCCCTTGATTGCATGGCTTGAAAATTGACACTTTCAGTAACCCTTGGAGTGTCTTACAGACGCTCCGCCAAGGTTGTCTTTTTTTTCAATTCCCTAATTATAACGCACTGTCAAATGACTTGAGAAATGTATAAATTAGGAAATTCCCGAAAGTATTTCTAGAGCACTTTCCATCGGTACAGTCCGATCACTTCCCGAAGGCCCTGATCACATGGCCCAAAAACGGCTACTTTTGAACATCCACAGAGTGTATCATATACGCTCTGCTAAAGTGTGTCTTCTTACACACTTCCCAAGACGATATCTCATTTTTTCTAACACCTTTCAAGCTTCCTGAAAATTTCAAGTTCTTGAGAAACACTAGGAGAACATAGTGAACGCAACTGAATTTTCTGAATCTTTTTCGAATTGCACAATTATCGAGGTAAAGTTTAAACGAACATTCTCGGCGACAAAACATATGCTACATGTGCCCATATTTTGATCAGATCAATCAAACTTTGCTTGCCCCCTTAGATTTAGACAGTATAGAGTGTGCCACGTGGCCTTCATTTTTTGGAATAGTAATGGCGTATGTAGCACATACGCCAGGGCAAAATTTGCCCAAGCGCATGTACTACATGCGCAAGGCTTCTTCAGATTGTCTATAAATACAAGCCTCTCCTTGTGCATATTCCCGATTCAAAAAATAGCAGCGAAGCTCTGTAGAAATATCCTCTGAACCTCGAATTTTCATATACATCTCACCCTCCAAATACTTAATTTAGATTCCACCTCTCTCTAGCCCATACATCTCACCTACAAAGTCCTCAATGTTGTAAGCACCCCATTTTTGCCTACTCGGCGATCTCTGGTTTGACCGGACTCACATTTAAACTGACACAAACACATTCAAGTCAAAACCAGCTTTCCAGACTCAATCCAATCAATCAATCGCTTTGTGGGCCCATTAGACCCAACAAAGGCAGAATGACCAAAATGCCCTTGTGGCATTGCTTAATCCAATTCCAGTTAGCACGTCTTCCTAAAGGTGGTAAGTCCCCATTTCACTCTCAAATTTAATCTCAAATCCAATTCCAATTCAAATCAAATCAAATCCAGCACACTTTTCAAGAAAGTTGATCCCTAAAGCGATAAGACCACCCAATCTGGCACATTTTTCGAGAAAACTCTCCAAAACGGCAAGTCCCTTTAAACCCATTGACCGAGATGGAACCCAAGTCCTCGAGATGGTAGAATGGTCCACCTTTGGCGCCTGCTAGTCCGCCAATGAAGAATGTCTTTTATTCGGCATGTCTTTCGAAAAACTTGATTCCTCAAACGATAAGTCTACTTAGTAGCTTCCCGAGATCAAGCAGTCTCCAGAATGAATACACACTGATAGAGTGGTGGAAACACTCCTAAACATCGCAACCGTCAGAGTGCTGGAAACACTCGTAAACAGGTCGACATTGAGAATTACCAACAAACCCCCTATGTCACGGGACCGAATTCACCTCTTGGCTGTGATACGTTTACCAAAGGACGAGATACCTTTGGAAACCAATTCGTCACATACCGTCAAAGTGACTGAAACACTCAAAACCCGGGTCAACACCAATGCCTACTAGCCCACTTTAGTAAAAAATGACCAAACTGCCCCTAGGCCTTTCCGACACGCTTCTCGAGAAAGTATCTAAGTTCTCATAACAGTAAGTCCACCCTTCCAAGATCATCCCAAAGATGATCCGGCATGTTCAAAAGTCTTCCAGTCGGTTCCGGACTAATTCCGAGACCATCCGGTTAAAATGATCATTTTGCCCCTAAGCATGCGAGCGACTCCGGGACCACACTGACTTTGGGTATCAAACAGGTAATCTCCCGAGAATGCTTCAAATAGTATTCCTGACCCTCTAATAAATTTTTAGATGATTCCGAGTCTATTTAAGTAAACTTGATGTAAAATGACTATTTTGCCCCTAGGGGGTCGGTCGCCTCTTCCAACCACACCGGATCTGAGTATCAAACCGAAAATCCCTTGGAACACTCTAGATAGTGTTTCCAACCTTCAAGTCCTCTCATGAGTCATTATGAGTCCATTCTGGTGGCTTTCTGGTCTAGCTGACCGTTTTACCCTTAGTAGCTCGGTCGACCATCCTGACATTGGTTTTCAAATCTGTTACTCTCGGAACATTATTTCAGGGGTTTTTATCCATTTCTAACCTTCCGGACCATTCCCGGATTTTCATAATGTTCTCGGACCTTCCGGAGTCACTCCCAGTGAAGCCAAGCCAAAAACTGCATTGTAGTCAATAATACAAGCGCCCAAATATTTTGCCTTGTATATCAAGGGTTGGAAGATACGTTATTTGCCGACATAAAACATTTCCTAAGTGGCAGTGGCGCTAAGCCAAGATTTGGCCTGGCGTAGTGGAAAAATTACCTTGGCACCACAACAATAGGCGTTAGGTCAATCTTTTGTCTATAAATACAGAGCCGCCCCCTAAGTGAAAAAGGTTGGCAATCTAAGTCCAAAAACTCTGTCTCTTTGCATACAGACCTCAAACTCTCTCCAAACCCTAGCTCTCTTAGGCCTCTTCAAACCCTAGCCTCTATACACTCTAACCCTAGCCTATATACGCTCCATACACTCATATACAAACGTCCAAGCCTCCATTAAAGACTCAAGGTGTTGTAACTTGGAAACTCTTAAGGATTAAGTAAAGGAGAGCAAATCAAGCAAGCAAAACAAGAAGAAAACAAGGTAGACTCTCTTTTTATATTTATGTACTCCCCCCCCCCCCCCCCTCTTTTATCTTCTTCCTTCTAGCCTACTTGGATTTTCTTATATTTTAATCCCTTATATTCTTCTCCCCTTTCTTGCATGCTTGAAACAAGGGTTTTCCGAATTCATGTGTAGGAAGAATGGTTGAAAGTCACCGTGTCAAGGGCTTTCTTCTAGTTCAACCTTAGACCATGCGGATTCTGCCCCCTTGATTATGTGGTGAAGCGAACCATATATGTTTACGACCCTACTAGCATTGTGTATATCATGTTTATTAATCCACTCAAAGTTGTTTTCAAAATTTGCATTAAAATTATCTTTCAAACTTATATTCAAAATCTTGTTTTCAAACTAGTTTTCAAAATCACAATCCTTAAGTGATTCTAGCCAATTCATGGTTAAGGTTGCTTTAAGAAAGTGTTATATTCATTGTGACCATTAAAGTTCATATTTTAGGTGTAAACCCTAAGTTGTTTTTCATCAAAACCACAGTCTTAAGATGATTCTAGCGATTCCATGGTTAAAATTGTTTTAGGAAAGTATGACATTCAATGAGATCCTTTTGATCCATATTTCAAATCCATGTTGTTTTCAAAACCACCAACTAAGAATGGTTCTAATCTCTTCATGGTTAGAATCGTTTTAGGAAAGTGAGTCATTCAAAAGGTTTTCAAAAAGTCCGCATTCAAACCCCTTTCAAAATTGCTTTCCAAAATACTTTCTAAAAGTTCTCTTCAAAAATAAACTTTCTAAAAACTCTTTCCCAAAAACTCTTTTCAAAAATCTATTTTCAAAAAAAAAAAAAAAAATACTCTTTTCAAACTCCTTCCCAAAAGTTCTCTAAAAAAATTCACTTGCTAAAAATTTTCTTCAAGTTCCCTTCCTAGAAACTTTTTTCAAAAGATTTACTTTCCAAAAACTCATTTTCCTGAAGTCCAAGTCAAGCCCTATATTCTATGGTTGAGAAACCCTAATTCTCTTTCTTAAAATCAAATCTATCTTTTATATCAAATCTTAGATTTTCAAAATCTCTTTTTCCACCAAAATCATAGGTTTCCAAATCCTAAATTTCCAAAACTCTACCTTCCCAATTCCATGTCGAATCCAATCTTTCAAATTAAGAAACTAGATCAAATCTTCTACTTTAGGGAATAAGAATCAAATCCTTCTTAATTTAAACATTTCCTAATTCCAATCTTTCTATATTTCAAACTTTCCAAATTTCGAGTCCTTCCAAAGTTCTAATCTTTCTTAAATCAAAACTTTCCTAAATTGAAATCTTTCCAAAATCAAATCTTTCCTAAAATAAAACTTTCTTAAAATGAAACTTTCCTAATTTAGCACTTTCCTAAAATGGAACTTTCCTATTTTGAAACATTTCTAATTCTAAAGCTTTCCAAAGTCCAACCTTTCTTAAACCCCAACTTTCCAAATCATTCTAAGTCAAATGTTTTCAAATTTAATCAAATCTCTTTTCAAATCTTCCTTAAATCCAACCTTTATTAGTTTGAACCTTTTGTAAATCCAATTTTCTAAAATCGAACTTCTCAAATCTAAATCAAATTCTTTGTAACTCAACTACACGTTCTAACCTTAAGTAACCAAAACCCTAGGAGGTCTAAACCCTAGTTCAACCCTAATCCTAAGTTAGGAAGCTTCAACTCTTTTCTAAAACTCCTTTCTAAACCAAGATGGTTTTCTAACTTCAATCTAAGTTAAAATGTTTTCAAAACCTCAATCTTTCCAAATCAAGTCCATGCTCAATCTTTTCAAATTAAAATCAATTTCAAATCCTCAAGTTTTATTTCGAATCAAACTCAATTTCAAGTTCAATCTCAAGTCTCTTATTCCAAGTTCAAATCAAACTCTTTTCAAATCAAACTTTTTCAAACTTTAAAGTATCTATTCTCAATCGGACTCTTATCCAAACTACGACTGACCTGATTCCTAAAAAGAGATACGTAGGCAACCCTCATAGGTGCGGTCATAACCTTTTTTAAGTTTTTAATTCCACAATCTTTTTTAAACTTCTAATTCCATGATCTATTTCAAGTTTCTAATTTTAAAATCTATTTTCAACACTCCAATTCCAATTTTTAAAACCTTCTTTCCAATTCCAAATCATGTCTTGTCAAATTTATTTTCAAAATTAAATCATCTTGTCAAGTTTATTTTCAAAATCAAAACCTTCTTTTTGCACTTGCATGTCATGCAACATATCAAATTTCTTCCAAATAGTTCTTTTCTAAAGTGGATAGTTTTAGGCATTTGTTAATCAAATATTCCAAATGAGTAAACTTAGGGTGAATAGACATGTAGGTACCGCAATGGCGGGGTAGGGTGATGGCTTAGTGCGTCTTCCCTATACGTAACCAACCTCTAAACCTAGAATCACTATTTTCAAAGACCAAATTGAGTTATTTTCAAAAAGGACTTAAATATTTTCAAAGGTTGCCAAACAACCTATTTACTAAAAATCCCTCTCTTGAGGAAGTTTTCAAAATCTTTTCAAAACCCCAAGTGTAATCTTCGGATTGTACTTAGTTTTAGGTGACCTAACTCACCTTAATCAAGTTAGGTGGCGACTCCAAACCTCTTTCCAAAAGCCCTTATTCAAAATCAATTTCCAATTCAAACCTAGTCGTACTCGTCATTCTAGGAGGATGAGTTCTAACGAGAGAGTACTGTATTTTTCTCACTTGTCTTTTTCAAGTGAGAAAAATTAGGGCACAACAGCTGGCGACTCCACTGAGGATGCTTAGAGAGTTAGGCCATTGTCATGTCTATTCACCCTTACCCATTTGGAGTCTTTGATTAATTTGTCCAATTCTATCCACTTCAAAAACTTTCAAAATTAAGTGTTTCCAAGTTGTTTTCAAAATATTTCATAGCATGCATTCAATTACATTCAATTATTCTATCTTGCATTAGGTTATTCATTCAAAGTATTAACTTTTGCATATCTATTTTTGTAGGTAGACCTTTGTTCACATTTTGTTTCATGTTATATTAAATGCTATATATGTCATGAATGTATGGAATGGACAGGATGGATGGGAGTTGTTGGACCCTTTCCTCCGCTTTTTCAAATTTCATGTACACAAGCATTTGTATACTTGCATTCTTTAGCTGAAATGTCCCTTCTAGTTAGAAGGGGGAACAATATATTAGTTGTAGGCAAGATGCTGTTTCAGTTTCTTCACCTATGGCCTCTTGATGGTTCCCTGCTTGGATCACCAACCGATCATGGCACCACCTTGGGGAGTGGGCCTAGGTTTGAAGATCTGGGAACCGAGCCTTCTTAAGATGCATTAGTAAACCCTCAACCTCATGCTCATGTAGAAACCATGCATAGTCGAACTTTTGTCGGATTTAAGACACACACGTCAATTTCAAAACCATAGAGGAAAGGGCGACTACTTTACTTTCTTTTAAACTTATCTATTCCTGTTGTTATAATACTTGTATTCCTGTTGTTATAATGCCTGTATAAGTGTTCATGCATTCATGTTTACTTGACAATTGCATTCTCTCTCTCTCTCTCTCTCTCTCTACTCTATGCATCCATGTTCATACACTTATTATTCTATGTCAAGACAAGAGTTCTAAAGTAACACAAGTCATTGCATCTTCATGTATGTGATCAACCCAAAAAGAGTGACACCAAGTTCACTTTCCCTTGCATTAAACCTACTAAAATCCTATGGGTTCCCATGTAACCCTAAGGACTCATAGCATGCATCTCAAGTCACTCTATAAGAGGGGTCCCAATCCCTTTTATGCTTAAGGAGATAGGGTTGCTAAGAAGATAAGGGACAATCAATCAAACAAGGTCTCTCAACGACCTCCTTAATATCAAGTTCAAAAAAGGTGAATCCGAAGACTTAAGAGTAGTTTAGGATTTCAAATGTAAAAGTAGATAGGTGAAAGTCCAAAGGAAATTATTCTTTCTGCCCTATTAAAATGTATTTCAATTCCATTGTATTTAAACTCCAAAGTTCAATGTACTTCTTTATCTTTCATAAATGAATGTATGTTCTTACTCTAAACGGTAAAGTATTTGCATACAGGGGCAAACCCCCTATCTCTAAAAAAATGAGCTAAATGCGTCATGTTTAGTTTTTCTCTTAAAATAGGGCCACCCTTAGGACATACATTGCATAAAAACTTCCAAATTAAGACACTAACTTATCCTTTGTTTCTTCTCTTCTAGCCTCCACCCTTCTCTCCAAGCGCTGAGAGAACCGAAGGCAGAAGCAAGACAAGAAAGGGGTTTTCTAAATCATTCATTTACTATTATCATGCTGCTTACATATTCACTTCCATTATGCTCATGCATCCATATCTATTCCAAGACAAGAGTTCTAAGAAACTCAAGTCATTGCATTCTCATGCATTTAATTAACCATAGAGAGAAAGGGACAATCTAATCTCATGTTAATCGAACCTACCAAAACTTCTAAGGGTTCCTCAACCCTAAGGATTTGTGGCATGCATAGAACCATGTCTCGAGAGGGGCCCAATTCCCTCTCTATCCATGGAGGCGGGATTGCCCAAACAAAGAGACATCAACCGACCCATACTGAAGAGATATTGTATTGCATAATAAGGGCAAAACTCCATCTCCAAAATGGACTCAACATCATGCTTAGATTCCCTCAAAGAATGGACATCTATAGGATATACACCGCATACAACTTTCAACTCCACATGCTAATTGTGTTTTGTTTTTCTTTTCTTTGTTTTTTTTTTCTTTTCAAGTCAAAGAGCATAATTGAACTCATGGAACTCCTCTAACATCTCACCCAATTCAAACTCATGCAAGGATAAACCCGGTTATTGGAAAAGGTCGAGCTTACATTAAGGACTAAGAAGAACTAACCATCCATCAGTAAGATAATACCTCTAAGCAACTACCTATGCGCCATGGGATGACAATCATCATTCATATAGAAGAGGACTTCACTATTTGCAAAGTCCAGTCAGATCCATGCATTACCATAACAGAATCCTCTAACTTCCAAATGCATGCCAAATGTCGTAAAAAATTTGTCAATTCGCCCTCTATTGATACACCTGGAGAATGAAGCACCAAGGAGGTTGGCAGAGTTCCAAAACCCTATTAAGGGTTCTCACCAAAGGGCTCATAAGAAAAGGGAGGTTTCCACGAAATTTGTTTATTTTCTTTCTACATTTCTATTTCTTACCTATCTTCTCTAAATAAACATTGCATTGCATGTCATCATAATTCGAAATGGAAAAGAATTAGTTTTTAATTTATCCCCTTTGTCTTATACTCTCGTGGATGATTATTGCTTTTAGGGATTCTTTCCAATTTTGTAATGATCCAACTCGAAGGATGGGATAGCATGGGCAATACACTCAAAGAGAGTTAAAACCTTTGAGAGACAAAGAGAGAATGAGAGATAGGAGGAAGGCAGTCTCAACAAAGAGGTGTGAATTTTATTAAAGAGGTGACACTTGAGTGATATCCTAGCTAAGCGATGGGCAGCCGAGTCCTCAAAATGATAAGAAGCCATTGTTCTATTTATCTAATAAGAAATAAACACTACCCTTTACTCAGCCCACTAGAGCCGTAAGTGATTTCTATTCAGATATCCCCAAACTAAGAACCATCCCTCATATCGGGGTAAGCACAGAGTAATTGATTTGATTACATATGTAGGGGCTCACTAGCAGAAACACACCATCTCTAGGAATATTGTCTAAATTTTGTATAAAGGCTTTATGGACTTAGCAATTCAATTTGAAATGATGAGAGGCCCTCAATTCTGCTAACATACACAAAGAAAATCCATTTGCAAAGCCCACTTGAGCCGGTTCCATTTTTTAAGAAAACCTACTAGATGATTACTGCCCATATTGGGTTAAAGCAAAAGCCATGAGTAGGAACTAAGGAGCAACGATGAAAGTGGTGATTTTCAAGAAGTTATGGCATTAAAAGCGTCTCTAGTAAAGAAGATATTGTGTTTGTGGTGATCTTCAAAAGGAGATACTGTCATCCAAAAATATAAATGAAAAAGTTGGCGTCTCTAAAAGTTTATTTAGGAACAAATTTCATGATGAGAAAATCCTAATCAAAAGGCAGAGAAGGGTCTAGAAGAACAAAAGGAGTTTGAAAGAAAGAAGAAAGCAGGGAATAAAATTTAAATTGCCAAAGGTGATCATTGGTCTTTCAAAACCCTACAAGTGATAATGTTTGAGCCTTTATATCCTTTCATTCATGAACCCCTTAACCTAGCCTACGTTACGGTTTAAATCAAAGTCCTATCAAATAAAAGAAAATTATTTAGTCCAAATAAGCCTAAACAATACCAATACAAGTAGTTGAAAAAAAAATACGAGAAAAGACAACTAGGAGGAATGTAGGGGCAATCTCATGCTCCAAAGTGTGCTAAGATGGTTTTGGTTTAAAGAACCCACTAAAAGTAAATCTTTGAGCTTAAATATCACTTTGTTTCTTACAACCCCTAAACCCAGCCTGCATTACAGTCCTAAAAGAAGTATTCTCAGATTAAGGGCCAAGTTGTTTATCGCTCTGCAAAAGGCATGCGAGTTGTCGCTCAAGTCACGATGGCATTTTGGAAATCTAAGAGAGAAAATCAAGTGAGGTTAGAAAAACCCCAAACAACAACCCTATAGAAAGTAAGGATAAGATAGTAGACGGCAAACCAAAAGGTCAAGATCCCTAGAGAATGGTACAAATGCTATCACACCTAGATGAGAATGAGACAAAACCAAATGGGACAGAATTCTAGAAGGCAAATAGAATCCTGAGAGTATGGGCCCTAGGGTAATCCTGGGACATTCTTTGTAAATAGCCTATATATGTGTAGTACTAATGCATCCATGACATGTATAACCTGTACATCCATTAAATTCCTATGTAGTTTGTATCTGTTCATGCATTCATTAAAAAAATAGGACATGCATTCAATTCTATTTCTGTAGATATATTCATCAAAAAGTATAACATGCATTCAATTCCATTCCCATATGTGCATTTATCAAAAAGTATAATATGCAATCACCCATTTACTTGGGCATTTTTAGAATTGGTATAAATAAATTGTTTTTGCATAAAAACTTACTTTGTCTCTCTCTCTCTCTCTCTCTCTCTCTCTCTCTCTCTCTCTCTCTCTCTCAACTAGGGAACAAGGAATGAAGCAAAGCACAAAAAGGAGCTAAAAAAAATAAAAGATAAGCACATTCTCGAGGATGCGGTGAAAACCCAAAAGGGCGCCGTAGGTAAAAGAGTAAGGATGTGGCAAGATATAAAACTATCGACCTTAGTGAAAACCTGCAAAGGGCAAAAATGACAGAGTTAGGACTGGTGAAAACCCTCATGGGCGCCAGTGGTAAAAATAGCAAAAAAAGAAAAAAATGGGGACTGGGGCATAAGAGATAATCCGAGGCATGAGCATTCTTAGAAGTCATGAGTACGAAAGCAAAAGTGAGAAAGTCAGAAGGTGTCTCGAAAAATATTCTCTAGATTTGTCCAAGTTAAGGCTAAAACAAGCAAAGGTTCCTCTCTCGGGGCAATAACTCAGTCAGGGCGTCAAACAAAAAGGAGAATTAATAAATCTAGGAGTGAGGGCAAAAGTATATTACTCTCTATCATCATTAGAAGAGGAGTCAACTAGGGAAGGATCAACTGGCTCACCACCTACAAGAGAAGCACTTGAAGAAGCACCAATCGTTGATGATCTAAGTCGGCCCCGCTCATAGTCTGCATATCTGGCCATAAGCATATCCCTCTCCCGGGTAAGAGATTCCATGGTCTCTCGCAAAGATTGAATATCAACAATATCATCCTCTAGGGGAGTGGAAACGTCTGGGGCACCTCGGGACCGCTTATGTCCCATGAAGTACTCAAGGGTAGGCTATCGTGTGTCGATTTGGCCGCTGCTAACTGCATCTCTAAGTAAGCTACCTCAGTGTCTCTCGCCCTCAACTAATCATGCAATGCCTATATTAATCTTTGGTTTTAATGCCTGTGACGACGTCCCTAAATAATCATAGCTGTCAAGAAGTCTGTGTACCCCACGAGGGGCAATAGAGTCTCAAAGAGTAGATCCCCAAACCTGTTAGGACCTAACACATATCATCGGAGCCAATAATGGTAGTTTTCAGTCTCAAGGGGCATGTCGTAAAATGGACCGTCATCATCTACCTGAGGAAGCAAAGATCTTCATGTTTCCATGACTCTCTGTAAGCACCCCATTTTTGACCGCTCAGCAGTCTACACTCCGTCCAGACTTGTTTTCAAGTCATTTTGGGCATATTCTAATCAAAACCAATCCTCTAGGTCCAAATTCCATTTTTCCATCGCTTCGCGGGCCTGTCAGGCCCAAATAGAGGCAAAATGACCCAAATGCCCTTAGGGGCATTGTCCTTTCTTATTCCAATTCCAGTTTCTCTCTCGAGACAGTTTATTCCTCGAGACCGTCTGAGTAGTAAAACTACTCAGAAAACTGTTAGGGTGGCGGAAACACTCACAAAACCGTCAGAGTGGCGGAAACACTCATAAAACCATTAGAGTGGCGGAAACACTCACAATCCAGGCAAGTCTCTTCGGAGACGGTAAGACCCCTTTCCAACCCCTCTCTCGAGACAATTTATTCCTCGAGACGGTAAGACCCCTTTCCAATCCTTCTCTCGAGACAGTTTATTCCTCAAGACGGTCCGAGTAGCAAAACTACTCACACAACCGTTAGGGTAGCAGAAATACTCACAGAACCGTCCGAGTAGCGGAAATACTCATACAGTTAGAGTAGCGGAAATACTCAACCGTTAGAGTAGCGGAAATACTCACAAAACCCGTCCGAGTAACGGAAATACTCACAAATCATCAACCCCGTCCGAGTAGTGGAAATACTCATGCCGTTAGAGTAGCGGAAACACTCAAAACCTAGGTCAACACCCATGTCTATTAGCTCACTCCGGTGAAAAATGACCAAATTACCCTTTGGACCTTTTTCGGTCAAGATGACCATTTTGCCCCTAGGCATCCGGATGCCCCGGGAACCACACCGGCTCTGGGTATCAAACCGGTAACCTCCCGAGAATACTTTTTATAGTATTCTCAATCTTCCTTTACCTTTCCGGATCATTCCGAGTCAGTTTCGGCCAACCCGGTACAAAATGACCGTTTTGCCCCTAGAGGGCCGGTCTCCTTCTTCGACCACACCGGCTCTAGGTATCAAACCGGTAATGTCTCAAGAATAATTTTTATAGTGTTCTCGACCTTCCTTTACCTTTCCGGACCATTCCGAGTTAGTTCCGGCAAACCCGGTACAAAATGACCGTTTTGCCCCTAGTGGGCCGATCTCCTTTTTCGACCACGCCGGCTTAGGAAATCAAACCGGCAACCTCTGGGAACATTCTAAATAATGTTTCCAGATCTCAAGTCTTCTTCCGGGACAGTCCGAGTCTGTCCCGGCAGTTTCCTAGTCCGATTGACCGTTTTGCCCCTAAAGGCTCGGTCAACCTTTCCGACCCACCTTATCTTTATTTTTCAAGTCAAATACCTCTAGGACACTGTTCTAAGTGTTCCTGCTCCTTTCCGGCCTTCCGGGTCATTCCCGACTCCTTCAAATCATTCCCGAACTTTCCGAAGTCACTCCTAGTGAAGCCAGGCTAAAATTTACATGGTAGTCACTAGTACAGGCGCCCAAATCTAGTCAAAGATACGTTGCTTGCCGACCTTAATTGTTTCCTAAATGGTTGGCGCCACTACAAGCCAAAAAATGGCCTGGTGCCACTCCTAGTGGCGCCAATGTATAATTTGGCCTGGCGCCACTGCAACAGGCGCCAGGTTTGTCTTCCCTCTATAAATACAGAGCCTCGTTCAACGTGAAAGGAGTCTGCAAACTTAACCTAAAAATCCATATTTCGATACACAGAGCTCGAGCACCTCCAAAACCCTAGCCTCCCTAGGTTTTCCCAAACCCTAGCCACCCTACACTAAACCCTAGCCTCCTATACGCTCATACACTCCCCTATACACTTGTACATTAGCCTTCAACCACTCTTTGAAGACTTGAAGAGCTGTCATCCAAAGCTCGAAGACAACCCTTGAAGACTGAAGGTGAAGATCAAGACAAAGACCGAAGACTGAAGACCGAAGACTGCACGGCGCGTAAAATAAACAAGAAACAAGGTAGGCTTTCCCTTTAATTTTCTGCACTTCCCCCTCTCTCTTCTCTCTCCAACCTACTTGGGTTTTCTCTATTTTAATCCCCTATCTCTTTCCCGCCCTTTCTTTGCATGCTTAAAACAAGGGGATTCTCGGTCCATGTGTAGGATTGGGCTATTGGAAAGTCACCGTGTCGGGGGCTTTCTTCTAGTCTAACCAAAGACCACGTGGGTCCGACCCCCTTGATTATGTGGTGAAGCCTTAACCTTGTATGTTCACGACACCAAATTGCATTGTGCATATCATAATCTTGCATCTTCCAAAATTCGTTTTCAAAGTTGTTTTCAAAACTGTTTTCAAACTTGTTTTCAAAAGTGCATCAAAATCTCTTTTTCAAAAATTTGTTTTCAAAACCACAATTCTAGGGTGATTCTAGCCTTTCCATTGCTAGGGTTGCTTTAGGAAAGTGTTATATTAAAAGTGACCTTTTGGTCTATATTTTCAAACCTTGTTTTCAAAACTGCTTTCCTAAAGTGGTTCTAGCCCTCTTATGGTTAGAACCACTTTAGGAAAGTCAGACGTTTTCATACTTTCTAAAAATTCTCTTTCCAAATCCTTCCTTCTAAAAATCTCTTTTTTAACATACTTTTCTAAAACTCTCCTCTTCAAAATTGTTTTCAAAGCTTCTTTCCAAAATCCTCTCCCCAAAATCCACTTTCTAAAAACGCTCCTTAAAAATCTTTCTAAAAATTCCTCCCTAGGATTCCTTTCTAGAAAACCTTCGTTTCCAAAAACGCACTTTCCAAAAATCCTCTTTCCTTAGAGCCCACAATTAGAAAACCCTAACTTTCTTTCCAAAAACATGATTTTCAAACTTTGCCCCAAACCTAGGTTTCCAAAACCTCTAGTTTTCACATCCAAACTATACATGTTTCCAAAACCTCGTTTCTACGTCAAAACAACAATTTTTCAAATCTAGGGTTTCTAGAATCTCCCTTTCCAAATCCTATCTTCCCTTTAGGAAACCGAATTAAATCTCCCTGTTTAGGAAACTAGATCCCGTCCTCCGTTTTTGGAAACAAAATCAAATCTTTTCTTTTAAGAAACCAAATCCAATCTCTTCTTAATCCAAACCTTTCTTAATTCGATTCCTTCCTAAACCATAAGTTTCCTAAATCTAAACTCTAAATCTTTCCTTAAATTTCAAAATCCAACTCTTTCTTAATTCAAATCCTTCCTAAACTTTCACTTTCCTAAACCTTAAGTTTCCAAAACTTGAACATAAAAATCTTTCCTAAATTTTAAAACTCAATTTTCAAATCTTTCCTAATCCAACCCTTTCCTAATTCTACCCTCTTTTCAAATCTTAACTTTTCAAATCTAAGTTTTCAAACCTTTCTTAAACTCAAACTTTTTCTAATTTCAAGATTTTCTAAAACTCTAAAACTTTCTAAATCTTAAACTTTCTAAATTTCAAATCTTTCTAAAATTCTAAGCTACCCAAATTCAAAACTTTCTAAATTTGAAACTTTCTTAAGTTGAATCTTTCTAAATCTAAAACTTTCTAAATTCTAAACTTTCTAAAACTTTAAAATCTTTTCAAATCTAAGACTTTTCTAAACTCAAAACTTTCTTAATTTAAGACTTTCTTAAGTTGAAACTTTCTTAATTCAAACATTTCCTAAATTGAAAACTTTCCTTTTTCGAACCCTTCCTAAAATGAAACTTTCCAATTTTCACAACTTTCCTATTTCAAAACTTTCTTAAATTCAAAACTTTCCTAAACCTAGAACTTTCCTAAATTCAAAACTTTCCTAATTTCAAACTTTCCAAAAATGACACTTTCCTAATTCGAAACTTTCCTAATCTAAATTTTTCCTAAATTCCAAGTTTCCAAATCTTTCCAAATCTTCCAAATCCAACATTCCAATCCAATCTTTCTTAATCTCAAGTCTTTCCTAAGTCTCATCTTTCTTAAGTCTAGGATTCCTAAGCCTCCATCTTTCCATAACCAAGTCTTTCCAAAATCTATCTTTTCAAATCAAAGTCCAATCTTTTCCAAAATTCCAATTTCAAATCTCCTTTTCTAATTTCAAATCAAATTCAATGTCCAATTCAAGTTCCTTCTTCAAATCCACTCTTCTATTTTCAATCGGACTCCGGTCCGAACTACAACTGACCTGATTCCCCCAAAGGGATACATAGGCAACCTTCATAGGTGCGGTCACAATACTTTTCAAACTTTCAATTCCACCCTCATGGGTGCGGTTTCAAAAATCTTTTCAAATCTCAAATTCCAATTTTTCAATTTCAAATTTTCTATTTTCAAATTTCTATTTCCAAATTTTCAAACTTTCCAATTTCAATTCCATCTCTTTAAATCTATTTTCAAATCAAATCAATCTCTTTCCAAATCTATTTTTCAATTCTCTTATTTTGCACTTGCATATCATGCACCATGTTAGTTTATAAACATTGTTTTTCAAAGTGAATGGGATTGAACTATAGTTAGTTAAAGACTCTCATAGGTGAATCTAGGGTAGATTGACATGTAGGTACCGAAAGGGCGAGGTAGGGTGATAACTTAGTGCGTCTTCCCTACACATAACCAACCTCCGAACCTAGATCACTGTTTTCAAAGACCAAAAAGAGTTATTTTTCTAAAAAGGGCTAAATATTTTCCAAAGGTTGCCAAACAACCTGTTTTCCTTAAAAACCCTCTCTTGAGGAGACATTTTCAAAATCGTTTTCCAAAACCCTAAGTGTAGTCTTCGGATTATTCTTAGTTTTTAGGTGACCTAACTCACCTTAATCAAGTTAGGTGCCGACTCCGAATCTTTTTCAAAAGCCCTTTATTCAACCTATTTTCAATTCAAACCTAGTCGCACTCATTCTTCTAGGAGGGTGAGTTCTAACGAGAGAGTACAGCATTTTTCCCGCTTGTGTGTGTATTCCTCGAGTGCGAAAAATCTGGGCGCGACACTCTCTCTACCAACGCTCTCGGGATCGACGCCTCAAAGACAAGGGTAAACTCAGTCGCAGATGCCAGATAGAAGATATCCTGACTCCTACAGAGCTGTGGCAAAACTCAAATCCTAAAGAAGGGGGCAATGCCCCGTAGGCCCGCTAAGGGCATGAAGGCCCTTTCAGAAGGTCGAACTCTCAAGCAATACTTACCAACCAATCCTGAATACCACCTGACAGTGCCCGATCTTATGCTCCAAAGGTAGTCAGCCCAGGCTGCAACAGTCCATGGGAAACTCTCATCATCCGCAATAGTTCTCTGAGATCTCACCAAGGAGCGTATATGGTCAAGCTCGCGGTACCATGTCTGCTAGAATAAAGGAGTAACAAATAAATGCCCGATCACCCAAAGCTGGAAAAGCGCAACACATCCCCAAAAATGAGTGTCAACCCTTTGTTGGAATCTTGTAAGGCTCACAAAGGTCTTCCCCACAACCATGGGAGCATAGGAGTGCCCCTCATAAACCCTGGCAAGCAATGCGCATAATCGGCAGTCAATCAAATCATCTCCTCATGGAAACATCAAGAAGCTCAGAAGAAGCAGAGCTGGAGCAACCATGGGAGAAACAGACTAGTCTTGAGAAGTATGTCAATCACCCGAATGAGCCCTCATACCCGTAGCAAACTCAAAGCGGGAAAATAGGAACTCTACTGGAACATAAGGAAACTGTGACAGAAAGGTAGATGAAAGAACTGCGCACTAGAGTCCAAGCTGGGATGAGACAATCGTGATACAACTGTCAGGGAAGATAGGTCCCATAATGTCAGCAGAATAATCTCGAAAACCAAGGAGAAAGCCATACTCGTGAGGAGTGGGGGTAAGCTCACACTCTCCGAAGCAGAAAAGAGACCAGCTAGACTGCTAAAAGGGAATCACTGTCTCCATAAATCCTAGAATAAGCTGCACCGACAGGAGTGAAGCCACCCGACTACTGGACCGGCGAAAGATATCCAACTCGTCTAGGGGACAACTGTCATGCCAAGCTCTAAGCCGACTCAAAATCGCTTCTATCATCCTGAAGATCAAAGGTAAGAATGTCGACATATGGTAAGTATAGCTCAAAAGGGTAAAATAGAAAAAAAGAAGGAAAAAGAAGAAAGGAAAAAGGAAAATACTTTCAAATGATAAGTCAAAATGAATTTCCTACACATTTTGATTTTAAACGTCAAGTTTCAGATCAAAATGAATTTTCTATACATTTTTGTCTTGAAAAAATGTCAACTTTTGAGCCAAAAAGAATTTTCTATACTTTTTGCTTTAAAAATATTTCAGATGATTAGTCAAAATGAATTTTCTATACATTTTATCTTTAAAAGTTCAAATCTTGAGTCAAAATGAATTTCCTACACATTTTGTCTTCAAAATTTTTTTAGTCAAAATGAATTTTTTATACATTTTGTTGTCAAAAATTCAAGGTTTCAAGTCAAAATGAATTTTTTAAACATTTTGTCTTTAAAAAGTCAATTTCAAGTCAAAGCGAATTTTCTAGACGTTTTGTTCAAATTTCATTTCAAAATTAAATCTTAAAACTTTTCGATCAAAGTCTATCTCAAGCTTCTACTCCAAAAGATTTTTACTCTAATCAAGGTTATCTAAAAATTCTTCCTCCAAAAAAATCT
This sequence comes from Euryodendron excelsum, assembly GCA_033060915.1. Lineage (NCBI taxonomy): Eukaryota > Viridiplantae > Streptophyta > Magnoliopsida > Ericales > Pentaphylacaceae > Euryodendron > Euryodendron excelsum. The sequence continues at coordinate 23,851,424 of CM065393.1, forward strand.
TCTTCAAAATTAACTTCTAAAATTTATCAAGGTTTCAATCTTTTAAAATTTCTAAAAATTCTCAAGTTTCCCAAATTCAAAATCCATTTTCAAATCTTTCAAAAGTTTTATTCAAAATTCCATTTTCAAAATTCTTTTTAAATATTTCTTCTAGTAGTTTTAGGCCTCCCTGAGTTTCTCGGGGCTTTCTCCGCCAAAAAGTCCCATCCCCTAAAATTTTTATATCTTTTCCTTTTAAAAAGATTTCATTTCAAAAAATTTCCTAACTCTTCCCTTAATTTCAAAATTTTTTTCGATAAAGTTTCGTTTGAAAAGTAGCCCCTACAACGCCCATGACACTACAACAAAACATAAATAATGCACTTCACAATATCACAATCACATAATACCAACATACACAAAAGAATCCATGCACATTTTCAAGAGTTTTCAAAATTTCAAAGACATGTTCTAATTTCCAAAAATTTAAAGATTTTCAAGATCATTGCAAAAGTTTTTCAAAACTACTTCAAATGTGCTCTAAAATATTCTCACATTTTTCTAGGGATTAAAATCAGACATTTCCATTATTTTCTAATTCTCTTTATTTTTAAACTATTTTTCTATTTTTTAAAAAATCAAAAATTCACAAAGTTTTTAAAAAATCACGAAATTGCATACGGCTGTTAAACATAGTTTTCTAAAGCACATAGCATAAAGATCTAGCCGAAAAATTCAATACCCAAAGTTGAAAGAGTAAATCCCCAATTCCTGCTGAAACTCTCTTCACATAAACATGTAAAACTATCCAAATTCAATCAAACAAGCGTCAAAATGCAAAAATAACTCCACCAAAGCATTCAAAACATGTCAAAACATCAATTTTGACTATTTTACACTATTTAAACGAAGTTCTACACATCAAAATTAACGAAAAATAAAAAAAATACCTCTTGAAGTTCTCCGGTGAAATCCTCTTCTGTAGCGAAAGTGATTACTTCCGAAAACCCTTTGAGGTCCCCAAAAGTCACCCCTTCAATGCTCATGCCTCTCTTGTTGCAAAACACTCAAAGAAGCTCTCAAACGTTCAAAACCTTTTCATAAACTCGTAAAACTTTGAACCAAAAGTTTGCTGACTTAAGTCACAGGCATGGTGCCACTAGCAGTGGCACCAAGGCATTTCTAAAATAGGCGCCACTACTAGTGGCGCCAGTGTCAAATTCTGGGCAGTTTTGCCCTTTTTCGGGCCAAAACCCAATTTCAAATGCACCCTTAGGCTGGATATCCATTTTTAAGTTCTAATCTTCAAAAATTTCCAAAGTCCGTCCCTCTGATGCCTCACAGTCAACATGGGACTCTTACTTTATTATTTTCTACCTTCGTCAAGCAAAGATAGGAAAAGAGGGGCAGCTGTAAGTACTCCATTTTTACTTGCTTAGCAATATCTAGTCCGACCGGACTCACATTTAAACCAACACAGACACATTCAGGTCAAAACCAGCTTTCCAAATTCAATTCAATCAATCAGTCACTTTGTGGGCCCATTAGGCCCAATAGAGGTAAAATGACCAAAATGCTCTTGGGGCATTGCTCGATTCAATTTCATTTGGCACGTCTTCCTAGAGGCGGTAAGTCCTCATTTCACTCTCAAATCCAATTCCAATTCAAATCAAAACTAGCACGCCTTTCAAGAAATTTGATCCCTTAGACTATAAGACCATCCAATCAGGTACGTTTTCTGAGAAAACTCTTCAGAACGGTAAGTCCCTTCAAACTCGTCGACTGGAACGGAGTCCAAGTCCTTGAGATGGTAGAGCAGTCCACCTTTGGGGCTTGCTAGCCTACCAATGAAGAATGTGCATTATTTGACACGGCTTTCGAGAAAGTTCATTCCTCATACAATAAGTCCACTTAGCAGCTTCTCGAGATCAGACAGTCTCTCAAATGAACTCGCACCGTTAGAGTGGCGGCAATACTCACAAACATCGCAACCATTAGAGTGGCAGAAACACTGGTAAATAGGTCAATATTGGGAATTGCCAATAAACCTCCTATGTCACGAGACCGAATTCACCTCTTAGTCGTGAAACCTTTACCAAAAGATGAGATATCTTTGGAAACCAACTAGTCACAGACCGTCAGAGTGATGGAAACACTCAAAATCTGGATCAATACCAGTGCCTGCTAGCCTACTTTAATGAAAAATGGCAAAACTGCCCTTTAGGCCTTTCTAACATGCTTCTTGAGAAAGTACCTAAGTCATCAAGGCGGTAAGTCCAGCCTTCCAAAATTGTCTCAAAGATGATTCGGCATGTTCAAATGCCTTCCAGTCGGTTCCGGACTAATTTCAGGACCATCCGGTCAAAATGTCCATTTTACCCCTAGGCATCCGAGCGCCTCCGAGAACCACACCGGCTCTAGGTATCAAATTGGTAATCTCCCGAGAATGCTTCTAATAGTATTCCTGACCCTCCAATACTTTTTCGGATCATTCCGAGTCTATTCCAACAAACCCGGTGCAAAATGACCGTTTTGCCCCTGGTGGGCCGGTCGCCTCTTCCAACCACACCGGCTCTGGGTATCAAACTGGCAATTCCTTGTGTCGTGCCCAGATTTTTTGCACTTGAGGAATACACACACAAGCGGAAAAAATATTGTACTCTCTCGTTAGAACTCATCGTCTTAGAAGAATGAGTGCGACTAGGTTTGAATTGAAAATTGATTTGAATAAAGGGCTTTTGGAAAACAATTTAAAGTCACCACCTAACTTGATTAAGGTGAGTTAGATCACCTAAAAACTAAGCACAATTCAATTACTACACTTAGAATTTTTTTAATTGAAAATACTTCCTCAAGAAAGGATTTTTAAGAAAACAAGTTGTTTGGCAACCTTTGGAAAATATTTAAGCCCTTTTTTGAAAATAACTCTATTTTGGTCTTTGAAAATAGTGATTCTAAGTTCAGAGGTTGGTTATATGCAAGGAAGACGCACTAAGCTATCACCCTACCCTGCCCTTGCGGTACTTACATGTCTATTCACCCTAGATTCACCTATGAGAGTCTTCAACTAATCTATGTCCAAAACTATCCACTTTGAAAAGAAGTTTTAGAAAGAAATTGACATGATGCATGATATGCAAGTGCAAGAAAAGAGAGTTTGAAAATAGATTTGAAAACAACTTGATTTGATTTGAAAAGAATTTTGAAGAGACAGATCTGATTTTGAAAGAAAACTTTTGAGATTCGAAATAGAGATTTGGAAATAGATATTTAGAATTGGAAGTTGGAAAAAAGTTATGACCGCACCCATGAGGGTTGCCTACGTATCCTTTTGAAGGAATCAGGTTTATTATAGTTTGGACAAGAGTCCAATTGAAAAATGAAGATTTTGATTAGAAGAAAGAAATTTTGATTTGGAATTCGAATTGGAAGATTAAGAAATTACGATGGAATTTAGACCTAAAATTGAACTTGAAAGAGGATTTGACCTTTGGAAGAGAACTTGGACTAGATTTGAAAAGATGGAGTTTTTGAAAATCTAGACATAGAAAAGATGAAACCTAGGAAAGACTTGAAATTAAGAAAGATTTGACTCGAATGTTGGACTTGGAAGATTAAGGAAAAATTAGATTTAAGAAAGATTTGAATTAGGAAAGTTTCATTTTAGGAAAGTTTCAATTTAGGAAAGTTTCAATTTGGAAGTATTTTGAAATATGAAAGTTTTGAAATAAGAAAGATTTGAAAGTTGGAAAGTTTAGAATTTAGAAAGTTTAGGATTTGGAAAGGTCGGGATTAGGAAAGATTTGAACTTAAGAAAGTTTTGGATTTAGAAAGTTTTGAAATTTGGAAAGGTATGAAATTAGGAAAGGTTTGGTTTAGGAAAGATTTAGAAGCTTAAAGTTTAAGAAAAGATTTAAAAGTTTAGGTTTTGGAAATGTATGGTCTAGGAAGGTATGAGATTAGAAAGGAGTGGATTAGGAAAAGTTTAGACTAAGAAGAATTGAGATTCCTATTTCCTAAAACAAGGGATTGGATTTTGTTTCTAAAAGAGGTGTTTTGATTTTGTTTCTAAAAAACGGAGGATAAGAACTAGTTTCCTAAAGGGAGATTGGATTTGGTATGAATTTGGTAAGAGGATGTTTTAGAAATCCTAGATTTGGAAGACTATAGTTTTGATGTAGAAAAAGGGTTTTGGAAACTTATGATTTTGATATAAAAGAGAGAGATTTTGGAAACCTAGGTTTCAAGCCAAGAGTGAAAATCATGTTTTGAGAAAGGAAATTAGGGTTTCTTAATCGTTGGCTCTAAGGTTTAACTTGGACTTTAAGAAAAGAGATTTTTGGAAAGTGAGCTTCTAAAAAGGGAGATTTTTGGAAGGAAATCCTAGAGAGGAGCTTTTAGAAAGTGAATTTTGAAAAGAAAGTTTTCGAAAGGGATTTTGGAAAGTAAAACTTTGAGAAAGTTTTTGGAAAGAGAGGTTTTGGAAGGAGATTTTAAAAAGGAGTTTTTGGAAAGCGAATTTTGAAAAGAGAGTTTTTGGAAAGGCCATAAAAAAATCTCACTTTCCTAAAGCGATTCTAACCATAAGAAGGTTAGAACCACTTTAAGATAATAGTTTTGAAAACAACAAAGATTTGAAAATATGGACTATATTGTTCACTTTAAATGTAACATTTTCCTAAAGCAACCCTGACCATGAAAAGGCTAGAATCACCCTTTTGAAAATAAGTTTTGAAAAAAAGAAGATTTTAATGCAAGTTTGAAAACAATGTTAATGTAAGTTTTGAAAACGAATTATAGAAGAATGCAAGATCATGATATACACAATGCAAAGAGGGCCGTGAACATACAAGGTTAAGGCTTCACCACATAATCAAGGGGACCGAACCCACGTGGTCTCTGGTTAGACTAAAAGAAAGCCCTCGACACGGTGACCTTCTAATAGCCTAATCTTACACATGGACCGGGAAGTCCCTTGTTTCAAGCATGCAAGAAAGGGGGGGAAGAAGATGGGGGATTAAAATAGAAGAAAATCCAAGTGGGTTTGAAGAGAAAAGTGAGAGGGGGAAATTGCGTAAACTTAAATAGAGAGCCTACTTTGTGTCTTGTTTTATTCGCATTGTTTTGCTTGCTTTCTTCTTCTTCGATCTTCACCTTGCTTCTCGTCGGTCTTCACCTTGATCTTCAAGAGTTGTTCTAATCTTCGAGAGTTTCGAAGTTGCAGCACTTCAAGTCTTCAATGGAGGCTTTGGAGGCTAGTGTATGAGTGTATGGAGTATGTGAGAGCTAGGGTTTGTGTATGGGGGCTAGGGTTTGGAAAACCTAAAGAAGACTAAGATTTAGGGAGGCTATGAACTATGTATATTGAAGAGTAGAGTTTTTAGACTGAGTTTATGGACCCTTTTCACGCTGGAAGAGACTCTATATTTATAGAGAGAGGAATGACCTAGCGCCTGTTGCAGTGGCGCTAGGCCAAATTTCCTTCTAGCGCCACTAGGAGTGGTGCCAAGCCAAATTTTGGCTTGATGCCACTACTAGTGGCGCCGGCCACTTAGAAAAGTTTTTAAGTTGGCAAGCAACGTATCTTCAGAAGATTTGGGCGCCTGTACTAGTGATTACCATACAATTTTTAGCCTGGCTTCACTAGGAATGGCTCCAGAAGGTCCGAAAATGATTTGAAGGGGCCGAAAATGACCCAAAAGGCCGAAAAGGGACAAGAACACTTAGAACAGTGTCCCAGAGGTAGTAGACTTGAAAAATGATGACAAGATGTGTTGGAAGGGTTGAACGGGCCATTAGAGGCAAAACGGTCAACTCGATCGAAAAACTACCGGGATAGACTCGGAATGTCCCAGAAGAAGACTCAAGGTTTGGAAACATTACTTAGAATATCCCAGGAGATTGTTGGTTTGATACCCAGAGCCGGTGTGGTCAGAAAAAGCGACCGGCCCACCAAGGGCAAAACGGTCATTTTGCACCGGGTTTGCCAGAATTGACTCGGAATGATTCAGAGAGAGAACGAAATGTCGAGAATACTATAAGAAGCATTCTTGGGAGATTACCAATTTGATACCCAGAGCCGGTGTGGTTCCCGAGGCATTCGGATGCCTAGGGGCAAAATGGTCATATTGACCGGAAAGTCTCCGAATTGGCCCGAAACTGACTAGAAGGCACCTAATCATGCCGGATTGTCTTTAAGAAAATCTTGAAAAGGTGGACTTACCGTTCTAAGGATTTAGGTACTTTCTCGAAAAACGTGCCAAAAATGGCCCTAGGGACAGTTTGGTCATTTTTCACCAAAGTGGGCTAGCAAGCACCGGTGTTGACCTGGGTTTTGAGTATTTCTGCCACTCTAACGGTGGTCCTATGATACAGGGGTTTGTTGGCAATTCCGTATATCGACTGGTTTACGAGTGTTTCTGCCACTCTGACGTTTGCGATATTTACGAGTACTTTCACTACTCTGACAATTCGCAATCATTTCTGAGACTGCCTGATCTCGAAAAGATGCCAAATGGACTTAGCATCTAAGGAATCAACTTTCTCGAAAGGCATGCCAAAACAGACATTTCTGCATTGGCAAGCTAGCAAGCGCCAAAGGTGGACCACTCTACCATCTCGGGGACTTGGGGTCTCGTCCTGGCTGACGGGTTTGAAGGGACTTACCGTTCCGAAGAGTTCACTTAGAAACATGCCATATTGGAGGGTCTTACCATCTTGAGGAATTAACTTTCTCAAAAGTTGTGCCAGATTTAATTAGAATTAGAATTGGAAAGGGGACTTACCGTATTCGAAAAGACGTGCCTATTGGAATTGGACCGAGTAATGCACCCAAGGGCATTTTGGTCATTTTGCCTCTATTTGGGCCCTAAGGGCCCGCGAAGCGATCGATTGACGAGATTAGACTTGGAAAGTTGAGCTGACTCAAAATATGTCCATATTGACTTGAATACAAGTCTGGATGGACTGGAGACTGCCGAACGGACAAAAATGGGGTGCTTACACCTTGGAGCACTCTAGATAGTGTTTCCAACCTTCAAGTCCTCTCATAAGTCATTCTAAGCCCATTTTGGTGGTTTTCTGGTCTAGTTGACCATTTTGCCCCTAATATTTGGTCGACCATCCTGACATTATTTTTTAAGTTTGTTACCCCTAAAACACTATTTCAGGGGTTTCCATCCATTTTCGGCCTTCCGAACCATTCCCAACCTTCTAGAACGTTCTCGGACCTTCCGAAGTCACTCGTAGTGGAGCCAAGCCAAAAATTGCATGGTAGTCACTAATACAGGCACCCAAATCTTGTGCCTCGCATATCAAGGGTTGGAAGATACGTTGCTTGTTGACCTAAAGCATTTCTTAAGTGGCTGGCACCACTAGCAATGACGCTAGTGGAAAAATTGCCCTAGCGCCACTGCAACAGGTGCCAGGTTAATCTTTTGTCAATAAATACAAAGCCTCCCCCTACATGAAAAAGGTCAGCAATCTAAGTCCAGAAACTGTCTCTCTGCATTTAGATCTCAAACTCTCTCCAAACCCTAGTTCTCTTAGGCCACTTCAAACCCTAGCCTATATACACTTCATACACTCACATACAAACCTCCAAGCCTTTATTGAAGACTCAAGGTGCTACAACTTGGAAACTCTTAAGAATCAAGCAAAGCAGAGCAAATCAAGCAAGCAAAACAAGAAGAAAACAAGGTAGGCTCCCTTTTATGTTTATGTACTCCCCCCCCCCCCCCCCCCAGCCGCCCCCCCTCTTCTTTCTTCTAACCCACTTGGGTTCTCTTCTATTTTAATCTCCTATCTTCTTCCGCCCCACCTTTCTTGCATGCTTGAAATAAGGATTTTCTCAATTCATTTATAGGAAGAATGATTGAAAGTCACCATGTCAGAAGCTTTCTTCTAATTCAACCTTAGGCCATGTGGATTTGGCTCCCTTGATTATGTGGTGAAACCAACCTTGCATATTCACGATCCTACTAGCATTGTGTATATCATGCTCATTTATCCACTCAAAGTTGTTTTCAAAATTGGCATTAAAATTATTTTTTAAACTTATATTCAAAATCTATTTTTCAAACATGTTTTCAAAATCACAATCCTAGAGTGATTCTAGCCAATTCATGGTTCAGGTTGCTTTAGGAAAGTATTATATTCATTATGACCATTAAGGTCCATATTTGGGTGTAAACCCTAACTTGATTTTCATCAAAACCACAGTCTTAAAATGATTCTAGCTATTCCATGATTAGGGTTGTTTTAGGAAAGTAAGACATTTACTGGGACTCTTTTGGTCCATATTTCAAATCCATTTTCTTTTCAAAACCACTAACTTAGAATGGTTCTTATCTTTTCATGGTTAGAATCGTTTTACGAAAGTGAGACATTCAAAAGGTTTTCAAAAAGTCCGTATTCAAACCCCTTTCAAAATTGCTTTCCAAAATACTTTCTAAAAGTTCTCTTCAAAAATCCACTTTCTAAAAACTCTTTCCCAAAAACTCGTTTCAAAAATCTATTTTCCAAAAAAAATAAAACTCTTTTCAAACTCTTTCCCAAAAGTTTTCTAAAAAAATTCACTTTCTGAAAACTTTCTTCAAGTTCCCTTCCTAGAAACTCTCTTTAAAAGATTTACTTTCCAAAATCTCATTTTCTTGGAGTTCAAATCAAGCCCTAGATTCCATGGTTAAGAAACCTTAATTCTCTTTCTTAAAATCAAAACTATCTTTTACATCAAATCTTAGATTTTCAAAATCTCTTTTTTCACCAAAATCATAGGTTTCCAAATCCTAGATTTTCAAAACTCAACCTTTCCAATTCCATGTCAAATCTAGTTTTTCAAATTAGGAAACTAGATCAAATCTTTCTATTTTAGAACCAAATCAAATCTTCTACTTTATGAAATAAGAATCAAATCCTTCTTAATTCAAACATTTCCTAATTCTAATCTTTCTATATTTCAAACTTTCCAAATTTCAAGTCATTCCAAGGTTAAAATCTTTCTTAATTTGTCCAAAACCAAATCTTTCATAAAATAAAACTTTTCTAATTTAGCACTTTCTTAAAATGGAACTTTCCTATTTTGAAACATGCCTAATTTTAAGGCTTTCCGAAGTCCAACCTTTCCTAAACCACCCTAACTTTCCAAATCATTTTAAGTCAAGTGTTTTCAAATCAAATCAATCTCTTTTCAAATCTTCCTTCAATCCAATCTTTTTTAGTTCGAACCTTTTCTAAATCCAACTTTCTAAAATCCAACTTCTCACATCTAAATCAAATCATTTCCAACTCAACTACATGTTCCAACCTTAGGTAACCAAAACCTTAGGAGGCTTAAACCCTAATTCAACCCTAACCCCAAGTTAGGAAGCTTCAACTCTTTTCTAAGACTCCTTTCTAAACCAAGATGGTTTTCCAACTTCAATCTAAGTTAAAATGTTTTCAAAACCTCAATATTTTCAAACCAAGTCCAAGCTCAATCTTTTCAAATCAAAATTAGTTTCAAATCCTTAAGTTCTATTTCGAATCAAACTCAATTCCAAGTTCAATATCAAGTCTCTTATTCCAAGTTCAAATCAATCTCTTTTTAAATCAAACTTTTTCAAACTTCAAAGTATTTATTTTCAATCAGACTCTTGTCCAAATTACGACTAACCTGATTCCCAAAAAGGGATACGTAGACAGTGCTCATGGGTGCGGTCATAACCTTTTTTAAGTTTTTAATTCCACAACCTTTTTGAAACTTCCAATTCTATGATCTATTTTAAGTTTCTAATTTTAAAATCTATTTTCAACTCTCCAATTCCAATTTCTAAAACCTTCTTTCCAATTTCAAATTAAGTCTTTTCAAATATATTTTCAAAATCAAATCTTCTTGTCAAGTCTATTTTCAAAATCAAAACCTTCTTCTTGCACTTACACGTCATGTATCATATCAAATTTCTTCCAAATAATTCTTTTCTAAAGTGGATAGTTTGGGACATTTATTAATCAAATATTCCAAATGAGTGGACCTAGAGTGAATAAACATGTAGGTACCACAAGAGCGGGGTAGGGTGATGCCTTAATGCGTCTTCCCTACACGTAACCAACCTCCGAACCTAGAATTACTGTTTTCAAAGATCAAATTCAGTTACTTTCAAAAAGGGCTTAAATATTTTTAAAGCTTTCCAAACAACCTATTTTCTTAAAAACCCTCTCTTGAGGAAGTTTTCAAAATCTTTTCAAAAACCCCAATTGTAATATTCGGATTGTGCTTAGTTTTAAGTGACCTAACTGTCGCGCCCAGATTTTTCGCACTCGAGGAATACTCACACAAGCGGGAAAAATACTGTACCCTCTCGTTAGAACTCACCCTCCTAGAAGAATGAGTGCGACTAGGTTTGAATTGAAAATTGATTTTGAATAAAGGGCTTTTAGAAAAGATTTGGAGTCGCCACCTAACTTGATTAAGGTGAGTTAGGTCACCTAAAAACTAAGCATTATTCGAAAACTACACTTAGGGTTTTTGGAAAAGGTTTTTGAAAACATCTCCTCAACAGAGAGTTTTTAAGAAAAACAGGTTGTTTGGCAACCTTTAGAAAACATTTAGCCCTTTTTGAAAAATAACTCCTTTTGGTCTTTGAAATCAGTGATCCTAGGTTCGGAGGTTGGTTACGTGTTAGGAAGACGCACTAAGTCATCGCTCTACCCCGCCCTTTCGGTACCTACATGTCAATCTACCCTAGATTCACCTATGAGAGTCTTTAACTAACTAATGCTCAATCCTATCCACTTTGGAAAATAACGTTTAGAAAAACATGATGCATGATATGCAAGTGCAATAGAAGAGAGTTAGAAAAGTAGATTTGGAAAAAGATTTGAAAAGAAGAATTTGATTTGATTTTAGAAGAAAATTTTGAAAAGATAGAATTGGAATTAGAAAGTTTTAGAAATTGAAAATTGAGATTTGAAAATAGATTTTTGAAATTGGAAACTTGAAATAGATATGGAATTGAAGATTGAAGAAGATTATAGAATTGGAGATTTGGAAAGGTTTTGTGGAATTGGAAATTAAAAGATGTTGTGGAATTTGAGATTTGAAAAAGGTTGTGACCGCACCCATGAGGGTTGCATACGTATCCTTTTGGAACAATCAAGTCAGTCGTAGTTCGGGCCGGAGTCCGACTGAAAATAGAAGGTTGGATTGGAAGAAAGAGATTGAATTGAAAATTGGATTGGAAAATTGAGAGATTGAACTTTGATTGGAAGATTTGAAAAGATTGGTTTTGAAAGACTTGGTTTTAGGAAACCTAGACTTAAGAAAGACTCAGGATTTAGAAAAGATTTGACTTAAAAGTTGGACTTGGAAAAATTAAGAAAGATTGGATTTAGGAAGGATTCAAATTAGGAAAGGTCCGATTAAGGAAAGTTTCGAATTAGGAAAGTTTTATTTTTGGAAAGTTTTGAATCAAGAAAGTTTTGAATTAGGAAAGTTTTCAAATTAGGAGAGTTTCAAAATTAGGCAAGTTTTGAAATTAGGAAAGATTTCGAATTAGGAAAGGTTCGAATTAGGAAAGTTTTGAATTAAAAAAAGTTTCAACTTAGGAAAGTTTTGAATTTGGAATGTCTCAATTTAGGAAAGTTTTGAATTTGGAATATTTTGAAATAGGGAAGTTTTGAAAATTGGAAAGATTTGAAATTTAGAAAGTTTAGGATTTAGAAAGTTTTAGAGTTTTAGAAAATCTTGAGATTAAGAAAGGTTTGAGTTGAGGAAAGGTTTGAAAACTTAGATTTGAAAAGTTAAGATTTGGAAAGGGGTAGAATTAGGAAAGAGTTGAATTAGGAAAGATTTGAAAGCTTAATGTTTAAGGAAAGATTTGAAAGTTTTAGAAACTTTATGGTTTAGGAAGGTAGGAAATTAGGAAAGAGGTAAATTAGGGAAGATTTAGATTAGGAAGGGTTAAGATTCCTATTTCCTAAAACAAGGGATTAGGTTTTGTTTTTAAAAGAGAAAGTTTGATTTTGTTTCCAAAAACGGATGATTGGATCTAGTTTCCTAAACGGGAAGATTGGATTTGGTTTTCTAAAGGAAAGACGGGATTTGGTTTCCTAAAAGAAAGATAGGATTGGCAAGGGTTTGGAAAGGAAGGTTTTAGAAACCCTAGATTTGGAAGTGTATAGTTTTGACGTAGAAAAGAGGTTTTGAAAATATGTAATTTTGATGTAGAAAATAAGGGGTTTTGGAAACCTAGGTATTAAGGCAAGTTTGAAAACCATGTTTTTGGAAAGAAAATTAGGGTTTCCTAATCGTGAGTTCTAGAGCTTGACTTGGACTCTAAGGAAAGAGTTTTTGGAAAGTGTGTTTCCGGAAACAAAGATTTTGGAAGGAAATCCTAGAGAGGAGTTTCTAAAGGGAAGAATTTGAAAAGAGAGTGTTTACAAAGATTTTTGATAGAAGAGTTTTTGGAAAGATTTTCAGGGAACGTTTTTAGAAAGCAAATTTTGAGGGGAGGATTTTGGAAAGGAGTTGAAAAAGGGAGTTTTGAAAAATGAATTTTTGAAGGGAGTTTTTGGAAAACAACTTTGGAAATGAGAGTTTTAGGAAAATATGTTGAAAAAGAGATTTTTAGAAAGAGATTTGAAAAGAGAGTTTTTAGAAGGTATAAAAATGTCACACTTTCCTAAAGTGATTCTAACCATAAGAAGGCTAGAACCACTTTAAGAAAGTGGTTTTGAAAACAACAAGATTTGAAAATATGGACCACAAAAGTCACTTTAAATGTAACACTTTTCTAAAGCAATCCTAGCCATGGAAAGGCTAGAATCACCCTAGGATTGTGATTTTGAAAAAAAGTTTTGAAAAAGGAGATTTTGATGCAATTTTGAAAACAAATTTAAAAACGATTTTAAAAACAACTTTGAAAACAATTTTTGGAAAAATGCAAGAATCATGATATGTACAATGCAAGTTTGGGGTCGTGAACATACAAGGTTTAGGCTTCACCACATAATCAATGGGGCCGAACCCACGTGGTCTTCAGTTAGCCTAAAGGAAAGCCCCCGACACGGTGACCCTCCAATAGTCTAATCCTACACATGGACCGGGAATCCCCTTGTTTCATGCATGCACAAAAAGGGGGGGAAAGAGATGGGGGATTAAAATAGAGAAAATCCAAGTGGGTTAGAAGAGAGAAGAGAGAGGGGGTAGTGCGGAAACGTAAAATGAAAGCCTACCTTGTGTCTTGTTTATTTTGCGCGCCTTGCTTGTCTTCGGTCTTGATCTTGATCTTTGTCTTCAATCTTCAAGAGTTGTCTTCAATCTTCAAACTTCATATCGCAGTTCTTCAAGTCTTCAAAGGAAGGTTGGAGGCTAGTGTATAAGTGTATGGAGGTGTGTATAAGTGTATAGAAGGCTAGGGTTTAGTGTATTGTGGCTAAGGTTTGGAAAACCTAAGGAAGCTAGGGTTTTGGGAGTGTTCGAGCTCTATATATCAAAATATATGATTTTTAGATTGAGTTTGCGGACCACTTTCACGCTGGAAGAGGCTCTGTATTTATAGAGGTAGGACAAATCTGGCGCCTGTTGTAGTAGCGCCAGGGCAAAATTTCTCTTAGCGCCACTACTAGTAGCGTCAGCCAGTTAGGAAAGTATTTAGGTCGGCAAACAACGTATTTTTAACTAGATTTAGGCGCCTGTACTAGTGACTACTATGCAATTTTCAACCTGGCTTCACTAAGAGTAACTCCAGAAAGTCTGGGAAGGAGTTTGGAAGACCGGGAATGACCCGGAAGGCCAGAAAAGAGCAGGAACACTTAGAATAGTGTCCCAGAGGTATTTAACCTGAAAGATGAGGATAGAATGTGTCAGAAGGGTTGACCGGGCCTTTAAGGGCAAAACGGTCAATCGGATCGGGAAGCCGCTGGGACGGACTTGGACTGTCTCGGAAGAAGACTTAAGATTTGGAAACATTATTTAGAATGTTCCTAAGGGTTTCTGGTTTGATACCCAGAGCCGGTATGGTTGGAAAAGGCGACCGGCCCACCAGGGGCAAAACGGTCATTTCGCATCGAGTTTGTCGGAACTGACTCGGAATGATCCGGAAAGATAAATAAAGGTTGAGGACACTATAAAAAGCATTCTCGGGTAGTTACCGGTTTGATACCCAGAGCCGGTATGGTCGGAAAAGGAGACTGGCCCACTAGGGGCAAAACGGTCATTTTGTACCGGGTCGGCCGGAACTGACTCGGAATGATCTGGAAAGATCAAGAAAGGTTGAGAATACTATAAGAAGCATTCTCGGGAAGTTACTAAAGGGGACTTAGCGCCTGAGAAATCAATTTTCTCGGAAGGCGTGCCTAAACGGACATTTCTGCATTGGCGGGCTAGCAGGCGCCAAAGGTGGACCGTTCTAGCATCTAGGAGACTTAGGGTCTCCTCCCGGTCGACAGGTTTAAAGAGACTTAATGTTTCGAAAATATTCTCTTCGAAAACGTGTCGGACTATCTCGAGGAATAAACTATCTCGAGAGAGGGATTAGAATTGGAAAGGGGTCTTATCGTCTTCGGAAAGACGTGTCTCAAGGAATAAACTGTCTCGAGAGAGGGATTGGAAAGGGGACTTACCGTCTTCGGAAAGACGTGCCTGATTTGGAACCGTCTCAAGGAATAAACTGTCTCGAGAGAGGGATTGGAAAGGGGATTTACCGTCTTCAGAAAGACGTGCCTGATTTGGAACCGTCTCGAGGAATAAACTGTAGAGAGAGAGGGATTGGAATTGGAAAGGATAATGCCCCTAAGGGCATTTTGGTTATTTTGCCTCTATTTGGGCTTGGTGGGCCCGCGAAGCGATGGACAGACGGGATTTAGACTTAGAAAGTTGTTTCGATTAGAATATGCCCACAATGACTTGAACACAAGTCTAGACAGAGTGTAGACTGCCGAGCGGTCAAAAATGGGGTGCTTACACTAACTCACCTTAATCAAGTTAGATGGCTACTCCAAACTTCTTTCCAAAAGCCCTTATTCAAAATCAATTTTCAATTCAAATCTAGTCGCACTCGTCCTTCTAGGAGGATGAGTTTTAACGAGAGAGCACTGTGTTTTTCTCACTTGTCTTTTTCGAGTGTGAAAAATTGAAAGGCCACAAATGCCATAAACAATCCCATTCTAGCCATTTCAAGCCTTTTTAAGGCTATTCAAGTTCAAGCTAAAGCATCTATGGAGATTTGAAGGTGTTTAAAGGCAAAAGGTGGTATTCTCTTTTACATTTTTGTCACCCCCACTCTCCTCTTTTCTCTCCTAGCCTACTTAGGCTATTTTCTATTTTCAACCCCTATCTTCTACCCTCCTTTCTTGCATGCTTGAAACAAGAG
Organism: Euryodendron excelsum; assembly: GCA_033060915.1. Taxonomy (NCBI): domain Eukaryota; kingdom Viridiplantae; phylum Streptophyta; class Magnoliopsida; order Ericales; family Pentaphylacaceae; genus Euryodendron; species Euryodendron excelsum. The sequence goes on from CM065393.1 coordinate 23,866,753, forward strand.
AGCTGCTAGCTTATGCCTAGAGAAAAGTCAGTGAGAGCCACCGTGTAAAAGGATCTCTCACTAGCCTACTTTAAGATGGTATAGTCTTGGAACACCTTGCAACTTGGTGGCCTATTAGCCTTGTATAAATTCATGACCCTCTTGCATATGGTTACTATGATCATGTATTGCATGTTTGGCCTCATTTTCATGTCCATCATCATTTGGTAAAAATTTTCACTATCTTTATTTCTATGTCTTCTTCAAACTCTATGTCCAAGTATTTTTCTAAAAATGGTTCTAAGAGTTGGTTCTTTGAAGCCTAGGTTAATTTTCATATCTTAGAAAACCCTCATTTAAGCCCCTTAACTTCATTTTCCATCCTTGTATTTCTTTACATTTCATGTGGCATAAAATTTGCTTTCAAACTCTTCTCTTTTATATTTATTTTGTAGAATCCACTCTCTTCAACTTTGTGGTTGAAATGGTCCCTTGGAACCATCTCTTGAGTGGTTTTTTCACTATCTTGACCATATGAACCCCAGTTCATTAGAATTGGGTTTCTACACCCCAAAAATAGTTTTCAAAACAAGCCTCTTCAAGAAGGGTTCTCAAATTTTATTCTCTTTAATTTACATAAAAACGATTTCTCAAAACTACCATTTTCATCTTGATTTTCTCAAGTTTTACTCTCTTGAATATTGTGGTTGGAATGGTCCCATAGAGTTCTCTTGGGAGAAATTTCCTCCAAATCAATCATATGAATCCTTATTCATTAGAGTGGGTTTCAAAATCTCAAAAGTGGTTTTCCCAAAGCATTTTCAAAGATTCATTCTCTTTAATTCTCTAAGCAAAGAAGTCTTAACAACCATCAATTCAATATTGATGTTCACTAGTCTCACTCTCTTGAATTAGCGGTTGAAATGGTTCCAAGGTAACCCTCTCTTGAGTGGTTTCCAAATACCATCCATATGAACCCAACAGTCACTTGAGTGGTTTTCATAAAATAATTTTCAAAACACACTTTCAAGTTTCATGCATAAACCACCTTTCCAAAACCACCATATCCAAACCTTAGTTTAAAACTACCTCTCAAAACCACCTTCCAACCTTGGGTTAACTTGACTCTAGTTGTCCAACCTTAGGTCACCCTAACCCAAGTTAGGTCACCTTAACCCTAGGTTAACTTGACCCTAGTTGTCAAACATTAGTTTAACCAAACGCTAGGTTGACCTAACTTTAGTTAGTCAACCCTAGGTCATCTTAACCTTAGGATAACCTAACCTTAGTTGGTTAACCCTCGGTCAACCCAACCCTAGTTCAACCTAAACTCAATTAGTTAATCCTCGGCCAACCCAACCTAGGTTAGTAAGCTTCAAGGCTCCAATTCAAAGACCCCTTTTTAAATAATCTTTGAAAAATCATTTTCATAACACATTTTCAAAAATGTTCTATTCTCTTGAGATTTCAAAAATCAACTCCAAAACCTTTTCAAATATTCCTATACTCGATCTTCAAAAAAAATAATACTTCTAAGAAGTTCTCTTAAAATTGTCTCAACTAAAACGGCTAGACACTTAATATTTTTCAAAAACTATTTTTCAAATACTTTCAAGAACTCAAAACCCTAAGGTGTCCATACCCCTCTTATGGTTAGGAATTCTAAGGGAAGGTGATACATTAAGTACAACCTCCAATGTTGCCCATATTAGGGTTCCAAAACCCTAAGTGTTTTTCAAAAACCCTTTTTAAAAAAATGATTTTCAAACATCACATTCTTGAAGCAACCCTAATCCTTCTATGCTTTGGATTGGTCAAGTATAAGTGAGATATTCAAGAGGGATTCTATAACCTTAAAGTTTTAAAAACCGAAAGGGAAGTCTCTAGCCCCCTTTTCCAAACATGTTTTCAAAATCCATAACCCTAAAGGAGTTTACTCCTTTAATGACTGACCCCTTAAATGTGATGAAACATTAAACATGCCTTTCAACAAGATATTCAAACACTATTTTCAAAAACTTTTCGAAGACAAGTTCACAAGAGCATTTTTAATCCAAATTCTACATCCAAAGTTTTCAAAACAAGATTTCAAAACATTTCCAAAACTCCCTTGAATTGTTTCAAAATATTTCCTAAAGTCCCTTGAGTTAATTTAAAAAACATTTAAAATCATCTTCAAACCCATTTTCAAAAGCACTTTAAGCATCCCAAGTCTTATTTCAAAGGCAGTTTTCTAAAAACTCTCAAGTTCTCTTTTTCCAAAGACCTCGAAGCATCTTCAAATATTTACAAAGACCTCAATGTGTCTTCAAAGCATTCCAAAGGCCCCAATGTACCTCTTTTCTATTGGGCCCTCACCCGAACTACGAATGACCTGATTCTCGCCAAATGAGATACGTAGGCAACCTAAAATGGTGCGGTCATAACTCTTATTTCAATCCAAATTTTTATTTTCAAAATTTTTTTTATTAATTCAAGATTTCTATCCCAAATCCTTTCAAAACTCCTATATTTTCAAACGTCTTTTTAATAACATGCACCATGCATCATTCATCCAAAAAGTAATGACCAAACCCCGTTTTCAAAACTCTAAAGTAGATGTTAAGTGGATAATAGTAACCGGTGGTTTAAGTGAGTAAACTAGGGGTGATTAGACATGTAGGTACCGAAAGGGCGGGGTAGGGTGATGACCTTAGGATATTTTCCCTACATATAACCAACCCCCGAACCATAGATTTCTATTTTGAAGACCAAAATCGGAGTCACGTTTTCAAAAGGGATTTTCAAAGGTTATTAAGACCTCTTTTTCAAAAACTTTCTTAAAAAAGATACTTTCAAAACCATTTTCGAAAAACCTAAGTTTAGTCTTCAGATTGCACTTGGTTTTAGGTGACCTAACACATCTTTAACTATGTTAGGTGGAGACTCCTATTTTTTTTAAAAAAAAAGCTCTTAAGTCAAATTAAGTTTTCAAGTTCAAACCTCATCTTACTTGCCCTTCTAGGAGGATGAGTTCCAATGAGAGAGTACTGTGTTTTTTCCCAAGCCAAGTAGGGCTTGGTGTCCAAAAACCAGGGGGTGACACGTAGTCTCCATTGGTCTGTTGGACTACTAATTTAGAGTTGCCTTTTACACATAACAATGTGATCCCCAGGTTGAGAGCTTCCATGAGTCCTAGGATCAGGACCTCGTATTCGGCTTCGTTATTAGAACATTGAAACTCTAGTTTGTATGATAAATTAACCTTCATTCCAGTCAAGGATGTGAGCACTATTCCTGGTCCACCTACCTCAGATGTGGAGGATCCGTCAAAGCTTAAGGACCATTCTTCAGATGTGAGGACAGCTGCATGGAAATCATCTCCAGGGAGTTCCTTGGACGGGGGTTCATATTCACCACTTGGGAAGTGAGCAAGCAAATCTACTAAGGCTTGGCTTTTGATATCTTTAGGGGCCTTGCATATGATGTCATATTCTGCAAGAGAGAGAAGCCATCTTGCTAGTAGCTCGGCGAGGGCGGGTCAAGTAAGCAAGAAGCGAATGGGGTCACATCTGGGGATTAGATGTAGGGGATATGCCAAGAGGTAATATCGGAGTTTTTGAGCAGAAAACCAAGGCAAGGCAATTCCGCTCAATGGGCGAGTATCTAGCTTCTACCGCTTTGACAACTTTATTGATATAATAAACCAATCGCTCAACTCCATCTATTCCTGGGCCAGCAGTGCTCCGATGGATCTAGGAGTAAAAGTAATGTATAAGAGTAACGGTTTGCCGAGCTGAGGTGGTTCATGGTAAGTGAGGAAGTCAGTGCCACTTTAACTGCTTCAAATGCTATTTGATGCTCTAAACTCTATTCAAATTGGGCATCTTTCTTCAAGATGGAGCTAAATGGTTGAACGATTTTGGCCATAGCTGGGATGAAGTGACAGAGATAGAAAGTACGACTAAGGAAGGTTCTGAGCTCATCTTGACTGATTAGCCGAGGTATATTCTGAACAACAGTTATATTGGCCAGATCAGGGTCGATTCCATGGCTATAGACTATGCTACCAAGGAATTTATCCGTTATTATTCTGAAAGCACATTTGAGAGAGTTCACCTTGAGGTGATAGCGTCTGCATCGTTCAAACACTCTATGAAGGTCTTCGAAGTGGTTCCCCTCTTATTTTGTTTTTAGCACAAGGTTGTCAATATAGAATTACAAGTTCTTATGGAGCATGTCATGGCAAATGGCAGTCATGGCCCTCTGGCAAGTGGCACCTACATTTTTTAGCCCAAAGGGCATCACAGTGTAATAAAATTTTCAATCCGCATTCGGAAAGCTATTTTGGTTGCATCTTCCAGTGCCATCTTGATTTGGTTGTATCTGCTAAAGCCATCCATGAAGGAAAACATGTGGTGATTGGCAGCTAAATCAATGAGAGTGTTGATGTTAGGAAGGGGAAACTAATCATTAGGACATGATTTGTTTAGGTCACGGAAGTTTACATAAACTCAGATCTATCCATTCTTCTTTACTACAAGGACGATGTTAGAGAGCCAAAGGGTATTGGATGAATTTGATGAATCCAGTATCCAAGAGTTTTACAATCTCGTCTTTGATTTTCAATTCCATGTCAGGTTTATAAAACCTGACATCTTGTTTGATAAGATGTGCTAGAGACAGGACATTAAGCCTATGAACCGTAGTTGAAGCGTCTAGTCCTAGCATTTCATTGTAAATCCATGCAAACACATCAGTGTATTGCCTTATGAGTGTTAAAAACTCTTGCCTTTGCCCTCTTGGCAAGTCCTTGCAAATGAAAATGGGCTTCGCTTTGTCAACTCCTAGGGCAAGGTTAACTTCCTTAAGTTTTTGCTTTTGGGCATGTGGACCATGTTGAAGGCGTTCGGGTGCTTGTTCAACTTCTTGCAATGGGTGTTTTTCAAGGGGGGGGGGGCGGGTGGAGGGTTTCTGGGGGTTGGTCTTTTTTTTATTCTTTTTCTTGTTTCTAGGATCTTGTCGTACAAAGGCAAAGACATGGCAGCATTGGTGGCCAAGCTCTTGGTCGAGCTCATCCTTCTTGCTGACTACTGGTTTCTTTGGGATGGGGGTTGGCGTGATCTTGTGACGCTAGCCCTGTACATTGCCATAATCAGTAGTTTCGTTTGCTCGTTTGTACTTGGTGACTTGGGGTGCTTCTTTGTTGCAGGAGGTCCTTTCTTCCTCTAGTGGGCACTTTAAGGAAGCTGATGGGGCAGAAGAGTTCTACTTTGAAATTTCTAACCACTGTGGGATTTAGATGCCAGTAGGTGGTACTAAGGCTTCGTCTTCTTCGTCCACACTATTCTAGTACATAACATCGATCATGTGAGATTCATTGGCACGGAATGGGTTGGTTAAGCTAAGGATTGTTATGATGTTGTTGTTCCATATGGCCTTTACACATTGGTGATAGGTTGAAGGTATGGCTCTGTATCTATGAAGCCATGGCCTCCTCAAAAGGGCTTGGTAGGTAACTAGTGCATCAAGCACATGAAAGGTTGTTGGAAAGTGTATGGGGCCCATGACGAGATCAGTTTGCACAAATCCAAGCTTGTGCTCCTAAACATTTCCAAAACTAAAAATGTTGACAGGCTACGTAACTAGGTGCCTCTCAGGGATGGCAGCTGCCTGGAAAGTTGAAAAGGGGATGATGTTGAGTGACACTCCTCCATCCATGAATCCTCTTTGAAACTCCATTCCATTGATCACAACGGGTATGTACAATTGGCAATTATGAGGGACTAGGATTTATCAGTCATTTTCAGAAAACATGATGGAAGCAAGGTTTTCTTTTATGGCTCTTCGGGCAAAGCAGTTTACTGAGACACATTCTTCACCATTTTCTTTTGCCAAGTGGAGGATTGCTTTAGTAACTTGAAGCCGGGTGGAAGGGGAGAGTCTAAATTGATTGAAAAACCATTTGAACTTGGTGGAGTTTTGGAGGGCAGTGGCTTTTCATTCTTTGAAATTGGGGTAAAGCTGCAGGTTTGGTTCGAGGATTTCGCATGCAGTTATCTCATCGTGCTTGGCATTGTGAGAGAGCATGAGTACTGCCTTGCGATTGCCCCCATGGTGTGACAAGGTATTAATGTGAACATTCTCCACTATGGGGAGTTCGAGGGCCTCTATTTTCATCATCCTTTATACTACGTAGCGTAGCGCCCAACAGTCTTTCATGGGGTGTTTTACCATGCAGTGGAACGCACAGTAGTTCGATTTCCCCTGATCTCTCCTGGAAGGGAATCTTTGGATTTTAGGAAGTTTGATTTCTCCATCCGCCACCCATACTTTCAGCAATGCGACGACCTCTTCAACACTGACTAGCAACGGAGGGGGTGTGTCTCTGTCATCAAATCATACTCATTTGGTTCCTTTGGGTGCACATGGAATGGAAACTTCTGCAGCGTATGCGGAGTGGGATTAGTGCATTGTGTTCCTCTAGGACGAGGTAGGAAGAGCATGCAGGGGAGCAGGCGCATAATAAGAACTTTTCACGACGTCGCTAAGATTTTGGGCCACTACGCACAGGCTAACAAAGTTGGTGAAGGAGCAATTAATGAGGTGAACTTTGTATTGTGGGGTCATTCCTTCTATACAGATTTTTACCAAACAATCTTCTGAGATGGGATCTTGCACATCAACGGCTTTTTCTCGAAAACAGTAAGCATAGGACAAACAATTCTCTTTCTCCTTGGGTTTCCTTGATAAGGTGGAGGGTTGTGAATTGCTCTTCCACATAAAAGAACTTGGTGTGGAACTTGCTCACCAAGTCTTCCCAAGAAGTGACTGATCCTGGAGCTAAGTTGGAGTACCAGGTGTAAGCTGTGTTTGTAAGGGACTTTGAAAATTCCCTCAGACGGAGGTTCTTATTCAAGCTATGGGTGCCAAGGGAGTCTATGAAACAAGTGACATGTTCCCTTGCGTTTCTTTTATTTCTATCGAATTGGGTGAACTTGGGGATAACGTATCCCTCAGGATAGGAAATGTTAGCCACCTCAGCGGGATAAGGAGGTCGAAGGTCTAGTTTTGGTGTGGAAAGCGATCCCACTCTCTCTTGTTCAAAGATGGCTCAAACATGCTCTCTAAGTTGAGAAGTTGTGAACAGGTCACCAGGTAAAGCAGGGGTTGATGCAGACATTATCCCCACGATGGTGGCCACCAGAGAAGCCTGTGGATTCTGAGCCACGGGATTCTGAGCCACGGGGTTCCTCAAGGGAGGAATTTCTTTAGGCAGTGTTATGTTGATGGTGTGGCTACCAGTAGGCGCCAAATTGACTTCGAAGCCATCCAGTGCAGTAGGCTCAAGATCAAAGTCAATTTGGACCGAGGGTAGCCCATAGCGCGACTGGGGGCGTGGTGCCCGTTGGCTCTGTTGCCAAGCTAAGATGCTATCAAGGGTTCGTGTTATGGTTGTAATAGTGCCAACCATGGTTTGGAATTATTCTGGATTTACCTCCATATGCTTAGAGGTGGAGGGTAGGTTAGTGGAGTCAAGAGGATGTTGGTTTGCCTACTCAGTGGGGTCAAGGTTATCTTGAGAAAGGTTACCTTGAGATGCAGCGGTCCTACTCTTTCTGGAAGGCATCAAAGAATGAATGTCAGTCTTCCCCAATGAAGAGTAATGTGGGCAACCTTAGAGGTCGTGGGTGTATGTGTAACCTCTGGAAAGTATGGCAGTAATTCAATTAATACCAAGTAGAGAGCAAAAGAGAGATGATCAATGGCAACCCAAGAGAAAGAGAGAGAGAGAGAGAGAGAGCAGTAAACTGGAGAATCCCCTTGATACTTGATGAATTGATGATAAGTTGATGCGATTGATTTTTTAAGGAGGAACGAGGCTTTTACATAGGCAACCAGTGTGAATGGAAGGGGCAACCCCCAGAGGGATGTCCTCGTTTTCATCCTCAAAGGATTAAAAGGATCAATCCTCAGAAGATTAAGAGGGTCAGCCTAGCATTTGGGATCCTGTTGAGGAAGGTGCGATCCTTTAGATGTAGGGTTGACCTTAGGTATTAAAGGCCTTTGTCTCTTCCTCCTTGGTCATGTCATTGAACCATCTTGGGGTCTCTCTCTTATTGTGGTTGGTCAAGGGAGCTCCTCTAAGGAAAGGGGTTAGCACCTTAACGATCCATGGATCCTAACCTCCAAACCATAGGTTCATGATGGTCCCGTGTGGAGGGTCATGGCTAGCCAGAGGGGTGCTATGACTTATGGTAAAAAGATACACTCTTGGGCTTTGCTTAAG